>JZKD02S1694441.1:566139-583058 GCA_000966675.3 Picea glauca | reverse complement strand
TATATATATATATATATATATATATATATAACAAAACCACAAGGGTCGTGGGGAATGGAACCCCCGACCTACTATACATATGCCAACAAAGTTAGCCAATCCGCTTAAAGGTGCGGATGCCAATCCGCTTAAAGGTGCGGATTTGGTTATGGAACCTACCAAATTATAGTTAATGCCAACTTGAAGTTACAGAAATTGTTTAAGGGGCGCACCCTATTTAATGGCATGCAACCCAAGGCATTGTACGCACATTTAATGCAGATAAATGCCTCATAACGTGTGTCAGAGGCACATGGCATATGAGGTAACACCGTAAAGCATGTTGAGGGGTACCTTGATGAAATTTCAAGTATTTTGTATCGATTTTGCATGACTTTTCGCCAGGAATTCAACGATACACCTCATTTCTGCATTTGAGCAACATGTAAACAAGTCATTGTAAAACACAAGAATTTGAGCATTAATAAAATAAGTCTCTATTGGAAGTAGACCCTGAGAGGTAGCCTAAATTGGGTGAAATCTGTTTTTTTTTTCCAACTAGTGTGTGATTATATTATTGTTCATTTCAAGTTCAATTATTTGCAAGTCATTTATCATTAAAGTGGAATTGGCTAGATGAGTATTTCACATGTAATTTGCAAAACCGCTAAGCGATCATTTTATTTCGAAGATCAAGTAGATGTTTATGTGTATTTAAAATTATCATCATCTAAGATTTTTTAAGATCAGAAGGGAACTTGTCTGTAAGATCCCTAGAATCAAGGATCCTTATTTCAAAGAGCAAATTCCCTCAATTCAAATTATCTCAACAAGAAAATCAAGTTAAGGTCTTGTTGGTTGAGTGTCTCGAGTCTTTAAATGCTTGGCTCCTTTGGAGGTTGGAGAGGGGGCATGGTCCCTTTTTTGTCTCAAGTGCAAGTTGATGAAGATCATCCTTAGGATTCAACTTGCATGAGAAAATGATTAGCACAACCTTAAGAATGCATAAGTTCATCAAAATCATAAACTAAACTAAAGCATGTCATGTAACTTGACATTCAATCATTTCAGAATAGTCAATGTTATTCGACAACACACATATTCCAACAGAGGGCGAACACCTTTAGTAACCACTCTCACAACCATATCAAAGATCAACACACCAATGTTTTCATGTGGTTAAACTCCTACCGGGAAACATCCACGACCCCAACCAACGAGGCCACTTAGAGCAATTTATTAATGCAAAAGAAAAATTTACAAATAGATTTGCAAGAGAGTTTCTCACAGTTTGATCATTGGAAATGACCCTTCCATGCTCTTTAAATAGAGATCATGGACCAATCGGGTGTTAAGCCACAAATCAATGTAGTCATTGAGATCGAGGAGAATATGAACCGTCTGATCACTCTATGTTAGGAACATATCACGACTGTCGAATTTCCTAACTACAAATGCATACTAATTGTTGGCACAGGGGCAGACCCAGGGTTCAACGCTTCAACAACGCACCAACAAAACCCTAACTACCGACCCTTTCAGCAACACCTGCGAAGCAGATGAAGTCTCACCCGAGGTAGAGGCAGGGGTGGTTGCAAGACTCAAGTGTCTGTAACCTTAGCTGGGACACAGATATGTGATTCTTACTCTTAGAAAGTACTTTAACAAAGATCGTTCATCAGTATTTAACACTCAAGGCACTCTGCAAATGGCACAGAGCATCGCAACATTCACTTCGATCTAGGTTAAGTTAGCACTTAGCAACAACAAAATAGGTTTAGCACTCAACACTTTCATATATGTCAGATCTACACCGATAAGTCTAAGAAGCCCAAAGCAAAGTGGATCTATCTAAGAGTATCATAGCAAAGCACATAGAATAATCATATCAAAGTATAACACATGGAAATAAACCAACACATTAGGTCGAAGCACCAAGCATAACACACAGAGTTACCGTGGTTCACCCCCACCCTAGGGCTACGTCCACAAAGTCTTCTTCTTGTTTATTAGCTTTGGTCAATTAGGTTACAGCACAGAGCTCACACTTGTACTCCGCATAGGATAGGAGATCTGCGCACACCTTGCCAGATTCCTTCCCCGGGTAGATCTAGCATAGAGCCTTCTTACAATCCGTGCACTCAGCACTTATAGCATTTGCACTCAGCTCTGCAAGTTGGTCACATAATATACACAAAGCCTTTACTAGCACTTAGATTATCTTCCTCCTCTCTCTTACATTTCTTAGCTACTTATACTTTACAAAATAGGCCTAAAACATGGGTAAACCCATGGGCCGACATCCCTTTCCCATTACATTAACCCAAAGCCCTAAAAAGGGTCCCCAAAGTGGGTCGAGATCCTGTGATCTCTGCTTCGCCTGGCGCTCCATCTTCGACAGACTGTTGAAGTCCAAAAATGGTCAAATATGACCAAGTGTTCCTCAAAACTTGGTTAAGGGCCAACATGCCCCCAACGCTGACCTGTGACTCATCCCGAGTCACTCTGGTCTGATCAACTCTGCTTTGAATGTCTCAAGATTAGCCTGAGCTACTTCGACCTGCTGCAGTGCGACAACCTCTTGCTTAGTGAACTCCTAGATCACTGCGTCGTTTACTGGTCCTTCCATGACCTGCTCTGTGGTGATGACAACCTGTTCAAGCTCGACTTCCTGGCTCTCAACTTCAGTGAACAATTGGCATGCTTTCTCTTGGAGGGGTTGAAGTCGTTGACAGACTTCCATCACTTTACTTTGCAGCATGTGTACCTGTTGTTGGGCGATGCGTTGTTCTGGAAATCACTTCATTCTTTTGACTGGGGTCAAGGCCTTCAACTGTGCCTGTAGCGTATCTGCATGTTGCTTTGCTTCTTGGAGCTGTGCCTCTAATGTCTGCAATTCTGGGTTCTCTGTGAGGTTCTCATAAGTCTGGGCGCTTCTAGTTCTCAACTGCTTACATTCCAAAGCCAAGGTTTTTAACCTGTCAACTGCGCTACGGGCAATTGTCTCCCTTAGATCTCTCACTTCTTGGGGAGTCTCAGGCACGGTACGAAGCTCCAAATCTGCGATGCGCTGCTGAAGTTGTTGGATTACTTCTTCAAGTTGTGTCACCTGTTGTGGGACACGTTCTTCAATCTTCACTTCAATGACCGTCACAGAGAGAAGTGCTTTGTGAACTCGTTCTTGCACGCCAAGTTGCTCTGTTGTAACTGTTCTTTCTCCTCCTCCCACTTCACTTGTAAGGCAAGTTGTTCCTGTTCTGCCTTCCTCTGTTGTACTATAAGTGCACTCTGTACTTGTGCCAAAGCCTGGGTGGCTTGCGCTGTGTCTTCTTGATCTTGTCAAAGGTGAGCTTTGACTTTCTCGGCGATCTAGTGTAATTGCGTGGGCTCATCGCGTGTTATTGTTGTTCCCGTCGTCAAGGGCGTAGTAGAAACGACTCGGCTGGACTGGAGTGTCTGCTGCATTTCTTGAAGTTCACCCTTGAGTCAGTTGAATATTTCCTCCTACTTCGCTTCTTGCCTTTCTGCGATCTCTAGTGAGGCATCATTCAATGCAGCGATCAAGAAGTCAAAGTCGTCCTGTGTGAGGGTAGTCTTAAACGTAGTCCGGGTGGCCTTAGTTTTCTTCTGGGATGAGGGCTTTGGTGGGGTGACCTTCCTTTTCTTAGAGGGCTCCTCCTCCTCTCTAGGCGGAGTAACCTCGCCTTTGTTTTGATCAACCTCTGTGCCACCTAGTTCTTCACCATCACCTCCCTGCGTAGGTGAGATCGAAGTAGTCTTCGTAGATGTACTATGGATATCTTGAACTTCATCATCCTGCTTAGTCTTGCTCAGTCCAGGTGTATCCAGTATAGCTTTAGGGATTTTCACGTCGGATATTTCTGCGGGGTTCGTTGGAACAAGGAAGTTCGCCGACCATTCCTTGGTAATCTGCTCCAAGTCTTCTTCTGTCAACTTATAGTACGACTGGAGTTGTTGTTTGTGCTCATCCGTGCGCGCTGTGATATAGGTGAAATGGCGGTCCGTGCTGAATTTGATCAAAGGTCTAAACCTATGAAGTGTGTTTGGTGTAAGGCGCGGTGTAGACTGGATTGCATTTATTAATTGGTTGTAATAAGCATGGAAGACGACATTGGACTGCCACTGCTTCTTCATGTCGTTGGAGTACCACAGCGTACAAAACTTCGCGACCAGTGGTTTGAAGGGTTCGATCTCTGGAAAAGTGGCACATTCTGGTAGCTCCCAGGCGATGAAAGCGATGAGTATGAGCAACCAACTAAAGTGGAACTCATACCCTTGGTCTTGTGCTTCTCTGCAGTCAAGCTTGAGCTGATTCACAAGGTACTTCGCCTAGTTCATTTGTAGTCCCTCCGCGCACTTCCCTGCGAGGTCAACTACAAATCCAATCACCTGTGTGGGTCTGTTCTTGTGGACTAACTTCCCTATGATCATCTAGCAACCGAGGTGCACTGCTGCATTCTCGATGGAGGCTACTTTGTAGCCTTACGTGCCCTTCTCTACATTGCCATATGTGTCTTTTATTCACTGGGCGAGAGCACGATCTGCGGTCTTTCTAGGGTAGAAGTCCTGCTGGTCAGGGCCCTGCATGCTTAGCCCTATGATCCGATTGATCAGAATCAGATCCACCATGATGTAGCGATCCAACCATAAGTATCCTTCGTGGTAGCAGGACAACAACAATTTGACACATGCATTCACTTCCTGATGCCTCCCAAAATGCATAATCTTCATTACATTGAGGAGGGTTGACTGTGCGAAGTTATGGGTCCATTGCTGAGGGACAATCTTCGAGTTCCTCCAATTTGTGATAGTTAAGTACTTGTGCGGGGCTAGCATATTGTAAACTTTGTGATCTCCAAGGTTAAAATCACTAAATTTCAGCACTGTGAGCTTCTCCTGGTTAGCACAAACTGTATGCACCCCTTTCGGGAGGTACGCAGTGACCAAAGCATAGTTGAAGTCTCTGGGTACAATGTCTCGATTCACTGTGTCGCTTAGTGGTGGGATATATCTAGGCAAGATACTTGGGATCATCTTCACAGTGGCAAAGTCATTTCCGAGCTTAGATCGTCTTTCCGAAGGCGGTTGGGATGGTCCTACTCGAGCAGTGGAGGGGGAAGTTGGCAATGCTCCCGAGGACGATGCATGTACACCTGTAGACACTCCTCGCTCTGACATGACTCTCTCAGTCATTAAGTCAATTAAAACTTCTTCAACTTCTTTCTCAGCAGCGTTGAGCTCGTCCGACATACAAGCTTGGGTCAGCTAGCTCGGGTGCGAAAATAATTTGGGGACTACAATGAATAATATGAGACAAGGCAATGATCTCAGGGTGAATTAATCTTAGGTTTTGTGCTCAAATTCTCACTTAGCAAAAAGTATTCTCGGTGCGTGACGCGATGGACTAAGTAGGGAAACTTAGCAACAGTCTGCTTGCAATGGGTATGATCCTTCATTAACTCCTGTTCGACCCGTTATGGTGTTTTTCAACAGTTGGATGACGAACCTTTATTGCTTTCTTGCCTGTTCATAGCAGAAGTCAAACGGATATATCGGCCCCAACGGCTATATTGCTTCATCATGGCGAAGTACTCTATGTCGTTCTTTTGATATCTCGGCGAAGCTCAAATTCTGCAATTTTTCTTTCTGCGAAGTATCATCTAGAACCTCTTGTAACCTTACAGTATTAGCCCTTTTCTTTCTTAACTTTCTAGCCTTCTTCCCAGTGAGCTCTGTCTCAATAATGCTTTTACCATTCTGATGCTTACCTTCTGTGGTCTTAGTTGCTTCGCGCTGTTGAAATTCTTTCCTAGGGTTTCTGGGTAATACTTCTTCTGTATCAAAAATAGGTTAACTCAATCTTCTGTGGATCCTCTAGTGTTCTCATAGCCTCGACATTAGGGTTGCTAGTATTAAATATTTGCGACCGACTCTTCTGTTCTTCAATCAAGTGCGCAACCCTTCTAGTCATAAAGTCTTTTAACTCTTGCTTCTTCTGTTCCAAAACTTCTTCTTCCTCTTTTCATCTAGCTTGTTCTCTATCAATCCAAGGTTTTCCTATGAGCATGGTAAACAGGGCGTTGTCTTCAATAAATTTAATAATTTCAAAGTCTTCCTTTGTCGAAGTTCCATTAACAATCATAGATATCTGGGCGAGCCTTCCACATAGGTTTACTAGCTTTCCTCTGAATAAACTTGTTCCTCCTAGAGAAGGGATCAAGGCAGGTTTTCCTATAGCTTCCCAAGTTCTTTCTGGCATAATGTTTACTTGTGTTTCTTCATCAAGAATATAGTCAATGTCGAAGTCCCCTATTCTCGCTTCGACTTGCTCCTTTTCTTTGAAGATCTTTGGTAATCGGACATCTTTATGTTCCTTCAGGGTTTCTTTTATCTGTATTAATATTTTCTCTGATTCTTGTTGGGTTTCTACCTTTTCTAGATCTGCCTTCTGGTCTTCTTGATTTAGATTCAGCCTTTCCAACTTAGCAATCATTCTGGGGCAATCCAATACGTCGTGGTCCAAAGCTTTGCAACAGAGACAACTAGGTTTTCTCCCAGGGAATTCTTTAGCAAGATGTCTTGGTCTTCTGCAACTGTAACAAAGAGTTAAACCTCTCTTTCTCTTCAATGATCCCCAACTCTTCTTATACTGTGCACTAGGATCATAGTGGCTAGCCTGCAAAAATTTCTTTCTAGGATCCTGCATCCACTTGTTAGTCCAGACATTCTTTCGTTACATAGGTATAACATATCTATTATTATATCTATCAAATCTATTCATATCAAACTTCCTTTCATTTATTAATGCCCTAGTTTTTAAGCTAGGGCATAATCTATCAAACATACCTAGATCCATGCTCTAGAAACAAAAACTTTCACTTATCTTACTTCTACAGAGCACAAAGCTTCTAGATCTAAGAACTTTTTTCTATTCTTACCTTTATTAGAGCACAAAGCTTACAGATCTTACCTCTTTTCTGCAGATCTAACTTCTTTCTTTCAGAACTTTCCACTTTTACTTTTCTTAGAGCACAGAGCGTTCAAATCTCGCTTCTTTTCTTCGGATCTAATCTTCCTTTCTTTAGATCTGACCTTATTCATGGCACAAATCTTCACAGGTCGCGTAAAAAGCTATGCAGTAGGGCGACAGATCTACACACAGAGCTTCCTTTTGCACAAAGTTTCTTCTTCCTCGGTTCCCAACAATCACAGTTTCAGGTCTTGACAATGGAATCATTTGTTGGCACAGGGGCAGACCTAGGGTTCAATGCTTCAACAACGCACCAAAAAAACCCTAACTACTGACCCTTTCGGCAACACCTGCGAAGCAGATGAAGTCTCACCCGAAGTAGAGGCAGGGGTGGTTGCAAGACTCAGGTATCTGCAACCTTAGCCGGGACACAGATTTGTGATTCTTACTCTTAGCAAGTACTTTAGTAAAGATCATTCATTAGTATTTAACCCTCAAGGCACTCCGCAGATGGCACAAAGCACTGTAACATTCACTTCAATCTAGGTTAAGTTATCACTTAGCAACAACAAAATAGGTTTAGCACTCAACACTTTCATTTATGTCAGATCTACACCCATACATCTAAGAAGCACAAAACAAAGTGGATCTATCTAAGAGTATCATAAAAAAGCACATAGAATAATCATATCAAAGTATAACACATGGAAAGAAACCAACACATTAGGGCGAAACACCAAGTATAACACATAGAGTTACCGTGGTTCACCCCCACCCTGGGGCTACGTCCACAAAGTCTTCTTCTTATTTATTAACTTTGGTCAATCAGGTTACAGAACAAAGCTCACACTTGTACTCCGCATAGGACAGGAGATATGCGCGCACCTCGCCAGATCCTCCTTCCCTGGGTAGATCTAGCATAGAGCCTTCTTACAATCTGTGCACTCAACACTTACAACATTTGCACTCAGCTCTGCAAGTCGATCACATAATATACACAAAGCCTTTACTAGCACTTAGCTTATCTTCCTCCTCTCTCTTACATTGCTTAGCTACTTATACTTTACAAAATAGGCCTAAAACATGGGTAAACCCATGGGCCGACATCCCTTTCGCATTACATTAACCCAAAACCCTAAAAAGGGTCCCCAAAGTGGGCCGAGATCCCGTGATCTCTACTTCGCCTGATGCTCCATCTTTAACAGATTGTCGAAGTCCAAAAACGGTCAAATATGACCAAGTGTTCCTCAAAACTTGGTCAAGGGCCAACACTAATGCATCCTAAAGAAACACAATTTTACCTAACGACACATTAGACCAAGTTGATCTTAACTAACCCCTAAGTGTCTAAATAGCATAACATCCCCCCTTAAGAACAACTTGGGATAGGATTGAAGGATTTACAAAGATGACACAATAGGAGAAGGAAGGAGGCATTAGAGCCTATTCCCCCTTAATGACAACATCCTGAACTCCTAACATAGATCAAAGTTTGGAAAACTTTATTTCTATAAGAGACATTGTGAAAATGTGCGCGACTTGATCTTTTGTAGGGTAGAAGAGCACTTCAATAATTTGATCATGAATGAGCTTTCTGATGAAGTGCATGTGTATCTCGATGTGTTTGCTGAGCTAATGTTGAACTGGATCTTTGGTGAGCTTGATGTCACACTGATTATCGCACCAAAGTTTGGTCGGATGTTGTTGCTGGAATCCAAACTCTGAAAGGATCCGTCGAAGCCACAAGGCTTTCTAACTTGCATTAACCGTTGCTTGATACTCTGCTTCTGCTGAAGAAAGAGAAATAGCTTGTTGTTTCTTACAAGCCTAAGTGATAGGTCTTGAACAAAAGTTGAAAACATAACCCGCAATAGACTTTCGATCATTAGGGTCGCCGGTGCAATATGAATTAGTGAAACCAACCAATAAAGGAGTCCCCCCTGAACTGTAATGTATCCCGAACTGAACTGTACCCCAGACATACCGAAATATTCTTTTAGCTGCTCTCTAGTGAATTTCATGAGGTGTTTGCATATACTGGACAACAAGACCAACAACAAAGGAAAGATCACGACGGGTATGAGTTAAGTACAAGAGGCTACCAACTGACTGATGGTACAAAGTGGCATCAACTTTGGGAGAAGTACATGTGGCAACAAGTTTGACTCTAGACTGGAAGGAAGAAGGGCTAGTTTACAATCTTCCATGTGAAAGCGATGAAGAAGGTCACAAACATACTTTAGAATGGGAAAGAAAAATTCCTTGGTTTGCAAAACTTGTAGGCCAAGGAAATAGTGCAAAAATCCTAAGTCTGTCATTACAAATTTCTTTTTAGGAATGGTTTTCACATGGTTTAAAATTTTTGGGTCACTACTAGTGAGGATAAGGTCATCAACATAAAGAGCACAAATTACGAAACGACTTCCTACTTTATTGGTATAGACGTTAATATCATAATGGCATCTAGAAAATCCAGTGTCAAGAAGAAAGTTGCCCATTTTGGCATACCAAGCTCGAGGAGCTTGCTTAAGACCATAAACATAATTCTTAAGGAAACAAACAAGGATAGAGTCATTCTGTACATAGCTAAAAGGTTGTTCCATGTAGATTTATTCTTGAAGATCCACATGCAAGAAGATTGATTTGACATCCATTTGATGGACCTCCCATTTATGTGAGGCTGCAAGGGCTGGAACAAGGTGGATGTAATTCATTTTGGCTACAGAGGAAAAAGTTTCATTATATTAAATTCCTTCAAATTGGGAGAAACCTTTGGCAACCAATCGAGCCTTGTGTCTTTCAACACTTCCATCTGATGCATACTTAGTTCTGTAGACCCATTTACATCTGACAAGTTTTCTTCCTTTCGGAAGAGGTACAAGATCCCAAGTATCGTTTTCCATTAAAGAACGATACTCTTCATTCATTGTTGTATCCCAATTTGGATGACTTGAAGTTTCTGGAAATGTCTCTAGATCACAAGTTTTTGAAACTTGAGCCAAAAGAGAAGTGGCTCACTGGAAGTGTGAATGTGTCTAACGCTGATCTGAAGGATCACTGACAAGATTACCAATTGCTTCTCGTGTTGAACAGACCCATCTTGGAAGCAATGGTGTTGGTGTAGGTTTAGGTTCAATGGACTCATATGGAGGAAGGTGAGCAAGTGGAGATGTATTTTCATCCTCACTGTCATCATCATCTGAAGAAGAAACCATAATAGGAACAAAAGAAGGCACAAACATCGAGCATGGATCGCAGGCCGAAGAAGACACAAGCGTCGAATAAGGCTCGCAGGCCAAGAGATTTTCATCAAAGTTAACATCTCTTCTAACAATAATTTCATTACAATGTGGTTGAAGAAGTCTGTAACCTTTGACATCTTCAAAATAACCAAGAAATATACATTTGTCACTTTTAGGCTACAATGCTTTCCTTTTCTCATCAGGAATGTGAGACCATGCTACACTTCCAAATACAGGAAAGTAACTTACATCTAGCTTAAGTTTAATCCATGCTTCTTCCAATGTTATATTTTTAAGAGCCTTTTTGGGAGTGATATTTACTATGTAATTTGCACAATTAATGGTTTTTGCCCAATACTTTAGACTTAATCCCTTAGATTTGATCATACAATTAGCCATTTTTTTTAATGTATGGTTCTTTCTCTCAGCAACACCATTTTATTGTGGTATATATGGAATAGTGTGTTGCATTTGAATGCCCTACGTAGTGCAGTAACTTGTAAAATTATTGTTCACATATTTGTCTCCATTATCTGTTCTTAACCTTTGAAGTTGATGTCCAAATCGCTTTTCTACAAGGGCCTTGTAGGACAAAAACTTGTCAAAAACTTCACTCCTAAGTTTTAAGAAGTAAACCCAAGTGTATCTGGAAAAGTCATCAATGAAAGTTAAGAAATACTTGCAGCCAGAAAAATGAGAAGAAAGTGGACTACACAAGTCACTGTAAACAAGATGCAAAGGGGTCAAGGCATGCCAAGAGGCATGTTAGTCAAAATTGTCCCAATGATGTTTGTTGAGAACACAATCGACACAAACACCATCTTTGCATGAAACAAGAGGAAGACCAATCACCATCTGTTGATTACATAGTTTCTACAATGAGCGATAGTTTAGATGACCAAATCGCTCATGCCAAAGTTTGCTCAAGTCATCGTTATGAACAACAAAAACTGATAGAAAAGATAATGACCCAAAGTTGTCAAACTTGTACAACTTGATAATATCATCAACAATTCTAGTTGCAAGAATATGTTGAGGATCTTTTAGATCCTTGTTTACAACTTGGTGAGGTGAAAACTCTACGGTTTTACCTTCACTTGAATAAGTGATTTGATATACTAATAGAAGGTTGCAGGAAAGACTTGGAACACATAATACATCATTAAATGACCATTATCTACTTGAACTATTACAGTCCCTACAAGACTAAGAGATCTATCATCACCAAAAAATATTTTCTTGGTGTTACATTCATTTAGAGTAGAAAATATGGCTTTATCCTTAGCCATATGATAAGATACTTCATAATCAATAAGCCACTCATCAGAAGAAGTAGAAGTTGCATTGAAGGAGAAAACTAGAAGCACAAAGTGTATGTCCATGAGAAGAAGAAGAAAAAGAAGAAGAAGAATCAATACTGATATTGTTCTTCTTCATTGTTTCTTCTAAAGCTGTCATCTTCTTGAAACATTTGGACTCATCATAACCATCTTTCCCACAAAAGTTGCAATGTCTGTCAGTCTTTTTTTTATAGATTTTGCTCCTTTGTCACCATTAGGAGCTGAAGCTCACTGAGTGGATTTGGGACCCTTGTTTTGCTTGTTTTTGTGGCGAGGATGTTGCTTCTTGGGATTCTTGGATTTATCTTTCTACTAGGCCACTATGACTTTGTTGGATGTACCTGCAGTGTTGATATCTCCAAGTTGCACATGCTTATGTTGCTCTCTAATCAAGGCATCACAAAAGGACTAAAGAGTGGGGTTTTGATAAGCACTCCCTAGAGCTTCTCTGGTGGCATAAAAGGTAGATACAAAAACAGAATATGCACTACCAAACTCAACAATAATAACATATATGTATCTATCTTCTGGCAAATCTAGTTAGAATTTGATACACACAAGTCTAAATGTTTTGAACTTAGATAAGTAATCTTCAATGAAAGGAAAGTCATTTGGAATTAAAGTCATTAACTGAATCTCCAATTGATGAGCTTGAATAATATTGTGTTTACCAAACACAACTTCAAGGTTTATTGGGGGCATCAAGTTCTTGAAGGTGAAACCTTAAATCAGGAGAGATTGACATTCTGATTAGTCCATAGGTTTCGTCATTCTTATTAATCCATTTGACATACTTGGCATCATCAATGGGTTCTTTTTCTTTTCCCAAGGTAATCTGGTACAATCATTTATTTAATAAATACTCCATATGGGATTTCCATTGGAAGTCGTTGGTGCTAGTAACCAAAAGATCATTGGGAGAAACCATATTAAATATGCAGAGAATATTGATTTAAAATCTGACGCTGATGGTATGGATGGAAAGATCTTGAAAAATTAGGTTGTTTAAAAAAAATGGCATTGAAAACAGACTTCAGATGTGAAAGTTATGCCCTTTTGAAAAAATGAATAAACAATAAACAAAGAGCCACGTGGCAAGTAGAAGTTGGTCCACGTGGTGATACTCCTAACTGTGCCTATAAACTCACTTTTGAAATAACTTACTTATGAAGTGTCTCACTTTTATAGAATAAGTGAGAATCACTTTTTCAGTGAAGTTGCTTTATAAATTAAAGTTGCATGCAAAAAAATAACTTAAAAGAAAATATTTAAAGTTATTTAATAGTGACTCACTTTTATAACTTAAGTGAAATGCATTTTACAATAAATGCATGAACTTTTCAAAAAAAGTAACAAAAGAGAGACTTGAACTTAAGATCTCTTACGAAGTAACTTTTAACCAAGTGAGCTAGTGCAAAACATATTGTATTGTTTATGAGGATTGGGGTTGTTGAAGATGGATTTGGAGAGTGTGCTCATAAAAAAAAATCACACAAGAAAAAAAATTCACTTCTCAACGACAACAAGGGTTAGATCTCGATGAGCTTACCTGAAAAATGCAACTTTTCCCTCTATTTTTTATTTAATGTTATCACACATAGCGCACAACAAAGAACATACGTAGACATGGAAACCCTTTATGATCTATTTCTGATTTTCCGAGATCACACTGGGCATGGGGAAAAGAGCATACACAAATCAAAAAGAGTAGCAACCCGGAAATAGAAAAACAAAAAACCGAAATATTAACTCTGCAAAAATTTAAAAGGGTGTATTTGGGATTTATACCTTTGGATCTTACTGAAATGGCCATATTTTGGGAAAACAAAAACCTTTTCGAGTGAAACGAAAAACGTTCATGACTTAAAAGAGCGCTCTGGACGCAATGGAACAATCCTCTCAACCTAGAAATGTACATAAATCATAAAAACTAGAGATGAGACAACGCAATTTCACAATATTATGATACCATGTTTGACAACACAGGTATTCCAATAGAGGACGAACACCTTCAGTGACCACTCACACAATCAAATCAAAGATCAATGCACCGATGATTTCACGTGGTAAAACCCCTATGGAGAAATATCCACAGTCGTAGCCAACATGGCCACTTGGAGGAATTTATTAATTCGAAAGAAAAATTTACAGAGAGATTTATGACAGAGTTTCTCACAATCAATCGTCAACAAATGACTCTCCATGCTCTTTAAATAGAAATCATGGACCAATCGGGTGTTAATCCATGGATCAATATATCCGTTAAGATCGAGGAGAATATGAACGATCAAATCACTCTAGTCGGGAACATATCGTGACCGTCGGATTTTCTAACTACAAATGCATACTAAAGAAACACACTAAGGAACACAATTTTACCTAATGATACATTAGACCAAGTTGATCTTAATTAAATCCTAAGTGTCTAAATATCCTAACAAATGCACAAATCCTAAGATGTTTATATTAATCATATTACTTCATAAGCAAAATAGGTCTTAGTCCATAGGAAGGGGGAATATTAGCTACAAAATGGGCCTCTGTTAGGGTCCTAACTCGCACATAGGTAGATTAATATATTTGGATGTAATAAAGGTCAATATTAATAAGGCCTTTCAATAAAATAGAATAAGGCGGATGCAAGAAGACCTAATAGAAGCTTCTGCTTCTAGAATGATCTTCCTCTAGATGCTTCTCTTGATAGACATATTTAGTATAAATAAGGGTCAAGGGTATGAAAACCCTTGCTTGGAGATTATTGTAACAAAGCATTGCTCGATTAGAGGTTGCCCCCTCGAAGAGGTCTGTGAACATTGCTTTCTGAATTAAAGTGTTATTTTTGTTGTCGTTCTTATATCATTTTTGTGTTATTGTGGAGATTATGCTGGATATATTACTGTTATTCTGCCATTTTTAGCATTTTATTTATGTTCTGCATATTTATTATATTCGGTATCTTGCAAGTGGTATCAGAGCACTTTCCTTGGTAGAAATTGTGGAATTTTTTTTTCCAGGGTAGAGACGTATTCCAGCGCCTTCAAACCATAGAGATCTGTCATTACGCGCATAAACCCGCGGTTGAGGGATTCATACACGCAAGAAATACAAGTGGTTCTTAAGCGCACATCTGTTGGCCACCCTTGTAACCCCTGTTGGTACCCCTTCGAGTGGTAGTGCATCAGATAGCACCTGTCTACAGATCGACCTAGATTTCCTGGAAGCCCTCTTTAGATAAACCTATCAGCCACTGGACTGCTATAGTGTCACCGAGAACAACACTCGGGAAGATACTCTCCAGTACCTGGGTAGTCAGGTAGTACGGCCAAGGGTACGATCTATCCTCCTTAGTTAGTGACCTGAGATATTGGGCTGAGTACTACTGTTGGACCCCGCACATATATCAGAGAGCTATAGCACAGGGCAAACCCTTGTCTGTAGAACCCTTGAATACCTAACACTTGGGGGACAGAAACACAAACAAATTAAAAACAAACCAGATCTATTGCCGCGCAACTGTGTTCGGGTTGCCAAGTAAATACACATCTCTTTCTGGTTAAGCATTTGGGGATTTCATTACTACAATATTCTTCAGACCGAAGTATAACTCCACAGGATAAGTCTGGAGAATTTTTCACCATTATTTGAGACCTATTCCATTGGATTCATCTTTTCGCCCTTATCACATTCATCCATATCATTTTTCGACAAAATTTTTGACCCCGCCCGCCCCTTTTCAGTTCACCCATCCTCATGGCCCATACCCATAGCCAAGATTTGGAAGCTCGCTTCAACACCATGCAATCTGGTTTCCTAGAAACCCAAAAAGAAGTGAAACAACTTAGTGCTACGGTTGCCTCCATCGATTCGTCCATCAATGCTACCATAAATACAACCATACAGTCCTCAATGGAGGAAGTCAAACAAGAACTGACCACCCAGCTTGAATCTGTCTTTGCATCACTTTGCACCAAACTGAAGATCCCTACAGATGACCATTTCTCTAAAGCACCTCCAAAGCATGAAGGCGAAACTTCCTCCCATTCTCATACCTTTCAGTCCCATCACTTTCAACGTGACATACACCTTCCATGGGTGGACACGACCAAATTTGATGGCTCGGACCCCACTGGTTGGGTAACTCAAATGGAGCATTATTTCTTTTTATATGGCATTACAGATGACTTGACCAAACTTCGGTATGGTGTTCTCCATCTAGATCAAGAGCGTTGGCAATGGTGGCAATGGAGAAAAACTTCCCGTCAAGGGTATATTGCTTGGACCCAATTTGTGATTGAGCTTTATGAACGCTTTGACACAGACACCAATCATTTGGGCCGTTTGACAAAGTTGAAACAATCAGAAAAAGTAGAAGACTTCATAGCTTCATTTGAACGCTTGGCTTTTCGAACAGAGGGCATGACTGATGCTTTCTTTCGAGAGTGTTTTATTAGTGGCCTCAAGGAGGAGATTCGAGTCCATGTCCTCATGGCTCGACCCTCGACTTGGGTGGAGGCTACTAAAAGAGCTAAAGAAGCACAACGGGTTGTATCATCTCAAAACCAAAAACCCTCCTTTATCCCTCGCCCTAAACCTGTCACTCCCACTACTCCCTTCGCCCCATTAAAAATCCAAAAATTGACCAAGGTTGAAATGGTTGAACACCAACTCAAAGGCCTTTGTTATAATTGTGATGACAAATATTTCCTGGGCCACAAATGTAAGGAACAAAAGCTTTTTATGGCCATCTCTAAGGACATTTCAGAAGAAGATGTTGAAACTCCCCTTGTGTCTGAGTCACCTGAAATCACTGACATAACTCCTCCCTCAGACCCTCCCGAAGTAGAACCCATCATTTCCCTCAATGCTCTCATTGGATTTTCCGCTTCCCAACCCCTCAAGTTAATCAGTTACATCAAGCATCGAAAGGTCATCATTCTGGTTGATAGTGGAAGCACCCATAATTTTATTCATCRYCGCATTGCCCAAGAAACTCATTGCTACATTCATGTTGTCAACAATTTCCAAATCATGTTTGCCAATGGTGGTTCCATGAAATGTGGAGGGCACTATGAAAATGTGCGTCTCCAAATCGATGACTACCAGCTAAAATCCCATATGTTTGCTATTGACATGGGTGGTTGTGACATTGTGTTGGGTGCAGATTGGCTAAGAACTTTGGGTCCCATTCTCATGGATTTTAAGGCATTAACCATGCAATTCGACCAGGAAGACCACCAATATAAATTCCAAGGCATCACTGTTGGTTCACCTAAGGTCATTAGTTCCCATCGCATGGAAAAGTTGCTAAAAAAAGGTCATTCTGGTGTCATTGCCCAACTCCATGCCATTCAAGCAACAGAAACACCC
>JZKD02S1694441.1:513897-550572 GCA_000966675.3 Picea glauca | reverse complement strand
GGTAGCAGCTTAGATGGTCTCTAGTTTGAGACATGGAGCAGATCATTTAGACGAGTTGTGGACTATTGCATCTTGGTGGTGTGGTAGATTGAGAGTTTTGTTGGATTAGTGGAGAGCTCGGTTCGAAGCAGTATGTTATGTGGTGAGTTTCCAACTTTGAAGATGGACTTCTAGTGGCTTGTTGTTGTGATTTGTGATGGGTGTAACTCAGGTGCTTTGACATGAACGAGATGGCTTCGTGTGAGTGCTAGGTTGACGATATAGAGTCTTCATTGGGTTAGAGGGTTGTACATTGTCAAGGTGTGATAGTGTATGAGGTATTTGACCCAAGAGGATGATTGTAAGTTTTAAACCTGTGAAGTAAAGCAATACATATAGATTCTTAAACAAAACATAATTTAATCAATGGCTCATACACATAGTACACAGAGATTTATACCGGAAATCCTCAATCGGGAAAAATCTTTCTTATACTCATTATATCGAATTTCAACATTCACCATACAATATATACAATGTTTTTAGGTATTCCATAGATACCAAAACCTGAATCCCTTAATCCATGATTCATTTAGAAAACCGCTAAAAATAACAAAAACCGTCCAAATTTTTTTTGGGGGGCGCTGCCCCGAACGTTGCGCGTAACCAAGGGGGGCCATACCTGGCCCCTCTTAGGACCCCCCTAAGAAGCGTCTGACGCACATGACACAAAGAGCGCTACTAGAGGGATCGTCAGACGCAGTTGTCGAATTTGACGTGCCCACACACATACATGCAAAAAAAAAACACATACCCAACAATGATGACACTTGCAGAGATGAGTTGCGATGGTCTAGAATGGACTAGATTGAGTGTCCAACCACAACTTGGCACTGTGTCAGAGGAGAACACAGGTTCAGTTGTAGCATGTATGTAGACATAGAGAAGTTTGTGCTTGGATGATGGACTTGGGCAGAAGTCCATTGGATGGTCGTGACTTGGATAAGTGGGATGCTTTCCTTGGATGATTGCATGGTTCTTATACAGTGGGAGCCACCGACATATGACAGGGGAACAATATTTTGTTCGAGATCTTCATAGTCTTTGACTCAGGTATGTACGAGGAGCTTAGTATGAGGACCACACATGTAGGAAAGGGATCTGGTACAATGGTATTCCAGACAGAGTTAGGGGATGTGTTGCGAGTGTAAAATGTGTTATGGGTGCAAGGAGTGTGTTCTCAACCTCAACAATTGAGGAGTAGGGCTATGCAATGTTGTTCCGGGATGGAGAGGTGTTATTGGGTGCCCATATGATCTAGCCCATGCACAAAAGTGGTCTTGGAATTAGAGAGGGAAACCTATATACACCGAGGGGCCAACCTATGCATGTTGTNTGACAAAAATGAGTAATGAGCAAATGTTGAATGTTAACTAAGGAGTTTTTGTGTAAGAGGGAAGTTTTGGGAAAAAAATCCCCACACTCATTCACCCCCCCCTTTAAGTGTGGTAAGTGTGTCCAACAGAAAGGTCATCTCTCAGACAAGGAAGTTTGTCTTCTTCGTGATTCAATCTCAGAATGAGTGAAATATCGCAACCACATCCAGGGTCTCTGCGATCAACCTCTCCACACAACAAAATCAAGTAGATAAGGTCGTGGAAGAATACTCATATATCTTCTCCTCACCAACCAGGGTACCTCTGCACTGTCAGGTTAAGCACCCCATCGATCTGACCCCCGACGCACCGCTGCCCAATGGGCCAGTCTATCACTGCTCTTTGTTAGAGAATGAGGAGATGAAGTGACAGATCCAATAACTGCTCCACAAGGGGCACATCCATCCCAACTCATCACCTTGCGGGAGCCCAATCATGCTGGTACAAAAGAAAGATGGAACATGACTTTGCATTGATTACCGAGCCCTGAATAAAATCATAGTCAGAAAACTATACCCGATTCCCCGAATCAACGACCTCCTTGATCAGCTCAGGGGGGCCAAATACTTCAATAAAATTAATCTGAAGTCTAGCTACCACCAGGTCTCGATAGAACATATACATGTATGGAATACCACCTTCAAGTTAAAGGAAGGTCGAATGGTTGGTCATTCCCTTTGGTTTGACAAATTCTCCAACCACTTTCATGAGGATGATGGACGATATCCTTTGACCATTCACCAATACTTTTGTAGTGGTGCATCTGGATGAAATCCTCATTTACAACAAGACTTGGGTAGAACACTTGCAACATATTCAACAGGTTCTACACACCCTGCGGCAACACCAACTCTATGAAAACTTGGAAAAATGCTCCTTCGGCATGGACATGGTTCATTCCCTGGGCTACATCGTTGATCAACATGGCATACATGTGAATCCAGCCAAAATCCAAGTCATCTATGACTGACCAGCCTCAACCACACTCACTGAGCTTCAGATCTTCTTGGGCATTGCCAATTTCTACCGCAGGTTCGTGTTGGGATTCTCCCATATTGTATGGGCCCTTAGCCAAGTAACCATGGGTGGTGGTGAGGTGAAATTTGTGTGGGGTCGGTCCCAACAACAAGCGTTCGATGATTTGAAACAACGCTTTTGCTCAACCCCAATACTTTCACTATCAGACCTGCAACAACCCTTTGAGATCGAGACAGATGCTTTAGACTATGTTGTGGGCACCGTTCTAACTCAGCACGACCATCCCGTGGCCTATCATAGTGAGACACTATCATATGTTGTTCGTAAGTACGCTACTTACGACAAAGAAATGTACTCCATTATGCAAGCCTGCCGCGAGTGGAGACATTACATTCTTGGGAAGGAGACAATCATCTACAATGATCATAAGCCATTGCAGTTCATGTAGACACAAGACAAATTGCATAATGACCACCATCAGAAGTGGTCCACATACTTGCAACAATTCCACCTCAACATCAAGTTTAAAAAGAGAATCACCAACTGCATCACGGATTGCCTCAACAGACCTCCAGTCACGATACTCACCACGGTGCTAGAATCTTGCGGCCATGAGACCTCTGGATGGCCCCAACTGTATGAGACAGACTCGAACTTCGCCACCACCTACCAAAGGTTGGTTGCACACGGAGTTGTCACTAATTTCAATCTGTAGGACGGACTGTTGTGTCGTCTGGGCCATATCTGTGTTCCATCAAGTGAGGGAGCGAAGCTGATCTTAGAAGCCCACTACATTTGGGTGGTAGGACACTTCGGCGTCGAAAAGACAGTGGGAATGTTGCATAAACATTTCTACTAGCCAAAACTTCGACAGGAGGTCAGCAAGTTGTTATCACATATAGTTATCAAAAGGTCGAAGGATGACCAAGTCCGTGGTCTGCACAGATATTAGCCTTGAGAGCAAAGCGCAACATTCAAAGAAATCCATTTCGGGCCTTAATCACCAACAAGCAGGTTTGATTTTCAACAGTGGAGATCCCATAAGCAGTTCGGATCAATGAATCTCGGGTGGTCAGGATTTCAAAGTCGCACAAGGATTAACGACTAGGCAGAGGAGTCAAAGTCCCAAAGTAAATATGAGCCATTGAAGGTTGACGAAACGCGTCGATAGATCTGGCACTTTGAAAGATTTACTTCAGAGGATTTCACGAGCAAGCAGAAGCAAACTCCCGAAGTAAATCTCGGTTGTCCAAATCTAGAGGACGTGTGGAGGAAGATCCCTCACTTTGGAGATACGACACTCCAGAGGATTGTGAGAGTTATGCATTGAAAAGTCCGGAAGAGCCGAAGGTCGAACTCCCGAACTAATTGTGGACTATTGATCTCAAACCAACAAGGACCGTTGATCTTGGCAACAGTATCACCAGGAGCCCCGATGTCCTAAAGGTATCGAAGTAAATCTCAACCGTCTGAATCAAGAGGCCATGCATCACCAGATCTCTCACTTCGGGAATTTAGCGAATCAAGAGGCCACCCCTATGGACGATTTTTTTGCAGGCCCATGCTGCTATGAGTTGCATCTGACAAAGGAATACACACACAATTTGACAGAAGAATGCGTAGATGAAAGCATTGAACGAGATAGCCAGGTCACACTCCTGGGAGTTGTGGACTGATCTGAGTATAAATCGATCAATTCAATATTTTAAAAGGGGGTGAGTGTTCTTCATAGGCTGGAGAGCCGAGTGAGTTTCAGGAGCAGGGATCTGTAATTTTTCAGTTTGTATGCTCGAGGGCTTGGATTGTAATTATATGTTATTGAAGATTCCTTTGAATTGTTTTTATCAGACTGTCTTCTTAATTTACACGCTATTTCTGTTGTCCTTCTTGTCTGAATGTAATCTCTCTGATTTATGGATTCCTAAGGCGATGGAGTTTTTATTTCTATCATGCCCATCTTTCATGGTTCGTCAGATTTTCTCTGTTTTCCTTCTTGTCTGAATATAATCTCTCTGATTTATGGATCCTTGAGGTGATGGAGGTTTTGTTGTTGTCATGCCCATATTTCATGGTTCGTCAGATTTTCTCTGTTTTCTGGCTTGTTTGAATGTAATCTCTTTGATTTATGGATCCTTGAGGCGATGGAAGTTCTTTTGCTATCATGTCCATCTTTCATGGTTCGTCAGATTTTCTCTGTTTTTCTCATTGTTTAGATGTAATCTCTCTGATTTATGGATCCCTGAGGCGATGGAGGATTTGTTACCATCATGCCCATCTTTCATGGTTCACCAAACATTTTTTGTCTTCTTCTCCTCATCACCACATTAATCCTTTTGTTTGATAGGCGGTTTAAATTCCTTCCTTATCCATGATACTTACGAATCCATAGTCCAATGGTCCCGAACTGATTTGCAGTTACTTTTCTTATCTTTTCTTCTCTTTTCAGTCTCAGTGATCCACCTTCTCAAACCATTTTAATCCTTTTAATTTTATGGGTACTGGGATTATCCTATTGCAGTCAGACGGTGAATCTTAGTGCTAACATTAATGGTGCCATTGTCGGGGACGAAAGTGAAGATATCTTCTCTGGGAGAATGACAACAAATAGATCCAGTTTTAGATGGTGAACTGAAGTTGGACATATTATTCTGACTACTTATCTTTCACCATGGTGACTCCATTGTTCGAAAATCTATTGGCGACTCCACTGGTTTGAAATGGACAATATTTTAGCTCAGAGATATGCTTTCTGCAATTTTTCAAAAATAGTTGGTTTCCCTAATCCAAAGCCTAGTAGAGATGAATGGGAAAGTAGACTTCCCAGATCTTGAGGAGAAGAGTGGGTGGTACCAGCTAAACATTTTCTGGATTTTCATGATTTTATTCATCGACTTCATACCGTGCATGAAAATGTTCAGATTAATCTTTTCATGTATTCATTAGAGGGGATTGCTCATGATTGGTGTCAATCTCTTCCCATTGTAAGCATCACCTCTTTGATAGGTTTTCATGCAGCTTTCAATTCGTTTTGTAAAGATTATTTTTTCATTGAGTATATTTACGAAAATTGTTGTGATGAGTTTTCTTTGCTTCATAAATAGTATGCTAGTCACGAAAACTAGATTTGTAATGAAGCATTTATTGTGGAAGAACACATTTTCCATGAAGACCGAGAGGTGTTGAATGATATTCACTATGATAGAAATAACATAGAAACATCTGACATCATATCATATGTATATGTTTTTTTAAAGGTTTATGGAGATCAACATCTCTCATTTGAATATTTTGATGGAAAAGAGCAAGTGTATTCTGCAGCAGATATTTCTCCTAATTGTGAAGCCAATATAGATGATAAGCTAGTTAAAAAAACTAGGGAAGATTTCTCTCTATTTTTTCCTAGATTTTCACTATTAAAGGAAGATTTTGTTTGTTTCTCTTGTGAAGAAATTACAGAGGATATTCCTATTCTTGAAACAAAGGTTTTTGGTAGTCCTACTTATGATGAAGAAGTTGCTTCAGATGCTGACCAAAAACACCCAATCCTTGATGAATATCCCAGTGAATATGATGAAGAGCAGAGCTTGTCCATGGCTTCTTTGGAACCTTGTAACATGGTTCCTGTGTATGATAATTATAAACTTAATCATTGGGAGGGCTATGAAGGAGAGAAGGAAGGGATAAATGTGCAGCTCATCTCATCTCATCTCCAACAATTATAAATGAGCAGCAGGTTAAAGAGAAGCATCCATTCATTGATATACATGAGGAGATCTCTTGCCATCAGCGAGAAGATGTTGCCAGAGCAGGAAAAGGAGAGGTGAATCATCAACCTATATCATCCTTTCACTCACATGTGCTTGCCATAGACATTCAACCAAAGGTGAGCAATTGTAAAGAAGAGTAGGCTTTCTGCTACCTATCTAGCAGGTTTTATCACCCATTTTATGACCCTGTGGGTTTATATATGGAGTTGAGTTTTCCAGAAGTGTTGGATCCTCTAAAATTTTTCATCTTATCATCATTTGGGGGTACTTTTAGTATTCCAAAATATGTTTACATTCTAATGTCATACTTCCCTTACCATTTGTGGATCATTTGCAGTGAAAAAATGATTTATGTTACCAAACAGTCTGGGTGTCTCTGGTGCAAGTTTGTTTTCACCTAGCACATTGTAAAAATCATTTAGTGTTTGTTTGTACATAAATAAACTCCTTCTAGAGAATGTGTGTTTGTTTTCTTTTCAAGTAGATAGTGTACAAGAGGCAATTAAATGATTTTTACAAGTAGATAATGTACAAGAGGCTCCTGGTGATACTGTTGGAGCATGTGTACCAAGAGCCCCGAAGTACTAAAGGTCCCAAAGTAAATCTCGGTCGTCTAAATCAAGAGGCCACGTGTCACCAGATCTCTCACTTCGAGAATTTGACACTTCGTAGGATTGTAAGAGCTGCGCATTGAAAAGCTCTGAAGAACTGAAGCCCAAACTCCCGAAATAAATCTCGGTCATCCAAAACAAGAGGACACGCGACACCAGATCTCTCACTTCGTGAATTCGACACTTCAGAGAATTGAAAGAGCTATACATCGGAAAGGCTCAAAGCCCGAACTCTCGAAGTAATTGTAAACCGTTGATCTCTGCAGCAAAAAGAAAGGTCCATCCAAGAGCGTTGCATGGCAACAAAAGCAGAGCTTTCCTATATCACGGATCACGACCAGATCGACGACCGCGCTTCACTACGGGAACACAACTTGCTCGAGCATTAAAATTATTGATTTGTCCCATAATTGAAACCATGGTATCATAAAATAACTACATGGCGGAAGGTGGTGAATTGTGGGCTCAAAATCAGTGTGAATCCAAACCGCCTTTGACAACCCCACAATCACGTGCTTATATAATGACAAATCCAAGAACATCATGTGGCAGTCCCCTAGGCGTTGAGCCTCGTCCCAATCCTGATGAGAGATCAATTAATGAAAAATGAGTGGTGGTTGAAACCTCGACTCACTCCATAAATAGGAGGCATGGAGGGTCTGGCTGTGGAGGCAACACTGCCAGCCCGAGGTACCCCTATGGACAGTTTTTCTGCAGGCCCATGCTTCTCTGAGTTTGCGTATGATAAAGGAATACACACACAGTCTGACATAAGAATGCATAGACGAAAGCATTGAACGAGATAGCCAGGTCACACTCTTGGGAGTTGTGGACTAATCTGAGTATAAATCGATCAGTTCAATATTTTGAAAAGGGGCGGGGGTGTTATTCATAGGCTAGAGATCCGAGTGAGTTTCAGGAGGAGGGCTTTGTAATTTTTCAGTTTGTATGCCTGAGGGCTTGGATTGTAAATATATGTTATTGACGATTCCTTTGAATCGTTTTTATCAGACCGTCTTCTTAGTTTACACGCTATTTATGTTTTCCTTCTTGTTTGAATGCAATCTCTCTAATTTATGGATTCCTGAGGCGATGGAGTTTATGTTGCTATCATGGCCATCTTTCATGGTTCGTCAGATTTTCTCTGTTTTCCTTCTTGTTTGAATGTAATATCTCTGATTTATGGATCCCTGAGGTTATGGAGGTTATGTTGTTGTCATGCCCATCTTTCATGGTTCATCATATTTTCTCTATTTTCCTTCTTGTCTGAATGTAATCTGTGTGATTTATGGATCCCTGAGACAATGGAGGTTATGTTGCTATCATGCCCATCTTTCATGGTTTGTCAGATTTTCTCTGTTTTTCTCATTGTTTGGATGTAATATCTCTTATTTATGGATCTCTGAGGTGATGTAGGATTTGTTTCCATCATGCCCATCTTTCATGGTTCACTAGACATTTTCTGCCTTCTTCTCCTCATCACCACATTAATCCTTTTTTCTGATATGCGGTTTAAATGCCTTCCTTATCCACGATACTTATGACTCCATAACCCAATGGTCTTGAACTGATTTGCAGTTACTTCTGTTATCTTTTCTTCTCTCTACAGTCTCACTAAGCCACCTTCTCAAACCATTTTAATCTTTTTACTTTTATGGGTACTGGGCTTATCCTCTTGCAGTCAGAGGGTGACTCTCATTTCTAACACAAGTATATCAGGTCATGTACTGCCTGCGTGATTTCCAAATCGACCACTAAGAAATAGGGCATGTACACCCCTCTTCCTACTCTTGACAAGCCATGGGAATCCATATCAATGGACTACATGTCGAACCTCCCGTCCACCAAGTGGGGCAATGAATGCATTTTTTTGGTTGTGGATCGCTTTTCTAAGATGGCGATTATGGTCGCCTGCAAGAACATCATCACAAAAAAGGTCACTGCCAAGCTCTTCTTTGAACGAGTTTGGGTACATTTTGGAATCCCACAAACCATTGTCTCAGATCAAGACAGTCGATTTCTCAGCACATTCTGGTCAAGACTTTGGTCACTGCTGGACACCAAGCTCACCAAATACACGACCTTCCACCCCCAAACAGATGGCCAAACCGAGGTCGTAAATCGAATGATCATGCATATCCTGCACATGTATAATTCCAAGCACCCTCACACATGGGATGAGAGTCTTCTCTATGTTCAACATAGCTACAACCGAGCCCTGCATAGCTCAATCGACCACAACCCCTTTCAGGTGGGGTTGAGATTCCAACCATTGGGTCCCATAGATGTTGCACTACCCCTTGCGGTCACCTCGATTGACTCATCTCCTGCTCCAACTGAAGTTGACAAAGCCACCTGGTTCATTGAGTGGATCCAACACATCCGCTAACACATTCAAGATATCCTACATATGTCCAATCAAAAGTACAAGCAACGCCATGATCAACATTGGGTGCCACATAAGTTTCAGGTGGGTGACAAAGTTTGGTTGCACTTGTAGAAAGAATGCCTTACAAGACCCCATCAGAAGCTTTTCCCACTCCGTTATGATTCATACACCATCACCAAGGTTGTCAGTGATAATGCTTTCGAGCTCAACATTCCTCCTTTCCTTGGCTTGCACCCAGTGTTCAATGTGGATATCCTTCGACTGTATTTCCCACCATTATTGGAAACCTCAGAGATAGCAGAACAAATGACACCAACAGAGCTCAACCCCGACTGCATACAATAGGCATCCAATGATCAGATTGTGGACAAACAAATTAAGGGCACTCACCAGCAAATGATCCAACTTTATCGAGTTGTCAAAGTAGGGCAGCTCCTACACCAAGGCAAGTGGCTCACCCGGAGTCAATTTCAACAGAAATTTCCTCATCTGATGGGGTGTTACACATTATTTTCGTCATCCCTATTACTGTTAATGATGTAAACCTATCTGTTGTCTTCAGAGGGATTAGTGCCCTGAATTCCTGAGGAAAGAAGGGAGAAGAACTTTGCCTAAGAGATGAAATCATATTTTCCTTTCTAAAAACCCTAATAAGGAGGATCATCGCACCCTATCTAGTTATAGGGGTGCGACGATCCCAAATCGTCGCATGTTGTACTAAACTTGGCCTGCAACGTCCTTGCACTCTGCTAAGTTATAGGGATGCGACGATTTTTGTACGTGGGGAAAACGAGCATCTTCTCGATGCTTCTAGAAGGAAAAGATTTTGTGGTGAGGTGGCCTCCGATTGGTTTGGATCTGACTCGCTTTTCTTATTTAGTGGGATCATCCTAACCTCTTCACCTTATCCTCTTCATCTTAGAAAAGGAGAGGAGTTCTCATGGAGAAAGTTAGATCGGAAATTTGGTTTGAGATTGTTAGCTTAGTAAGAGTGGTTTTGAGTTTTTCTTTGTCAAGATAGATTGTGAGTGACTTTCAAATATATAGTCACATAATCCGTGAATCAGAAGTGTGTGGGAAGTAAGAGACTGTTGGAAGGGAGCTTACAACATCAAGGCTTTGGTTGTAATCTCCACCTTCACTTTAATATAATACGATGATATGTTTCTTTCCCATAAAACTTGTCCTCTTTTATTGTATGATTCCTTGATCACATGCATAAGTTCTTGTTGAGTATATTGGATTGCTTTCACTTTGGTTGGCTTGTGTTCCCTTGCAGATTCAATATCACAGGAGCACCAGAGTGGAGCTAGGATGACAATGGAAAGAGGGAGCTACATTTAAACGATATGTTTCCTATCTCTTGTTAACTAGTAAACTCAATAGTTAGAGCTTAGGGAAAGTGTTATATTTTGTTTTGTCTTGTTCTAGATCCAGGTGGATCTAGAGAGATCTTTTTATGTCCGCATTTACCGATAAGTCCCATAACAAAATTGGCGGACATAATGGGGACAAATTGTTTTCCTAGTTTGTCTTTCTTTCTTGCTTTGATTGCCTGGGTTCTGTTTTCTGAGTCATTGGGAGATCCAAATTGACTCTCTGACTGTTTAATTTCACTGAAAAACCTTCTTAATTTTAATTTTTTCAAATTTTTTCATTTGATCATCGCACCTTGCTTTGAGGGACAGTGCGACGATATAGGATCGTCACATTCTTGGTTGTAGAGACAATGCGACGTCGTTGCACTGTGGCCCTTCTGTTCCCCACGATGATCTAGGATCGTTGCACTGTGTTCATCTTACAGCCTGTGACGATTTGGAATATTTTAATCTTTTAGTGGTTTTTCTTACCCAAATCTTAGATATGGTTTTGGGGTTAATTTTTGGGTTTGATTATGGTCTTTTTACAGTCTGCTTGACAGTCTTTCAATCTTCTTTTAGCCACCTTTCCTTTTTTTTAGCTTGTTTGTTTTTGAAAGATTTTATCTCTTGTTTTGAGTGTCTTTCAGTTACAAAGCTTTGTTTTTCTTTAGAATTGTTTAGTAAAAAGAACATTTTTTTTTTGTCTGTTCTGAATAACTCATGTTAAAAGATAAACTTTGTTTGGGTTGTTTTTGTTTTGAAGTGATTTGCTATTGCTTTTAGCTATCTTTGAAAACAAAAACAAAAAAATTCCTTCTTTGCATTAGATTGGGGGCATCTTGCATTTGAAGTAACAAAATTACATGGTTTTTGGCATTTTTAATCTTGAATTCTTAAAAAACAAATCTTGTGTATTGGTGTAAAGTCTCTTAGGCTCATTTCTTGAATTTCTTGATATTGATGAATTTAATAAAACTTTTGGGACATTGTGCATCTGAGAATGATAAACGTTTTCTCCTTCTCGTAATATGGCTTTCATCGAAGTGAAATATTTGCATTTTCATTTCTTTGCATTGTTTAGAGTCGGTCAAAACATCATTTAGTCCATGCCATTTTCCTCTTTAGTAACAACAACCTTAAAATAAAGTGCTTATAAAAATTGTTTAGACATTTTTATATTTTCTCGTAGAAAACCTACATTAGATTAGTTGTAGGGCTTTGGAATAGGTGTGAAAGAAAACTTTCCAAAGATGTAAACAAACATAGTATCTTGTGATAGGGAGAGTTTAAATCCACTTATTACATTTTGTCATGGGAAGCCCTTCTCACACAAGGGTCAATCACGAGGTCACATTAGGACCGACATAGTTACTCACCCTGCTTTGTTGGTCTTAGTGTAGAGATTGCGCATATTATTGGGGGTCACTTGAGTGTATACCCACGATTATGTGTGGGAGCTCCTCGAGTTGATTTCGGGCTTAGATACCCTGCCTTTGTGTGTGGATCAGACTGTCAACTGTTTCCCCAGGCATCATTGTCGTAATTGGTAACTTTAGTGGCTTATCTCTTTAGGGTCTTTACACGAGGTGACGGTGAAGGGGAAAGTCTTTGTTGTACCTGGAATCAACATTGGCCAAACTCACTCAGGCTTCTTGGAGGGTATACCCATGATTATGTGTGGGAGCTTGCACCAAGGCATAATCCCATTAAGCAGGTCGTCAACGTAACTTTTCCACCCGCTTTATCTCAGCCCCTTCTTACACTGTCCTCGCGACGTTGGATTTCATCACCAACTTGTGCGTTCATCATAAGAGGGTTTTGTTTGCTTGTTTTCTTACTAGATTTTTAGCGTGTGTTGTTTTTTTTTCTTAACAGAATCTAGGTTGGATCTTTATTTAATGGCATCAGTTCCTAGAACAACCAATGAAGGAACCCATTTTCCAGGGGAACCTTTTGTTTTTCCTTCTTATGGAAATATTGGTCCTTCCAGGTCTCACAATTGGATTACTAGTATGGTTGTTTTTCACTTAGGTAATCCTAAATGTAGCTAGTGCTTTGGTTGTAAGAACTTCCCCCCAAGAACATCAACCTCATGTTGATCCTTTGCCTTCTTCACCAGTAAGATGTTCTTCGCCTTCTTCACTTGCAAGGTTTTCTTCCATTTCGTCTTCTTCACTGAGTGAGAGCTCTGAAGCTAGTCACCCAGTGGATAAGAAGAAGAAGAAAATGAAGAATAAGAAGAAGAAAAATAAGAAATGGTCCAAACTTCCAACCAATGCCAGACATGTTGGAAAACCACCAGTTACTAATAATCGTGTTGGGAGTGTTGATGATGCCAAGATCACCCAAACAACCCATAATCCCAAGTACCCTTGCAATATTTGTAAGGGTAGCCATCTTCTTAAGGATTTCCCTGGTCTATCCAAGGTTATAGAAGCATGGTCTAGACGCCCTCGCCAACCCATGGCGTCAACCTCTGAACAACATGTTGATGACCTCCCGTCAACTAGTTAGGATACCATTGGGAAGAATAAAAGTAGAGTGAAGTTCTCGTGTATGTTATGCAGAGGGATTCATCAAACTCATCTTTTCCCTCGTATGGACGAAGCCTCAGAATTACTGGAAGACATGACTATTTCAAAACCTCAACTTCCAGCTGTTTATTGCAAACTTACTCTCGACCCACCTATAGTTGATGGAATGATCAATCCGGTCCCTTCATCGGTCAGTTTGTTTGATCATGTAGTCAATCTGGTCACGTCCTTAGTTGAACCAGTTGACAAAGTGGTCGATTAGATCCCATCTTTGGTCGATCCCACTCTCTCGTTAGAGAGTGCAACCCAAGCAGTCGATCCCTTTCCACCCGTCGACCCCATTCTCTCCTTGGAGAATGTAACCCAAGTGGTCGATCTGATATTGTCATCGGTCGATCCTACTCTCCCTCTATAGAGTAAACTTGATGCTTCTCAAGTTTTTCTTATTGATACAGACACTACCGTGTTGGGGGGAATTCCTCCTCCCGTAGAACCCCCTCCAAGTAATGAGGCCATCCTTTTAAATTTGGGTGTACTAACTGGACCTTGTCTTCCCTCTCATGTTCCTTTCAAGATTACAATACAACTTTGTGGTCAGGACGTTCCTCAAACGTTGATAGACGAAGGTTCGTTCATTAGTATTTTGTCTTCTATTGCTTGGAAAGATTTGGGTTATCCTCAACTTGTGCCAGTTACACAGAATCTATTTTCTTTTAATAGAAGAACCAATCACCCTTTAGGGATCACTCCTTAGTTTCCTATAACTTTGGGAGGGAAAATTGTCTTTGTTGATGTCATGGTCCTCCAAGACTCCTTGGATTTTGATTTACTCCTTCGGCGAGATTATGTCTATGCCATGAAATCTATTGTGTCCACTCTTTTTCGTGTGATATCTTTCCCACACGATGGAAGAATGGTGACTATTGATTAAATTGCGTTTGTTGGTCCTAACTTGACCATCAACTCAATGACTTCCCTAAACGGTTCTTATATGAAGTTGGTGTCACCCCTGCCACAGGTCAATTTTGTGGCATTGTCGCCCATGCCTTGAACTATCGATGAAGATGAGACTCACTCTAAGCTCAATCTCTTATGACTTGTATCTAGTAGTTGACATGGTGATCTCTTCGGTGGAGCTATTGGAGCATGATCTCCTTACCCTTGTAGCGACCTTCGACATGTGTTCCTTCCAGAGATTTTTTCTTACATCCAATGAAGATCTCTTGGAAGCCATGGCTGAGTTTTGTCCCTTGACATGGTGTCCTTCCATAACGTTGTCCTCTTGGAATCCATGATCAAGAAGAGAGATTTGAGCATGGTTTTCTGATTTCAAGCTCATTAAAAAATGAAACCAACTTTGAGCATGGTTTTTTGATTTCAAGCTCATTAAAAAATGAAACCAGCCTTGAGCATGGTTTTTTGATTTCAAGCTCATTTAAAAATGAAACTAACTGTGAGGATAGTTTTGTGTCTCAGTGGAAACCTCATTAAAAAATGAAACAGATCTTACGAGGATAGTTTTTTCGTCTCTGTGGCAACCTCATTAAAAAATGAAACAAAGGTTTTGAGCATAGTTCTTTTTTCTGTGTCAAACTCGTTAAAAAATGAAACATCGGTCTGGGGATTGAGCCTAGATTCTTGAGCATAGTTCTTCTCCTGTGTCAAGCTCGTTAAAAAATGAAATAGATTTTTCCCCCTCTCTATTTGAGTCAAGTCTCGCGTCTAGTATTTGAAGCTTCATTTCATCGGCCTTTGCATTTGGACCAAGCGAGGCTTGGGGGGGCAATGCTTTCAGCCTCTGGACTTCATGCTGAAGTTAAGTCACTAGATTTTTTAAGCTGGGGGCTAAGTACCAACCATCCCTATGTTATGCGTTGGGAAGTCCAAGCATAGTTTTATTTGGTTCAAGCTTGTGTAAAAATGAAACCACCTACCTCAAGCATAGTTTTCTTTGGTTCAAGCTTGTGAAAAAATGAAACAAGGTCCAAGCATAGTTTTGGCTAGTTTTAAGCTTGTGTAAAAAATAAAATCTATCCCAAGAATGGTTTTGTTTTGTTTTAAGCTTGTGTAAAAATGAAAACAATCCCGAACCTAGTCTTTGTTCTTTCTCATGCTCGTAAATACCTGAGAATGTAACCGAGTATACTTTTATCACTTTTTCGGATTCGTAAAGGTCATATGAAAAAAGAACCCCCTGGAGTTCCCTTTAAGCTCTTTTCAGACTCTCTAAACATGAAACGATTGTCGAGCGATCTTGTTCTTTTCACGCTCGTTAAATTATTTGAAGAAAACATTTGTTGAGTGGTAGATTATCTCTTTTTTGGTCTCATTAGAGTATTTTACGAAAAAAAACATTTTTGAGTTTCCTTTTAGTAATTTTCAGACTCTCTAAATATGAAAAACCACTGAGTTTTCTTTCTTTGGACTCATTAAACTAACATCTAAAAGCCCATATGGGACCAAACCACTCATTCTTAGGGTTCGTTAAATATACTCCGAAGGACTCATCCGAAGGATGAGCTTACAGTTCAAGCATATGATATCCTCCTCAAGCTTGTGTAAAAATAAAGAGGTACTCGCTAGAAATGGTGAGGGGAAAATTGGGAATGAAATGTATCTAAACATGTATTCTATGGAAGAGTCACTTTTAAACATGACACCCTTTCACTCGCTTTGTGTCTAGGTTGGAAAAATCGCTTGTCTCTTGATCATACTGCTTTAAAAGATTACAAATTGATTTGTGATCCCTGTTGTTGAGTCAGTTTTTCCAAGACAGTTGTCGTGTCATCAATATGTTCAAATAGAGTTCAAACCGAAAATCCTTCTATTGCATCGACCATTTCTGTAGTCCTTAAGCTTTCTATTACGTCGACCATTTTTGCAGTCCTTAAGATTTCTATTGCATCAGACATCCCTGAGTCAGTCCTTAATCACTTGTTACTCTGATCTACCTCAAATCTTTTTACTCGTTTCATGTCATTGATGGGGGATACATTAAGTCCCTCATGTGACGAGTATTTTCTTGTCGACTTCAGCTCGTTATCCAGGAATTAGACTTAGAAAATAATTGGTACCTTGGAACTTGCATGCCTCAATGGAAGGTTTCCTCGCTTTCGACAATGGGTTTTCATTATTGACCCCTGATCGAGAGATTCTATCGAGTGTTCGACTTCATCTCATTAATTTGCACTCGTTAGATTTTACTAGTGTACCTTGAGAGTCATTGACATCAATGGTGATTTCCCTCGCACTTGTTAATGGTATTCATTAATGACCGGTAATCAAGTGGTTTCTACCATGTTCGACTTCAGCACATGTATTCGCATGGTTAGATTCGTACTATAGAGTGGTGGGGATGAAGACCCTGAATTTTTTCTTACAGATTCATATTGCATTGGAGTATATTCATTTTGTACTGTTGCATAGATCCACAATGTATGTCTCATGGCTATGTTCAAATTTGAGTCTTCAACACATAGATTCACAGTGTATTTTTGGTGGCTATGTTCAGATTTGAGTCATAATGGCATGGATCCACAATGTATGTTTGGTGGCCATGACTTGTCTTGCTTGACATGGATCTTTGCATTTCTCCATTTATGCTTTGAGTCATTTGTATTATGAGTATGGAAATTCCTATCTAAGTGATGATATATTATTGTACTGTATTTCCTTGTTTGTTGGCAGGTTTTCGACCGACGTTTCTGTGTTCCCTACACACACTCGACAAAGTATTTCAGCTATCACTCTGTTCTAACTTCATACTTTGGGGAGCTCTTTGTTACATATTATTTTCGTCATACCTATGACCGTTAATGATGTAAACCTATATGTTTTCTTCAGAGAGATCAGTGGTCAGAATTCCTGAGAAAAGAAGGGAGAAGAACTTTGCCTGAGAGATGAAATCATAGTTTCCTTTGTAAAAACCCTAATAAGGAGGATTGTCACACCCTGTCCAGTTATAGGGGTGCGACAATCGTGGATTTTCGCATGTTGTACTAAACTTGTCCTGCGACATCGTCGCACTCTGCTCAATTATAGGGGTGCGGCGATTTTCGTATGTGGGAAAAATGAGCATCTTCTCTATGCTTCTAGAAGAAGAAGCTTCTGTGGTGAGGTGGCCTCTGATTGGTTTGGTTCTGACTCATTTTTCTGATTTAGTGGGATCATCCTAACCTCCTCACCTTATCCTCTTTAGATTATAAAAGGAGAGGAGTTCTCATGGAGAAAGTTAGATTGGAAATTTGGCTTGAGATTGTTAGCTTGGTTAGAGTGGTTTTGAGTTTTGCTTTGTCAAGATAGATTGTGAGTGACTTTCAAATCTATAGTCACAAAATATGTGGATCAAAAGTGTGTAGGAAGCAAGAGACTATTGGAAAAGAGCTTACAACATCAAGGCTTTGGTTGTAATCTCCACCTTCACTTCAATATAATACAGTGATATGTTTCTTTACCATAAAACTTGTTTTGTTTTATTGTATGATTCCTTGATCACATGAATAAGTTCTTGTTGAGTATATTGGATTTCTTTCACTTTGGTTGGCTTGTGTTCCCTTGCAGATTCAATATCATAGGAGCACCAGAGCAGAGCTAGGATGACAATGGAAAGAGGGAGCAACATTTAAACGATATGTTGCCTATCTCTTGTTAACTAGTAAACTCAATAGTTAGAGCTTAGGGAACGCGTCATATTATGTTCTGTTTTGTTCTAGATCCAGGTGGATCTAGGGAGATTTGTTTATGTCTGCATTTACTGATAAGTCCCATAACATGGGGGAACTCAATGCAATGGATACCATTGCTTCCTAAGGGGCGATGATTGATCCAGATGGATGTCGGTGGCCTCCCACCTATTCCAACTGTCTCATTTTGGCAGTTTTCCAGTTTGACAGTTTTTTCCCTAGTTTTCGGGTCCCTGACTTGCGGGGCTATTTTGAGGCCCTAAAAAACATATTTCAGGGCTCGCCACAATCAGAATGACCTTTGATAAATAACAACAAATTGTATAGTCCTCGAATAAACCTTTCCAATGGGCTATCGTGCGCCTAAAACATAGATCATATGCAAAAGTTATGACCTTGGGAAGTTGATGTACGAACTTACCCAAACGGGGCCCACATGACTTTTGGCGCTTCATCTCCTAGGGTTACATTTTTTGGATGTCTAGGGTTTTTGACATTCCTGTTTATTGTAAAAAGGCCTTCAGAGCCTCATTTTAATCATCTTATTATGAATGAGCGCAACCGTCACATCTCTTCTCAGAGATAAGATGCCACCATTCTAGCAAGCTTGTTTCCGCTGCATTTTACAGTTTCAACTTATTTCCTTATTGAATAGAAACTAGTTTTACTGTATATCTGTTATTCTGTGTTAAGCATATTTTGATAATAATCTATATTCATTTCGTTCTGCAATATATATTATGGATCAAAGGAACTATCACAGAGGTTCACGAGGATTTGGAATACTCACATAGGTCTTAGGGTATTTAGAAAAGCTCAAAATTCAACCATCCCAAATTCTCTCAAAAATGGCATCAATGTATAGAGCTTGTTGTCATCTTTCCAATGACGCAAATGACAAGTCAAACATTGTTCATATGAAAAAGTTATGAGCGCTCAAAGTTTAGTTAAATAAGTCAAATTCAAAGTCAAAGGGGTAAAAGGGTGACACGTGTCACCAGTGTAAGGGTGACATGTGGTAGGAATGTGTAGATGACGTGGCCACACCCCAAGGTGCCACGTGGGCTAACCGTACAGTGACTAGGCAGATGAGTTGGTAGCTGACTGGGAAAGGTACAATCCAGTTGGAACAATCACATATTCAGAAGTGGCAAGATTCAACCAATGAGAGGTTGCCATGTGGCGAACTCTTGTTGGCCTATGTTGGTATGGTTTATAAAAAATTATGGAGTCAATGGGGGTCGAACTCGTGACCTCCATAACCTTCCAAAGCCTTAACAAGGCTCCACTACCAACGCACCACATGAATGGTTCATACCCATATATGTTGTAATATTTATTTGAATTAACATAAAATTTCAAATGACAGATTAAAAGGGTCGAGGGCCTTGTTTAATTTTCACTATGCTAGGTTCAAGCATGAGGTTTATTTCAATTTTATCTTTTACGTGAACCATAAACAAATGCAGCTACACCATTAACAATTTGTTGCAATAACCAAGATCACAAGAAGAAATAACATGCATAAGAACACAAGAAATATCCCTGGAAACCCTTCTCAACAAGGGAAGAAAACTCAACCAATCCTTTGATATATTCTCAAGAGAAAGATCTCCCACACCATAGACTTAGCACAAAAAAGGGTGCTCTTCAAAAGCAAGAAGGCTAGCGCCCAAGAGTGGTGCACACTTCAGCCCTAGAACTTGTACTTGATGAAATTTCCAAAATCACACATGTATTATGTTTTCTCAATGGGGAAATCACCTTTATTTATACTAGACTGGACACATAAAAAATGGTGTCTATTGGAACAATAGAGCCGACCTCAATAACTCCAAATATAATTAATAATTACCATATTAATTATCTTTTACATTAATTATCTTTCACTTTATGGTGGGGCCGACATGTACCCTTTACATCACAATTAGAGTTACATGTAAATCTAACTCTTAGACAATATAGCAAGGGATCTCACACACCCACGAGCGAGTGCTCAACCACTAGGGGCACGCCCACCTGTGCTCAACCACATGGATGTCCAACTCAACAGATTTGAATCTCACTGAGTCTCACAAGAGAATCATCTGGACACACATGCACTAGTGCTCAGCCACTAGGATCACGTCCACCTGTGCTCAGCCACAGGGATGACCTACTCAACAGATCTCTATCTCACCGAGTCTCATAGGAGAATCATTTGGAGTACCACATCGTCTCAAATCTCTACACAGAGGAGAACATCAAACCCTTCACATGGGCTCCTTCACCCTTCACAGGGGTGTTATTGGATAAATCGGTGAATGCAGACATAAACTGATCTACCTAGATTCACTACGAAACTAGAACAAAACAAAACAATACACTACTCTTTCCTTAGATTCGATTATCAAATGAGAAATGGATCTACAACATACCTTTTAAATATCAAAGATTTGACTTCGCCAATGCAATCCAAGCTCCGTCACGAGGTTTATGGAGAAATATCTGCAAAGAAACACAAGCCAACGAAGATAAGAATAACAGAGTCTATTTGATATGAAACTATGTATGTGATCAAGTAATCATACAATATGAACAAATGACATTCATATAGGAAAGAAAAGTATATCTGTATTAAAGAATGTGGAAGAAAGATACAACCAGATGCCTTGATGTCGTCAGGTTCCATCCAATAGTTCCTTGCTTACCGCACACTTCTAGTCCACAGATTTTGAGACTGTAGATCTGATAGCTACTCACAATCTATCTTGACAAAGAAAAGCTCAAATCCAACATACAAGCTCCAAAAACTCCAGGATACAAAACTCAATAACAAGCCAATCTAAGATTAATCCCAAGCCAAGCTAACTTTCTCCATGAGAGATCCTCTCCTTTTATAAGCTGGAGAGGATAAGGTGAGGAGGTTAGGATGATCTCACTAAATCATGAAAGCGAGTAAGATCCAAATTGTTCGGAGGCCACCTCACCATAGAATTTTCTCCTTCTAGAAGCATCGAGAAGACGCTCGTTTTCCCCACGTACAGAAATTTTCACACCCTAGCTATAGTGCAACCTGCGGAAACTCCACAATCTAGCTTTAGAGAAGGATGCAGAAATCAGGCATTGTCGCACCTTGCGTATAGTGCAGCCTGCGTAAATCCTCCTTAATAGGGTTTTTACAAAGGAAAATACAACTTCTCTCAGGAAAATTCCTTCTCCTTTCTTTCTTCCGGAATTCAGGCCATTGATTCCTCTGAAGGAAACATATAGGTTTACATCATTAACGGTCATAAGGGTGACAAAAATAATGTGTAACAGAGAGCCCCCCCCACAAAGTATGAATTTAGAACAGAGTGATAGCTGAAATACTTTGTCGAGTGTGTGTAGGGAACAAGGAACAGTCGGTCGGAAACCTGCCAACAAATAAGAAAATAAAGTGCAATAATATATCATCACTGAGGTAGGCATTCCCATACTCAGAATACAAATGACTCAAAGCATAAATGTCGACATGAAAAGATCCATGTCAAGTAAGACATGGCCACCAAACATACACTGTGGATCCATGCCAATATGACTCAAATCTGAATATAGCCACCAAAAATACTGTGTGGATCTATGTGTTAAAGACTCAAATTTGAACATAGCCACGAGACATACAATGTGGATCTATGCAACAATACAAACTGAATATACTTCCAACACAACTTGAATTTGTTAGAAAAGATTCAGGGTCTTCATCTCTATCACTCTATAGTACGAATCTAACCATGCGAATACATGTGTTGGAGTTGAACATGGTAGAAACCACTTTATTACTGATCATTAGTGAATACTGTTAACAAGTGGGAGGGAAATCACCATTAATGTCAATGAATCCCAAGGTACTCTAGTACAATCCAACGAATGTGAATTAATGAGCTGAAGTCGAACATCGGCGGAATCTCCCGATCAAGGGTCAATAATGAAAACCCATTGTCGAAAGCGAGGAAACCTGCAATTGAGGCATGCAAGTTCCAAGGTACCAATTAGTTTCTAAGTCTAATTCCTGGATAATGAGTTGAAGTCGACAGGAAAATATTCGTCACAGGAGGGCCTTAACATATCCCCTATCAATGACACGAAATGGGTAACAAGATTTGAAGTAGATCAGAGTAACCAAAGACTCACGACTGACTCAGAGATGGCCGATGCAATAGAAGGCTTTCTGGGTTGAACTTCTCTTTGAACATATTGACGAAACAACAATTGTCTTGGAAACACTGACTCAACAACAAGGATCATAGACCAATTGGTAATCTTATAAAGGAGTATGATTAGGAGGCAAGAAGACTTTCCAACCTAGACACAAATCATGTGAAAGGGTGTCATGTTCAAAAGAGACTCTTCCATGGAATACATGTTTAGATACATTTCTTTCCCAAATTTCCCCCCACCATTTCTGGTGAGTACCTCTTTATTTTTACACAATCTTGAGAAGGATAACATATGCTTGAACTGTAAGCTCATCCTTCAGAGTATATTTAACGAACCCTAATAATGAGTGGTTCGGTCCCATATGGGCCTTTTGATGCTTGTTTTACGAGTCCAAAGAGAGAAAACTCCGGGGTTTTCATGTTTAGAGAGTCTGAAAAACACTTAAAGAAAACTCCAAAATGTCCATTTTTGTAAAGTAGTCTGATGAGACAGAAAAAAAGATAAAATATTGCTCAATAGAAGCGCTTTCTAATCATTTAACGAGCGTGAAAAAAACAATATCACTCGACAATCTTTTCATGTTTAGAGAGTCTGAAAAGAGCTTAAAGGGAACTCCAAGGGGTTTCCTTTTTCGTATAACCTTTACGAGTCCGAAAAAGTGATAAAAGTATACTCGGTTACATTCTCATTGATTTATGAGCACGAGAAATAACAAATACTAAGCTCGAGATTGTTTTCATTTTTATGCAAGCTTAAAACAAAACAAAACTATGCTTGGGATAGATTTTATTTTTACACAAGCTTAAAACTAGCCAAAACTATGCTTGGACTTGGTTTCATTTTTACACAAGCTTAAACCAGAGAAAACTATGCTTGAGGTAGGTGGTTTCATTTTTACACAAACTTGAACCAAAGAAAATTATGCTTGCAACTTCTCAACGCATGGTTCTCAGATTCACATGGTTGGTACTTAGCCCCCAGTTTAAGAAGCTAGCGACTCAACTTCAACATGAAGTCCAGAAGCTGAGGAAAATGCCCCCCAAGCTTTGTTTCATCCAACTACAAAGGATAATGAAATGAAGCTTTAAATACTATACGTAGGACTTGACCCAAACAGAGAGGGGGAAGTTGTTTCATTTTTTAATGAGCTTGACACATGAGAATAAATATGCTCGTGACTCTAGGTATAATCCCCAGACCACTATTTCATTTTTTAATAATATTGACACAAAAACGAGAACCATGCTCGTAAGATCTGTTTCATTTTTTAACGAGGTTGCTACAGAGGTGCGAAAAATATCCTCAACTGGTTTCATTTTTTAATGAGCTTGAAATCAGAAAACCATGCTCAAATGTTGGTTTCATTTTTTAATGAGCTTGAAATCAGAGAATCTATGCTCAACGCTGGTTTCATTTTTTAATGATCTTGAAATCAGAAAACCATGCTCAAAGGTTGGTTTATTTTTTAATGAGCTTGAAATCAGAAAACCATGCTCAAGCTAACTTCTTGATCATGACTTCCAAGAGGATAGTGCTCTGGAAGGACACCATTTCAAGGGACAAAACTCGGTCATGGCCTCCAAGAGATCTTCATTTGACGAAAGAAACACACTCTGGAAGGAACACATGTCGAGGGTCGTGTAAGGAGGTCAGGCTCCAATAGCCCTACCTAAGAGATCACCATGTCAACTATCGGATCCAAGTCATAAGAGAGTAAGCTTACAGTGAGAGGCTCGTCTTCATCAACAGTTGAAGGCATGGGAGACAACGCCACATAATTAACTTGTGGCGGGGGCTATACCGTCTGCATATAAGAACCATTTAGTGAGGTCATCCAATCAGGACCGATGAATGAAAGTTGATCAATAATCACAATTCTTCCATCGTGAGGGAAATATATCACACGRAAAAGAGTGGACACAATAGCTTTCATGGCATATACATAATCCCGCCCAAGGAATAAAGCAAAATCCAAGGGGTCTTGGACTACCATAACGTCAATAAAGAYAGTTTTCCCATCCAAAGTTACAGTAAACTGAGGAAGGGTCCCTAAAGGTTGAYTGATTCATCTGTTAAATTCTAATATATTCTGCGTAACCRACGCAAGCCGAGGACAACCCAAAGCTTGCCAAGCAATAGAGGAAAAAGTACTAACGGACGCACCTTCATCTATCAACGTCTGAGGAACGTCTCGACCATAAACCTGTACTGTAATMTGGAAAGGAATGTGAGAGGGAAGACGAGGTCTAGTTAGCACATCCCAATTAAAAAGGATGGCCTCATTACTTGGAGGTTCCATGGGAGAAGGAGGAATACCCCCTGACATGGTAGATTCTGTATCAATGAGAAAAACATGGGCAATATCGGGTTTACTCTCTAGAGGGAGACTATGATCGACTGATAATGATGTCAAATCAACTACTTGGGTTTCATTCTCCAAGGGGAGAATGGAGTCAACAGGTGGAAACGGATCAACCGTTTGGGTTTCACTCTTTGGCACGAGAGTGGGATTGACCGAGGATGAGATCAGATCAACCACTTTGTCAACTGGTTCAACTAAGGACGTGACTAGATTGACTATATGATCAACCAGACTGACCGATGAAGGGGTCAGGTCAAGAGTTAGCTTGCAATAAGAAGCTGGAAGTTGGGGCTGTGAAATAGTTATGTCTTCCAATAATTTCGAGGCTTTGTCCATATGAGGGCAAAGGTGAGTTAGATGACTCCCTTTGCATAACATACACAGAAACTTGACTCTACTTTTCTTCTTCCCAACAGTATCTTGACTAGTTGACGGTAGGTCATCAACATGTTGTTAAGAGGTTGACGACATGGGTTGGCAAGGTTGTGTAGACCATGCTTCTATAACCTTGGATAGACCAGGGCAATCCTTAAGAAGATGCCTACCCTTACAAAGCCTACAAGGGTACTTGGACTTATGGGTTGTTTGGATGATCTTGGCATCATCAACACTCCCACCATGATTAACAGTAAATGGTTTCTTTCCAACATGTTCGGCAGTGGTTGGAAGTTTGGACCCTTGTTTATTTCTCTTCTTCTTATTATTTCGTTTCTTCTTCTTCTTATCCATCGAGTTACTAGCTTTAGAGCTTTCACTCAGAGAAGAAGATGAAATGGAAGAAGACTTTGCAAGTGAAGAAGGTGAAGAATATATTACTAGTGAAGAAGGTGAAGGATCAACATGAGGTTGATGTTCTTGGGGGGAATTTCTTACAAATGAAGCACTAACTGCATTCAGGACTACCTGAGTGGAAAACAACCATACCAGTAATCCAATTGTGAGACCTGGAAGGCTCAAAGTAGCGATGTGAGGAGGACCAAAGTTTTCGTAAGAAGGAAAAACAAAAGTTTCCCTTGGAGCAGAGGTTCCTTCATTGGTCATTCCGAGAACTGACGCCATTAAAAACAAAAATTCAACTTAGAGTCCACTAGGAAAAACAAACAACACACGCTAAAAATCTAGTAAGAAAACAAAACCTTCTCACAATGAGCACACTAGTTGTTGATGAAATCCAACGTCGCAGGAACATAGTAAGAAGGGGTTGAGATAGAGTGGGTGGAAAATTTACGTTGACGACATGCTTAACGGACTTACACCCTGGTGCAAGCTCCCACACATAATCGTGGGTATACCCTCCAAGGAGCCCGAGTGAGTTTGGCCAACGTCGATTTCAGGTACCGTGAAGACTTTCCCCTCCATAGTGACTTCATGTAAATACCCTAAAGATATAGGCCACTAAGGCTACCAACTACTATAGTGACGCTTGGGGAAACCATCGACAGTCTGATCCACGTGAAAAGGTAGGGTATCTAGCCTGAAATCAACTCGAAAGACTTCCACTCATCAATGTGGGTATACCTTTCAAGTGACCCCCATAATACACACAATATCTACACCAAGACCAACAAAGCAAGGTGAGTAACTCTGTCAGTCTCAATGCAACCTCAGGTTTGACCCTTGTGTGAGAAGGGCTTCCCAGGACAAAATGTAGCAAGTGGATTTCACCGTTCCCTAACTCAAGATTCTATGTTTGTTCACAGTTTTGGAAAGTTATCTTTCACACCTATTCCAAAGCCCTACAACTAATCTAATGTCATTTTGCTACTAGGAAATATAAAAATATCTAATCAATTTTTATAAGTGCTTTATTTTATGGCTGTTGTTACTCAAGAGGAAAATGGAGTGGACAAAATGATGTTTTGACTGACTCTAAACAATGCAAAGAAATGAGAATGCAGATATTTCACTTCGATGAAAGCTATATTACGATAAGGAGAAAACGTTTATCATTCTCAGATGCACAATGCCCCAAAATTCTATTAAACTCATCAATATCAATATCTACAAGAAATGGGACAAAGAGACTATACACCAATACACAATTCTTGGCCCCCCAATTTTAGAATTCAAGACAAAAAAAAATGCCAAAATTCATGCAATTTCGCTACTTCAAATGCAAAGATGCCCTCAAACTAATAAAAATCAATAAATTAAAAATTCTTGTTTCAAAGATAGCTAAAAGTAATAGAAAATCGACATGAAACAAAGAAGCCCAAACAATTTTCTCTTTTAACACAAACTATTCAATAAAAGAAAAAGAAGTTCTTTCACCAAACAATTCTAAAGAAAAAACAATGCTTTGTAACAAAAAGACACTCAAAGCAAGAGATCAAATATTTCAAAAACAAACAAAGAAAATATGGATAAAAGAAATTTCAAAGTTGTCAAGCAGATTGTAAACTGATCATAATCAAACCTAAAAATTCACCCCAAAACCAAATCCAAGATCTGGGTAAGGAAAAACCATTAAAAATAAAAATTTTCACAATCGTTGCAGGCTGTAGACTAACACAGTGCGTTGATCCCTGATCGTTGCAGGCCAGAGAACCAATACAGTACAAAAACGCCGCACTGTGTCAAAAAGGTAGGGTGCAAAAATCAAATATCGTCGCCTTGTCCCTCAAAGCAGGGTGCAAAAATCAAATGGAAAATGGAAAAAATAACAAGTAAGAAGGTTTTTGTTATTGGATAAATCAGTAAATGCGAACATAAACTGATCTCCCTAGATTCACTACGAAACTAGAACAAAACAAAACAAAACACTATTATTTCCTTAGATTCGATTATCAAATGAGAAATGGAAAAAATAACAAGCATCAAGGTTTTTCCAGTGAAGTTTAACAGTCAAAGAGTCAATTTGGATCTCTCGGTGACTCAGAAAACAGAACCCAGGCAATCAAAGAAAGAAAGCAAGACAAACTAGGAAAACAATCTGTTCCCCAGTATGGTTGCCAATTTTGTTATTGGATAAAGTGGTGAATGTGGACATAAATTGATCTCCATAGATTCACTATGAAACTAGAACAAAACAAAACAATACACTACTCTTTCCTTAGATTCGATTATCAAATGAGAAATGGATCTAGAACATACCTTTTAAATATTGAATATCCAACTTCGCCAATGCAATCCAAGATCCGTCACGAGGCTTATGGAGAAATATATGCAAAGAAACACAAGCCAACGAAGACAAGAATAACATATTCTATTTGATATGAAACTATGTACGTGATCAAGGAATCATACAATATGAAAAAATAACATTCATATAGGAAAGAAAAGTATATCTGTATTAAAGAATGTGGAAGAAAGATACAACCAGATGCCTTGATGTCGTTAGATTCCTTCCAACAGTTCCTTGCTTCCCGCACACTTCTAATCCACGGATTCTGAGACTGTAGATCTGATAGCTACTCACAATCTATCTTAACAAAGCAAAGCTCAAAGCCAACATACAAGATCCAAAAACTCCAAGCTACAAAACTCAATAACAAACCAATCTAAGCTTAATCCCAAGCCAATCTAACTTTCTCCATGAGAGTTCCTCTCATTTTATAAACTGAAGAGGATAAGGTGAGGAGGTTAGAATGATCCCACTAAATCATGAAAGCGAGTAAGATCCAAACTGTTTAGAGGCCACCTCACCATAGAAGCTTCTTCTTCTAGAAGCATCGATAAGACTCTCATTTTTTCCACTTACAAGAATTTCCACACCCTAGCTATAGTTCAGCCTGCGAAAAATCCGCAATCTAGCTTTAGAGAAGGATGCAGAAATCAGGCATCGCCACACCCTACATATAGTGCAACCTGCGGAAATCCTCCTTAATAGGGTTTTTACAAAGGAAAATACAACTTCTTCTCTTAGGAAAATTCCTTCTCCCTTCTTTCTTCAGGAATTCAGGCCACTGACCCCTCTGAAGGCAACATATAGGTTTACATCAATAACGGTCATAAGGGTGACAAAAATAATGTGTAACAAGGGGTACACATCGTTTCATCCCAAACGACACACCCATCTCATGGGAATCTTCCCTACATAGGGGCACACAACGTTCCATCTCTGTCTCAGAGAGAAATGACACACCCATCTCATGGGCATCTTCCCTACGAAGGGGCACACAATGTTCCATCTCTGTCTCAGAGAGGAATGACACACCCATCTCATGGGCACACCCAACTCATGGGCTCTCTCACAGGCCGACTCACTCAGTATGTGTCATGGAGGATGTCTCACGTAGTTGTAATCATCAACTGGCCTAAGCCCTAGACCCTTGGTTGTATGTAATGTAATATGACCCACACCTAGTCTGCGGGGTTGTTAAACCATAACAAATATACCATATGGTATAACCATATGCAACAACAAAACAATCACCACATATATATATCCAATGAACACATTTAGTGGAGGTTCGAACCCATAACCTCTGGGATATTTCCTGGAGGCCTATTCATTGTGCCAACAAAACCTGAATGTTACAGATTCATCTAAATTTAGTATTAATTTACATTAAATTGTGGTCGAGAGTTAAGGGCCAGGCCTATTTAATGGGCACATATCCCAACACTTCATGCATTCCAACGTCCATGCATTCTTAGGTCTGCACAAATATCAGGGTGGCACAAATCCCAATGCAATTTATGAATTTTGAGGTCATACAGATGTCTCGAAGTGTGCTAGGAAGAGGCCAAGTATGGTTGTCTCATAAAGCATGCCATGAGGTATATTGTCCAAATATATGCACCTTTATACTCAATTTTTATGATTTTTCGCAAGGATCGTGAATTTGAGGTCTATTTCATGATCATAGGTCATTTGTAAAATATTAGCTCAAAATGTCATTAATGACCATTTAGTGCATTGTTTTGCATGCCAAAGAGGGTGAAATTGAGCCAGTTCGGAATTTGGTTGACTTTATAGTCAAATTTCTCAAAATTTCGCAAGGATTTTAATGATAAACTTATTTTCTTGTTTTGAGTGTGGAATTAAAGAGAGTCCATTAAATTGGCTTTTGTGAGCCCATATTGTAATCTAATTTAGTATTTTGAGATGATGAAGAACAACCATGCTATCTAAAGGGACTTTGGAGATGAAGTGATATATGTCATATCTACATGTAATTTGAGTTCTTTTATTTTATGTTGCGTCATCTCATTATTCTGCAAAGTAATCATCATTTTATGAGTTTTTCAATAAAGAGAACATTATCAAAATTATGCAAATCAACTCAATATGATCAGTAAATTATTCTGGATTAAGTCAAATGTTGCATGTATATATTTAAAGGAATAAATGGCATCTAAGGATTTTTGGATTAGAGTGGTATCGGATCTAGTTTTGATGTGTATTTGCAAGTTGTTCATGTCATGAGATCCAAGAGTTTAGTTGGTGAAGATTTTGAAGACTCTTTTCAAGAAGGCAGAATGAGTAAAGCTCTCATGACGTTGAGGTTGCAAAATAACATTAATTGACAAATCCAGAAGGAGAATTCCGAGTTAAGAATGTAGTTGCAAGCTCTTGAGGAAGAGAAGTAGAGTCTACAAGATCGACTGATATGTCATGAGGAATTCCATAAGGGTATTTTTCATGAGTTAAAAAGAAAGTTGTAGATCAACAATGAAGCATTGGAACCATCAACATCAATCCATGAAGATTGGCAGGCTAAGAATGTAAAGTATTCGATGCAAAAGGGACTACCTCTTTCAAAAGGCATGATCGAGAAAGATGACTCCTCATATTACTCTTTTTCTTGTCAAGACGGAGAATGGTCGAGGGTAGTTGAAGAAAAGAAAACTTCATATTCAGAAGAGGTCCTTCATAAACAATTACTCTTACTTTCAATCCAAGAGAAATGTAATATGTGTAATACATCTCTAGAGAAAGATGTGCATGCTAGAGGAGAAGGAATGAATACRTTTCCCACTGGTGAATGGTCTAGTTATCCATGTGATTTTTGTGGAAATAGCAACCATGATATGGAAAAGTGTCGAAGAAGGCTAAAGGTAAAGATCATTTCTCAAAGCAAAGGAAAAAAGGGGGATGATAAGAAGGGATCGTGGTTCCAAGAAGGGAACAAAACACTCTGCTCTAATTGTGGTAAGAGTGGACATCAACTTGAGAAGTGTTGGACACTTTACTTGCACTTATGTCCGAAGAAGGACAAAAAAGATGTAAAGACAATTGCAAGAAGACAAGAAACAACTCCATATGAAGTAAATGGTCCTATTGAAATGTTTGGGAAAGAATACTTCCTAATGGTTGGTCTTGAAAAAGTAATATATGAAGACATCGAAGAATGGTTTGTGGGAAATGGATCGTCTTGCCACATGACTGGGATGAGATCAAAATTTTTGACTTTCTCGGAGTCGGACACAGATTTCTATGTAGGATCTAGACCCAACACCAGGCAAACAATAAGAGGGTATGGATATATAAGATTCCAACTCGAGTCTGGAGAATTTCTAGGAATCAAGCATATGTTGTATGTTCCAGAATTAAAGGTAAACCTAGTCTTAGTTGCAACATTTGAAGATGAAGGCTATGCAGTCACATTCCAAAATGTCCAGGTACTTGTGTATTCAAGGGAAGATGCTCCAAACACAACAATAGTGCTTTCTATTCACAAGGAGAGGTTATACAAGTTACTGGGAAGACCTATAGTTTGGTCTAATGGTTTCTTAGATTCAACATCAGATTCAGTGTCAGATTCAATATCAACGTCTGAGGCATTGTTAGAGGTCAGAAGCTATGAGACTCCTCCCAACACAATGGGAAGAATGAGTCCACGAGTAAACCATCTAAAAATTTCATTGTAAATATGTATATTTGTAAAAGTAATATGCATATGTATATCTCCTAAATTCTATTAGAAGGCTTGTAAGCCACCCATTGTAAATTATAAGAGTGAGAGGGACTCTGTAAAATTTCTATATTGCCACTTTATGTGTTTATATGAGTGATGGATTTTGTAAGAGAGTTTATATATTTCCACCTTATATGATGTTGAGAGTGAGAGGAATCTCGTTAGAGATATTTCTAGATAACCACCTTACATATAGTTCTAGAGAGAAGAATCTCGTTAGAGACATTTCTAGATAGCCACCTATACATATTGTTTTACATTGAGAGAAATCTCGTTGTAAATATTTCTAAGCCTTTAGAAAACAATATAGATAATTGTGTTGTATTAGCATCAGTTAAAGGGATACATATGGGTCAAATTGTCTAAGACAACATTCTTTATTCTGAAGAACTGAAAGTGAAGGAACAAAAGGATGTAGAAAATTGGGGCATGCAGTTCGATAGCAGAAAGGACATCAAAGTAATGCAAAACTTTCTATAGCTGATAAAGGATAAATAATACTCTTTGAGAAATGAGAGGCATAAAGGTGCATGCTATAAGAATATTTAAAATACTATGTCATATTCGTGTAGATGTATACCTTGAACATAAGCAAGACAGGTACAAGTGATAATAGTACAGATCAAGTTGTTCTTCAAGGAATGAGAGACAATGGACATAGTATTCATTCAGAGACTCATATAGATACATCAACAATACAAGAACAATGAGTCCAAAAGAGTAATACATAGATCAACATTCGAATTGGTTTCATATTGACTAAGATAGACTATCTTCAACAATAGGAGATGGGAGTGGATGTTGAAATACATGATACAGGTATTGCAGAGATTCAATGAACATGACTTTTTGTTGTCGGGGAATCTATGAGCCATAATCAGAGCTATTAGCGATAGTGTTAGAGGCCAGATTTAGAGCCATACTCCAGAAAGAAAAGCAAATGTACACTTATCTAATGCCTAATATCAAAGACCCAAGATGAATACTAAATTCTAGAAGTTTTCGCAAGATGGAAGAGTGAGTTATCATCACTAAGTTGTTTAGTATTTATACTTTTGGAGGTCCAAAAGTTCTTCAGTGGGAAGGTGTGATCTAGGAGGATCTAAGGAACATTCACATAGGTCCCAGGGGATCTAGAAAAGCTCAAAATTTTACCATCCCAAATTCTCTTGAAAACAACATCAATACATAGAGCTCGTCGTCAACTTTCCAGTGACACAAACAAGAAGTCAAATAGAGTTTGTATGCAAACATTATGAGTGGTCAAAGTTTAGTGAAAGAGGTCCAAGTCAAAGGGGTAAAAGGGTGACACATGTAACCATTATAAGGGTGACACATGGCATGACTGTACAAATGACATGGCCACACCCCAAGGTGCCATGTGGGATGACCGTACAATGACTAGGAAGATGAGTTGGGAATTGACTGGGCAAGGTACAGTCTAGTTGGACCAATCACATATTAACAAGTGGCAAGGTTCAACCAATGAGGGGTCACCACATGGAGACCTCCCATTGGCCTATATTGGTATGGTTTATAAAAAATTATGGATTTGATGGGGGTCAAACCCGTGACCTCCTCCAAATCCTTAACAAATCTCCACTACCAATGCACCACATGAGTGGTTCATACCCATACATGTTGTAATATTTATTTGAATTAACATAAAGGTTCAAATGGCGGATTAAAAGGGTCGAGGGCCTAAGCCATCAAATCTTGGTTGTATGTAATGTAATATGACCCACACCTAAGTCTACGGGGGTGTTAAACCATAACAAATATACCATATGGTATAACCATATGTAAAAACTAAAAAACCGCAACACACACACACACATATATCCAATGAACACGTTTAGTGGAGGTTCAAACCCATAACCTCTGGGATATATCTTGGAGGCCTATCCATTGTGCCAATAGAACCTGGATGTTACAGATTCCTCTAAATTTAGTATCAAGTTAGATTAAATTGCAGTTGAGTGTTAAGGGTCGAGCCTATTTAATGGGCACAGATCCCAACACTTCATGCATTCCAATGTGCACACATTCTTAGGTCTATACAGATCTAGAGGTGGCATGAATCTCAATGCATGGTATGAATTTTGAGGTCGTATAGATGTCTCAAAGTACGTGTTAGGAAGAGGCAACGTATGGTTGTCTTGTAAACCCTGCCATGAGGTATATTGTCCAAACATAGACAAACTTATACTCATTTTTCACAATTTTTCGCAAGGATCATGAATTTGAGGTCTGTTTTATGATCAGAGGTCATTTGTAAAAGTATTAGCTAAAAATTCTATTAATGAGCATTTAGTGCATTGTTTTTCATGCCGAAGAGGGTGAAATCGATCCATTTCATAATTTGGTCAACTTTATAGTCAAATTTCTTAGAATTTCGCAAGAATTTCAATGGTGAACTTAGTTTTTTGTTTTGAGTAATAGAATTAAAGAGAGTCCATTAAATTGGCTTTTGTGAGCCCATATTGTAATGTAATTTGGTATTTTGAGATGATGGAGAACAATCATGCTATCTAAAGGGACTTTGAAGATGAAGTGATGTTGGCACATGGGCAGACCTAGGGTTCAGCTCCAAGAGTGCACCAACAAGCCCTAGCTACTGCCCCTTTCGGCAACACCTGCGAAGCAACTATGAGGTGGTTGCAGGACAGAGATGTATACAACCAAGGGGAATATCAAGTGGATCTAACACATGAACAACACAACATTCATATATCACTTATTAGCTTGATCTATTCCATGCGTCTATCAGATTTACCTTAGCAACGCAATAAAAGTATATGAAAGACAAATACAAAATACCAATCATACACAATACAAAATATATGTGGTTCACCCTCTCTCTAGGGCTACGTCCACAGAACTATGCTATATTATATTTATGTAAATCATACAATTCTTATATGCGCTCTAAGCTAGCAGATCTTCCCTTCTCCTATATTTATCTCCCCTCCCTACGCACCCAGTTGTAGGGTTGATCTTTTCACCCAGCTGAAGATCTTACAATCCAGAGGGCTCTTGTACCCAACACTTCTCTCCCTCACAATACTCTTCTCTCAACCAACTCAACAGTAACAATAAAAACACATCAACCCAAAAGTAACAACCCAACCTAGGCCCTTTATACCTCTATTTATACTTTACAATCATTCACTGACATCCTTAGGCCGAAACCTAAGTGTCCAAAACCCTAGATATCAAAACTCTAGGTGTCTAAAACCCTAGGTCAACTTGACTCATGTTTTTAGGGCTTCACCACCCTGTCTTTCCTTCCTTCTCATGTGGTGCTCCAAAGCATCTAATGGTGAATTTTTCCTCTTTCCGAGTCATCCACGATCCTTCTTCCTTGCTTATCTATCATCCTCGATCTCCTCATCCAATGAATTTCTTTCTCGGGCTTCGCTCCATCTTTTCTGCTCTTTTGCTCACTTTGACCTAGTATCAGTTACTGTGTCTTCCACGAAGTTCACTTTTTCCCTTTTCTTCCTTGTTCTTTGCTTCTTTCCATAACCAAGGGACAACAAGTGATATATTCCATATTTATATGTAATTTGAGTTCTTTTATTTTATGTTGTGTCATCTCTTTACTCTACAAAGTAATCATCATTTTATGGGTTTTGGGATAAAAACAACGTCATCAAAATTCTACAAATCAGCTCAATACGATCAGTAAATTATTCTGGATCAAGTTGGATGTTGCATGTATATATTTGAAGGAATAAGTGGTGTCTAAGGATTATTGGATCACACATTTCCTACATGTAGGGAATGTGGAAATCGTTGTGGACACCACATCACACTTGTGGTTTGTTGAAAACCCCCTTGGATTTGAGTGGGGGATTCATGGGCTTGGTAATGAGATTTGTGGGTTTGTGATGGGGCTTCACACCCACATGTAAGTCTAATTTGATGTTGAATTATAGAGGGGATTCTATGTTGACCCCTAAGCCTTGTATAAGAGAGAGGTCATTGTGACATTTCATTGTGTAGAGTGTGGAGCAAGGATGGAGTTGGCATAAGTGAGTTTGCACTTGTGCCAAGGAGGCTTGGTGATTTCAGTAAGGGAATGTCTGTAACTTTGGAAAATATGGCCTAGGAGAGAGGCAACTGCATGATCCAGGTGGATATAAAAGGTCAAAAATTTAAAGTCTTCCTTCTCATTGTCGCTTGAATCATGCATGCAATTTATCAATTCATATTGTAAGATGTTGAATACTTGCGTCCAGGATTTGACGGTGTCTATGTTTCTGGGCGACGTGTCGGATAGAACATCTGCATTCTGACTTGAACTTTCAATAGTCTCTTTAGGTTCTTTATGTGGAGCCATGGTATCAAGCCTTCACACTCTGTTATCTGCCACAAGAAATGTGTAAAATCCTTCAACTAGAAAAACTTACTGTTCAGTAAAACACATAATGAAATTCAATTTCACATCATTTTTCCTTTAATCGCATCGATCAACCAATACCTTTACTGACAAAGTATTTACTTTCTTTAATGAATCATATTCAAGCGGTGGATCAAAATCTTATTTGGAATAATTGTCATAAAGGTATTATTAATGGCATTTATTTTTGGTGGTTCATGCTCTGGAAAATCACATACGAAATTTGAATCTATCCGAGTCATCATTAAGAGATGGATTAATTATGAGATAATCTTTGTTAAAACATCGGTTAATCATATTTATCATTAAGTAAATTTTGGCATTTTGGATCTCGAGAGATCTTATAACATCCATAGCTATAACTTATGAAATTCAAAATCGCGATGTGATTAATTAAGTTTAATTGTGTTTAACCCTTTTAATTAATCATGATTAACCTCAAGGATTTCGGGGTTTCGGGTCTCGAGATATTCTATACTAGTTCAAGCTATGTTCTCTGAATGCGGAATCACAATTGATTAATTAATATTAATCAATTTTAACCTTTTAAATAATTGCTATTAACGTCAAGGGTTTCGGGATTTTGGGCATCGGGACTTTGGTTGTCGTTCGAGGCAGGATCCCCGAAACGCGAAATTGCGATAAGGTTTAAATATCGATAATCATTTTTAATCATTTAATTAACCTGTTTTAACTTAAGATAGTTTCGTGACTTCGTATATCGAGACTTTGGAGTTCTTACATATTGGACTGTTAGTATCGTGAAACCCCGAAACTCGACATTTCGAAGGTAGCCTTTAATGATTTGACCTTTTAACGATTGGGTGGCTCCATAACATTTAAGGATTTCAGATCGTTGGATTCAACGGAAGACTTCATCAACAGTGATATTCAAGTGCACGTTTGTCCTTATTTAAACAAGAATGAAACTTATCTAAGTCTAAAGTTTAGAAAAATATATATGTTCCAACAGGGCCTCAAGTGTGGAATTTTGGGCAAAGGAGATGAAACATTGGGCCTTCAAAGGCCTAAAATTTTCCCATGCATGCCAATGGCCTCATAGATGCCTCCAAGGAAACAACCCCAACTGATAGGTGACATCTAGGGCTGCTGTTGGTCACTATAATTG
>JZKD02S1694441.1:491354-508535 GCA_000966675.3 Picea glauca | reverse complement strand
TGAAGTTGAACACTCGGGGGAATCTCCCGATCAGGGGTCAATAATGAAAACCCACTATAAAAAGCGAGGAAACCTGCCATTGAGGCATGCAAGTTCCAAGGTACCAATTAGTTTCTAAGACTAATTCCTGGATAATGAGTTGAAGTCGACAGGAAAAGACTTTTCACAGGAGGGCCTTAATGTATCCCACATCAATGACATGAAACATGTAACAAGATTTGATGTAGGTCAGAGTAACAAGTGATTTAGGATTGACTCAGGGATGGTCGACGCAATAAAAGGCTTAAAGACTGCAGAAATGGCCGACACAATAGAAGGCTTTCTGAGTTGAACTTCTCTTTGAACATATTGATGACACGACAACTGTCTTGGGAAATACTGACTCAACAACAAGAATCATAGACCAATTTGTAATCTTATAAGGAGTATGATCAAGAGACGAGTGGATTTTACAACCTAGACACAAAGAGAGTGAAAGGACATCATGTTCAAAAGTGACTCTTCCATGGAATACAAGTTTAAACACAATTCTTTCCAAATTTTTCCCCCACCATTATTGACGAGTACCTCTTTATTTTTACACAAGCTTGAGGAGGATAACATATGCTTGTTGATGTAAGCTCATCCTTTGGATGAGTCCCTCGGAGTATGTTTAACAAACCCTAGGAAGGAGTGGTTCGGTCCCCTATGGGTCTTTCGATGTTTGTTTTATGAGTCCAAAGAAAGAAAACTCGGGGTTTTTTCATGTTTTGAGAGTCTGAAAAACACTTAAAGAAAACTCTCCCAGTTCCTTTTTCGTAAATTAGTTCGACGAGACTGAAAAAGTGATAAACTATCGCTCACCAAATGTTTTCTTCAAATACTTTAACGAGCGTGAAAAGAACAAGATCGTTCGGCAATCTTTTCATGTTTAGAGAGTCTAAAAAGAGCTTAAAGGGAACTCCAGGGGGTTCCTTTTTCTTATAACCTTTACGAGTCCGAAAAAGTGATAAAAGTATACTTGGTTACATTCTCACATATTTATGAGCACGAGAAAGAACAAAGACTAAGTTCGGTAACTTATTCTCATGTATTTATGAGCATGAGAAAGAACAAAGACTAAGCTCGGGATTGTTTTCATTTTTACGCAAGCTTTAAAACAAAACAAAAATATGCTTAGACCTGGTTTAATTTTTACGCAAGCTTGAACCAGAGGAAACTATGCTTGAGGTAAGTGGTTTCATTTTTAAACAAGCTTGAACCATAGAAAACTATGCTTGTGACTTCCCAACGCATAACACATGGATGGTTGGTACTTAGCCCCCAACTTAAGAAGCTAGCAGTTTAACTTCAGCATGAAGTCCAAAGGCCGTAGCCAAATGCCCCCCAAGCTTCTTTTCATCCAACTGCAAAGGCGAATGAAATGAAGCTTCAAATACTAGACGAGGGACTTGACTCGGATAGAGAGGGGGGAACAATCTGTTTCATTTTTTAATGAGCTTGACACATGAATAAGAACTATGCTCGTGAATCCAGGTTCAATCCCTAGACCTCTATTTCATTTTTTAACGAGGTTGTCATAGAGACAAAAAACTATCCTCGTAAGTGGTTTCATTTTTTAATGAGCTTGAAATCAGAAAATCATGCTCAAAGACCTCTGTTTCATTTTTTAACGAGGTTGCCTCAGAGACATAAAAACTATCTTCAGAGTCTCTCTTCTTGATCATGGATTCCAAGAGGACAATTCTCCGGAATGACACCATGTCAAGGGACAAAACTCGGTCATGGATTCCAAGAGGTCTTCACTGGAAGGAAGAAACACACTCTGGAAGGACACCATGTCAAGGGTCACGAAAGGAGTAAAGAGATCATGCTCTAACAACCCTATCGAACAGATCACCATGTCAACTACTGGATCTAAGTCATTAGAAGTTGAAGCCATGGGCGGCAATGCCACATAATTGACTTGTGGCAGGGGTGATACCTTCTGCATATAAGAACCATTTAGGGAGGCAATCTAGTCGGGGTTAATGAATGAAATTTGATCAACAGTCACAACTTGTCCATCGTGACAGAAAGATATCACATGAAAAAGATTAGACACAATAACTTTCATGGCATAGACATAATCTTGCCCAAGGAGTAAAGCAAAATCCAAGGGATCTTAGACTACCATGACATCAACGAAGATATTTTTCCCTCCTAAAGTTTCAGGAAACTGAGGAAGGGTCCCTAAAGGTTGACTAGTTCTTCTGTTAAAAGATAACAGATTTTGTGTAACTGGTGCAAGTGGAGGATAACCCAAAGCTTTCCAAGCAATAGAGGACAAAATACTAACAGACGAACCTTCATCTATCAAAGTTTGAGAAATGTCCCAACGACAAACCTGTACTGTAATATGGAAAGGAATGTAAGAGGGAAGACGAGGTCCAGTTAGCACACCCCAATCAAAACGGATGGCCTCATTACTTGGAGGGGGTCCTACGACAGAAGGAGGAATACCCCTCGGCATGGGAGATTCTGTATCAACGAGAAAAACGTGGGCAATATCGAGTTTACCCTCTAGCGGGAGAGTAGGATCGACTGATGGAGAGACCATATCGACCACTTGGGTTTTATTCTCCAAGGGGAGAATGGGGTCGACAAGTGGAAACGGATTGACCGCTTGGGTTTCACTCTCTAACGGAAGAGTGGGATTGACCGAGGATGGGATCGGATTAACCACTTTGTTAACACTCTCTAAAGGGAGAGTGGAATCGACCGAGGATGGGATTAGATCGACCACTTTTTCAACTGGTTCAATTAAGGACGTGACCAAATTGACCACTTGATCAACTAGACTGACCGATGGGGGAACCAGATTGATCATTCCATCAACTACAGGTGGTTTGAGAGAAAGCTTGCGATAAGCAGCTGGAAGTTGAGGCTATGAAATAGCCATGTCTTCTAGGAATTTCGAGGCTTCTTCCATATGAGGGCAAAGATGAGTTAGATGACTCCCTTTGCATAACATACACAGGAACTTGGCTCTACTTTTTTTCTTCCCAACTATATCGTGACTAGTCGACGAGAAGTCATCAGCGTGTTGTTCAGAGGCTAACGACATGGGTTGGCAAGGATGTGTAGACCATGCTTCTATAACCTTGGATAGACCAAGGAAATCCTTAAGAAGATGGCTACCCTGACAAAGCCTGCAAGGGTACTTGAGCTTACGGGTTGTTTGGGTGATCTTGACATTATCAACACTCCCAGCATGAGTAACAGTAACTAGTTGTTTTCCAACATGTTTGACAGTGGTTGGAGGTTTTGACCCTTGTTTATCTTTATTCTTCTTCTTCTTATTCATCAGGTTACTAGCTTCAGAAATTTCACTCAACGAAGAAGATGAAACAAAAGGAGACCTTACAAGTGAAGAAGGCGAAGAAGACCTTACTAGTGAAGAAGGTGAAGGATCAACATGAGGTTGATGCTCTTGGGGAGAAGTGCTTTTGACTGAAGCACTAATTTCATTCGGGATTACCTGAGTGGAAAACAACCATACCGGTAATCCAATTGTGAGACCTGGAAGGCTCAAAGTAGGGATGTGAGGAGGACCAATGTTTCCATAAGAAGGAAAAACAAAAGGTTCCCCTGGAACAGGGGTTCCTTCATTGGTCATTTTGGGAACTGATGCCAATAAAACAAATATCCAACCTAGAGTCCATTAGGGAAAACAAACAGCATACGCTAAAAATCAAGTAAGCAAGAAAGCAAACAAAACCTTCTCACAATGAACGCACTAGTTGGTGATGAAATCCAACGTTGCAGGAACAAAGTAAGAAGGGGCTGAGATAGAGCGGGTGAAAAAGTTACGTTGACAACCTGCTTAACGGACTTACACCCTGGTGCAAGCTCCCACACATAATTGTGGGTATACCCTCCAAGGAGCCCGAGTGAGTTTGGCCAATGTCGATTCCAGGTACCGTGAAGACTTGCCCCTCCATAGTCACCTCGTGTAAAGAACCTAGAGAGATAGGCCACTAAGGTTACCAATTACTACAATGATGCCTGGGGAAACAGTCGACAGTCTGATCCACGCGCAAAGGCAGGGTATCTAGCCCGAAATCAACTCGAAAGGCTTCCACTCATAATTTTGGGTATACCTCTCAAGCAACCCCCATAATATGCACAATATCTACACCAATACCAACAAAGCAGGGTGAGTAACTATGGCAGTATCAATGCGATCTCGTGATTGACCCTTGTGTGAGAAGGGCTTCCCAGGACAAAATGTAATAAGTGGATTTTGTCGCTCCCTAACTCAAGATTCTATGTTTGTTTGCATCTTTGGAAAGTTATCTTTCACACCTATTCCAAAGCCCTACAACTAATCTAATGTAGGTTTGCTACCAGAAAGTATAAAAAAATGTCTAATCAATTTTTATAAGCACTTTATTTTATGGTTGTTGTTACTCAATAGGAAAATGGCATGAACAATATGGTGTTTTGACCGACTCGAAAGTTATGCAAATATATGAAGATGCAATCTTTTCATTTCGATGAAAGCTATGCTACGAGAAGGAGAAAACATTTATCATTCCCATATGCACAATGTCCCAAAATATATTAAACTCATCAATATCAAGATTCTCAAGAAATGAGAAAAAGGTATTGTACACCAATGCACGATTCATGCCCCCCCCGGCCATGAGGGGGAAATTTTTTCGAAATTTAAGATAAAAAAATGCCAAGAATCATGCAATTCTGCTACTTTAAATGCAAGGACGCCCCCAATCCAATAGGAAGCAAGGAATCAAATCTTTTTGTTTCAAAAAATTCACTAAAAGCAATAATGAACTTTCTTAAAACAAAGAAACCCAAACTAAATGTTTTCTTTTGAAGCGAACTATTCAGAAGAAATATGATCTTTCCCTAAACAATTCTAAAGAAAACACATGCTTTGTAATTGAAAGATACTCAAAGCAAGAGACTAATCCTTCAAAACCAAACAAAGACAATGTGGCTAAAAGTAACTCAAAGAATGTCAAGAAGACTGTAGACAGATCAATATAGGCTCCAAAAGCTCAATCCAGTTGATCAAAGCAAAACTGGGACATCAAAAGATGACAAGACCCAATCCAAAAAAGTTTACAAACAAGTTCGCAGCCTAGCAATAGAGTACAGTGAGAGAATTAGGTATTCTCGCAGGCTAGACATTGGTAGGGTGTGAGAAGTTCACACTGGATCCAACAACAGGGTGCGAAAATCAATGGTTTTCATAGGCTATAGAGAGTTACAGTGTGAGAATGTCTGTAATCAAAGAAAATTTTGAAAAAGAACAGGGAATCTAAGTGAACTTCTAGATCCAGAGAGTCTGGATGGATGTCCCACAGACTCAAAAACCAGAAAACAAGCAATCAAAAGAAAGGAAACTAGACTAACTAGTAAACAATCCGCTCCCCAGTAGAGTCGCCAATTTTGTTATCGGACAAATCGGTAGGTGTGGACACTAATTGATCTTCCTAGATCCACCTAGATCTAGAGAAAAACACACCAGAACATGACTCTTTCCTTAAGTTTTAAATTTTGAATTTACTAACTAAAGAGGGATAGGTGACATACCGTTTAAACACCACTTCCTCTTGCCATCACCATCCTATCTCCGTTCCAACGCTCATACAAGTATGAACCTGCAAAATAACGCAACCAACCAAAGTGATAGTAATAGCATGAACTCAATATAAACCTATGTATGTGATCAAGGAATCATACAATAAAACACAATAAGCTTTATAGGAAAGAATCATATTACTGTATCATATTAAATGCGAAAAAGAGATTACAACCATGGCCTTGATGTCGTAAGGTCCCTTCCAACTGTCCTTCGTTCCCCACACACTTCTTGCTCCAAGGATTCTGAGAGTATAGATCTGATAATATTCACAATCTATCTTGACAAAGGAAAAACTCAAAGACACTCCAACCAAGCTAATAATTCCAAGCCAAATCCAACTTAGCCCTTATTCATGAGAGCTCCTCTCCTTTTATAAGTTGAAGAGGATAAGGTGAGGAGGTTAGGATGATCCCACTAAATCATGAAAGCGAGTAAGATCCAAACCATTCAGATGCCACATYACCATGGAAGTTTCTCCTTCTAGAAGATTCGAGAAAATGCATGTTTTTCCTACGTGTAAGCATTCTCGCACCCTGCCTATAGAGTAGACTGCGAAATCATCGCGACCTAGCTATGATGCAACCTGTGAGAATTAGGCATTCTCGCACCCTAGCTATAATGTAGCCTGCAACCTTCCTTTTTTATAGGGTTTTTACAAAGGAAAATGCAACTTCTTTTCTCAGGAAAAGTTCTTCTCCCTTCCTTCTTCAGGAACTCAGGCCATTGACCCCTCCGAAGGAAACAGATAGGTTTACATCATTAATAGTCATAGGGATGATGAAAATAATGTGTAACAACTGGATTAGATCCCTAAAATAAAAGTCCATTTCTCTTTGAAAAGATGAACCCACATTCATAAGGCCAAACAACATTCTTAAGTACATGAATGTTCCCCATGGTGTAGTAAATGTTGTTTTGAGTTGATCCTCTCTTTTGAGTAACACTCGATTGTATCTAGAAAATCCATATAGCATAAACATCATTCCTTCCTCGGTGACCCTTTGTAGTAAATGTTTCATATTTGGGAGGGTGTAATTGTCTTTCAATGATAGCTAGTTAAGGTTCCAGAAATCAACACATAGGAGGATGTCACCACTCTTCTTTCAGACAACTACCAAATTAGACATCCTTGATGAATACCTAATGGGGACTATGATACCATCGTCTGCCATATTTTGGAGTTCCTTTCATATCTGATTTTCCAAATTAGGGTTAATGTGCCTTAGTTTTTGTCGGAAAGGTTTGGCTCCTTCTGTTAAGGGAATGGCATGTTGGATGACATCGCCCCTGTAAGTCTTGAAGTCATTATAAGTCCAAACAAAGGAATCTTTAAATTCTCTAATGAGGTCAAGTATTTCATCTCTCCTTCTCAGTGGTGCCCTCCCCTATATTTACCATTCTTGGGTCCATCTTGGTCCCAATATTGAATTCCAACACCTTATATGTTTGTTGTTTGGGGTTTTTTCCTTTGTAAATGTCATGTCTATCAAAGAGTTGTTCTAAAGGAATTCACCCGTTTGGTAGAGTATTATTTTGCAAATTTACTACCTCAAGATCCATGGACTCAACTAAGAAATTTACTTCCAAATCGATGAACTCCCTACTATTCTCCATGAATGTAAGGATCTGATTGTCATCCTCAAAAACTTTCCAATGCTCTAAGTTGTCATGGATTGATGGTCTAAACAAAACCTCTGTTTTGAACAAATTTTGGAGGGGGGCTTTGCAAGGTTGCAAGGTGGATGATGAAACAACTAGGGCATGTACTACGTAATTTTCCTCTCTGGGGAGTTGCTTCAATTGACACCACTTCAAAACATTTTGCAACACACCTTGCAAAGTCTCGGTACCTTTTGATCCACTCATTCTTCATGGAAAAGTTTAGTAGTACTAGTGAAACTACTAGGTATGAATCACCAATTACCCTTAAGTGCCCTATTCCCCTATCAATGGCCAAATTAAGACCTTTGATTAAAGCCTCGTAATCGACAACATTTCTTGTGCAATGATATCGAGCCTATATGAGTAGTTGAAGGTTTCTTTAGAAGGGGCAGTTAGGAAAATGCATACCACTGAGACAAAAATATTGTGAGCACCATCAAATTCTAATGTACATATTCCTTCAAGTGTTTTGCAAGGTTCATCTTTGGACTCTCCTCCTTGAAAAAACTAGCTTTCTAATCCATTGTTTACAAAAAGGAGTTGATCAGTGGGTTCTTCGGAGGCTTCAATGAGACATCTAGTGATATGTTCCTAATGAAGGGTGACAAGTCCTCCCTTGGGATGGGGAAAAATGGATTTAGATCCTTGGTCTTGGAAGCTTCCACCTAGTTTTTCTACCAGATATTTGCAGAGTAAGATTCCCCAACTACTTAATGTGTCTATTACTATTACATCGATCTTGAAAGAGACATCAGGGAAAATATGGAAGGAAACAACCAAATCTTTGATAAGAACATGTATAATACCATCTTGTGTATCATTATAGGGTCGTGATTTACTAAGTACAAGCTGATGCATGACCCTTTGAGTCATGATGTTTCTGGAAGCATTTGGATCAAAAACATAATTATGGAGAAGGAAATCATTTATTTGGAGGGTAACATAAAAAGGTGTGGGTTCACCATATCTTGTCCCAATGCTTCCAACATGAAAAATGACCAGGTATTCTTCTTCCAAATCATTTTTCTCAGTGATATTTGAAAGTGAACATTGAATGCCTTCTTTCTCATGCTCCCAATATTCAAAGAGTTTTTCAAGGGCACCTAGATCCTCATGGGGTTCATATTATTTCGAAAAAGTCAAGGAATCTTTCATGCTTGAGAACCCATTCTTCCAAGTACCAATTATCTTAGGAGGAATGGCTAAATTAATATCATCATTTACCTATAGTATCTCTGGGAAATCATGTTCTTATTCCACCATGTTTTCCTCATTGAACCATAAGATATCATCTTGGTCCTAAAAAAGATTGACCTAGGAGATGGGATCACATAATTTGAGATTTTCTTCAATCCGGCAAGCACCATCTTATGCCTCCTTGAGGTTTGTTGGGAATCAGTTCCTGAGAAGGGATTGGAAGTTTCCTTTGAAATAAATGAGGTATTGTCCAGGAATAACGCTCTCTGGTTGAATATCAGAATCAATTTGTCCAAGCAAGGTATTAAACTTGTCATTAAATTCCCTAACAATTTCATCGTTTTGTTTGCAAATTTTGAGATATTGCGAGTAAAGGGACACCATATCTTCCATCACACCCCAACTTTGTAGGAAAATTTGTTCTAAATTTTCACAGGTTGTGAGGCTCTTTCTTGGGAGGTTAGTGCTCCATTTTCTAGCATTTCTAGTAAGTGAGGCAAGGAAAAGTTTCATGAATGTGTCAGGATGTTCTTTCCCAGAATGATGGAAGTCATAACTTTCAAAAAATTTGGTCCAATGTGTGTTTCCAGAAGCCTGAGCCTCTCCAAAAAATTTGGGTATCCATGAATTGACATCCTTAGGTAGATCATGTAAGCCCCCTTTGATATTATCCAAGTCCAAAGGGTTGAAGATTTCTTCGGGGGACCATTTAGGAGGGACCATGGGAACAATAGGAGATATGATATAATAAGGTGTGTACTAACATCCTCTACGAATCGTTATCAGTGGAGTTTCCAGAAAATCTCCTTGAGATTATCAAAGGGATGACAAGATCACCCTCAGTGGAGTCACCAGGTAAGCTGTGTGAAATGAAGGCTTTGGATAAAGGATTTCCAAAAAATTGTCGTTCGAGGAAAATTGACTCGATGTTCCCCGACAAAGGTGCCAAAAATGTTCTCACACAATCTATACTTTTCCAAATCCTAAAGGCATGTAGGCTTAGATTGGCTTAACACGGATGTAATCCTATCACTGTCATCCCAATAGGGTGCTTCTTTCTCTTTAGGAGGAGGAAAACCTCACTCCAAGGGAGACGTCTCAGGACCTAGTTAGTTGATGAACATTAGAAATACATGGTGAAAACCCACCCCTCTTTCTAGGTCACTCAACATAATAAGTCATTTGGGTAAAGTTTAAAGGGACAAGGGAAAGTGAAAATGGGTTTGTACGTGCCCTTTACCAATGAAACATCAAGTATTAGTAGTAACAATGATATCAAAGATTATAATCAATGTCTTCTTACACAAATTATGTGTTTCTAGAAAAAGTTATATACAATAAAGATGAGATTATAGTAGCAACAATGTATTTTGAAAATTGCAAGTTATGATGACAAGAAAAGATGTAAAAGGTCTTTCAAACTTGATAATACGTTGTCACTCACAATTTCAAATATTAATACAAGTCAATAAATGACTTAAATGGTTGTCCAAACATTTATAAAACAATTAATTAATGATGATGAAAACAATAGAAACCACTTCAGAAAAGTACTATAATAAAGCAATAAGACAACTACTTCAATATCCAATGGTTATAGTTTTCTTAGTACAAATGTTCAGTTGTTTTATGGATCATTTTTAGGGCTATTAGGCGCCGCAATAGTGGCTGTAACAAAAACTATGAAAACATTAACAAATTAATAATTTACACTTTATAAAGGTAGCAAGGGGAAGACTAGACCCTAGAGTGATGATGCCTAGGTTAGTGCAAATTTATGGGTAGGTTAGCTTAGTTAGTATGCTTGTTAGAGCTACAAAAATGATTGTTGTAGCAAGAGAAATCTAAGTGAAACTGTCAAGTTAAAAAGAGAGTTTGAAAGCTTTAAGGTTGTTTGTTAAAGGAAAGAAGACAAGGACTAGTGCCTTTCTAGGTAGTGGAGTCAAAGATGATGACTTCTTATAAGGCTACTAATTAATGATAATACACACAAGTCCAAGAGGGAAAAAGTCTAGGAGTAGCAACTTAAGTCCTCCTAGATTTTGACCTCAAGAAACAAAGTGCTAGGGTGTAGGCACTTTTAGGCCCTAACACCTTTCTCTCCTTAGCCCTTTTATGGAGTAAATACTTATGCAATAATAACCAAATGAAAACCTCTAGAGTGATAGCACTTTAGGGCTCTATGGTTTCACTAGTTACTAGGTAAATTTAGTGAAATATTGGAAAATACAAAAGTAAAAAAGTAGCATCTTAAGTTTCTTACTTTAAGCATTAAATACACCATGAAATTCCATAATATTGTATGAGAAAATAAAACCATGCAATAAACCATTCAATAGATGACAAAATGCAAATTCTACTTACTTACACCAAGAATAATCATGAATATACCATGCAAGATCACCATAAAACTTCAAAAATTGATCCAAGTTGCAAAGATAAGCCTTAAACCAAAGTGGGGCCTCCTTATTTCAGCCAATAACCCAAGGGGGGCACAAATTTCAGTCCTCTTCTTGTCCAATGACAAGTTATGATGAAAATGAATGTCACTTTATGTTTATTTATACAACAATATGACCTTGAATTAATTTTAGGTCAAAATCAGGGCTGACCTGGCCAGTTTACTTAAAAAATTCACTTTTACCAAAATAAATTCAATTTGCATATAATTAGGCCTCTAAATGTGAAATCATTCCCTCCTAGGGTGACGTTGGGCCTCAAGTGTGGAACTTTGGGAAAAGGAGATGAAACAATGGGCCTCCAAAGGAAAAAACATTTCCCACACATGCTAATGGCATCATGGATGCCTCCAAGGCAACAACCCCGACTGAAAGGTGATGTCTAGAGCTGCAAAGGGGGCGTCCAAGGCCTCCCAAGGTCAACATTTAGGTGGGAGGAGCATGATACCTTAAGTTTAGGTATTCCATAGTGAATTCAAAGGTAACGCCCTTCCTTCATTTGTTGCAAACCCTCAATATATTCTTACCCCTGGCTGGGGTTTCAACATCCATCTATGGGATTTGAGCTCCCATGAAGGTCTAAGATAATCATTCCATCATGTGTACTTATCCACCGGTAAAATTCCTATAGAAACAAAAAGTACGCCCTCAGGGGGTTCATAAGTCACAAGGATCGTACCATGTAAATCACATCCAATAATTAAATTACCCAAACATGTGCATCAAACCCCCTTAACCCCAAACAAATGCTTAAAGAGGTTATGCAATTTGACAAGTTAGGTTTGGAGAAGGTCTCAAGGTGTCATGTTGGGCTAACCTCCCTTGAGTTTGGGGTGTTTCCCAGGTCGGATATAGTCCAAGTCATCTAAGTGTATGAGGTGGCATGGGGTGCATGTGATAACATGGAAATGTAGACTCTTACTTGTGGGTGCCTCTGTGGAAGGAAAGATGCACCTTGTCATGAATGCAATTCTTTCCTATCCCATTCATTACCTTTATTTTTTTTTTATCTTTTGTTTTTGTGCTTCAAGGAAATAGTCGAGGGCCACTATCCTGGCTTGATGACTAGAGGTGACCGTGTTATCCACAAACATTTCACCAAAATGATAAGGTTGGCTCGTTATGAGACCCCCTTTATCTTGGCTATGCCACCAAGAGCCACTACCCTAGTTTGGTGACCATATAGGTGGTAATTTCATACCGCTACATGCCCATGGTCATAATAGGTTGGCTCGTGATGAGACCTCCTATCCTTCAATTAGTACCTTGAATGTTTATGTTATCTCATGGGTCCCCTTTTCTTACCGAGAAGATTTTCACTTCTTTCTTGGGGATCCCTGGGCGCAACATATTGAAGGTTTCAAAATTGTTTTTTAACTCTTTCCAGCTACTTTTACCCTCTGGGACTTTAACCCTTTCTTCCCATGAGGTAAGGTACAACCCTTCCTAGTGTATCCAATCCCAAATTCCAAACAAGGATAGGGGAGATGTAAGGAATAAATATGAAAAGTTGTAAGTATGGAGGGAATAGATGATGAATTTTCACAGATCCACCCAGTAGAAACCCATCCTAAAGGGAAATCAACTTACTAGAGCACCATGTCATCCTTTCAAGTATGAACGAGGCAAAGAGCATAATTTCCAAGCAAACGTCATGAAATGAAGAAGGATTCAATACATGTTCAAGTCTTTCAGAAATCAGAGTGATACTTACCATGATACCTACACTCATTACCTCATGGAGAAATAATCACTACTACTTCAGGACCATGCTATTGTGATGGATATTGTTGCCAGTGATACATGGACTACACTGAAGAAACAAGGGGCCCTCTGGGGCCATGCTCAAGTCATCCGGCTCTCAGTACTCCATGTCTAGGATTTGTGGGCCTCAAGATGTGATCTCCTTATTTATCCCTAGGCTAGGGGATAACAATTCTAAATCGTTTCCCTAGAAGGGTAACATCATGTTTATTTTAGGGTTTCTTATGTGCAAAATCAAATTTAAAATTTTAAAGGGGAAAAGTAAGGGTTGTTGGCCCCTTACTTTGTGGTTTACCCTAAATTTAAGTGGAGAAACACTTTTAGGAGGATTTGTATAAATGAGGATCACTTTTATTTCATTTTCATCATAACACTCCCATTGTGAGAGAATTACTTGGCTGAAATTTGTGCCCTACTTGGGAAATTTGGTATCTATCTCTCGTACAAATGATTTTTGGTAATATCTATTTGTGAATTGTTGAGCTAAGGTGATGTAAACCTCTTCGAGACTTCTTCTCTTGCTTATGAATGGTCATTGCTTGATGAACTAGGGTTTGATCTTGCATCTCTCTTGAAATTCGTAAGGAAAATCTGCAATTGTTAGTTCTTCTTCCTTGTTTCGTGATTATTGTTGGTTGAAACCCTAGGAGGAGTATAAGTGCATACACCCTCCATCAAGATTCATATTATTTGTAATTTTATAAGTCATGTATTGCAAGGTTACTAGGAGGAGTACAAGGGTGTACACCCTCCTAGATTTACCTTAGTTTGATTTGCATGTCCTAGGGAGTAAGAGGATTTACACCCCTAGGTATTTTTTTTTATCTAAACAATGCTTTCAAGACTCCAAACAAATTTACCAACTTAATGAGAACTGTGACCTCAAAACGAGAACTCTATCCCTTAAAACCCATATTTTTCATAAAAAACATGAAAATCAACCTCCAAATCAAAAAGTGGTGCTACTAGTAGCACCATTTTTTGTAACCAGGTCAAAATTACAACTTTTTTCAAGCATGGGATTAGATGATTAAATGGTTGCTCAAAAAAACTTTAAAATCAACCCCCAAATAAAAAAGTGGTGTTACCGTAGCACCATTTTTTGTAACCAGGTTAAAACTAACAACGTTTTTCAAGCATGGGCTTAAATGATCAAATGGTTCTCAAAAATACTTTAAAATCAACCCCCAAATCAAAAAGTGGTGCTACCGGTAGCACCAGTTTTTCTAACCGGTCAAAATTACATTTTTTTCAAACATGGCCTTAAAACATAAAATATTTGCTTAGAAAAACCTTAAAATCAACACCTAAATAAAAACGTGACGCTACCTAAAGCAAGTCAAATTTTCTAAACATTAAAATTGCAGCTAATTATGACCTAATTGAAATTGTGGCCTCGACAACAAATCCATACACAAATAAAAAACCCAAAATTGGATCCTAAATGGTCACTTGAAAATTTGTTTACTAACTTTTTTTTTCTTCTTAAATTTACATTAAAAAATAAATAAAGAGAAAGGAGAAAATCTTCACAAATATATATTTTTTAATGAAGACAAACACACATTAAAAAACATATGTATTCAAAACCCAAATTTAAAAAAAAATTTTTATTTTTTTTAGCAAAAAGGTAAAAAACAAAAAAAGACAAAAAAGAAATGAAAAAAAAAAAAAATTATCCGGAAAACAATAATTAAAAAAAAACCATATTTTTTTTGTTAAAAAGAAAAATAAAAATCCCTACAAATTTAAAAAATAAAAAAAAAAACTAAAAAATCTCAAAAAGAAATAAAATTCAATAAAATATAAAAAAAAAACATCTAAAATAAAAAAATATTTGAAAAAAATACTATTAGTTCCTAAGATAAAAATTTATTTAAAAAAACATTTTGAAAATAAAATTAAAAATAAAATTTCATTTACAAATAAAAAAAATAAAAAAAACTTTCTATTATTATATATATATATATATATATATATATATAACTATAATATGATGATAATGATGATGATGATGATGATGATGATTAACGTCCACTAAGACCGAATTGGTCTATTGAACCTTAAGAGGGTAAGTGATTACTTGTGATTCTTTAGAATGTTGTTTCTGTGCTCGAAAAACATTAAGAGAAGCTTTCCAAGATCACCATACTTTTGTTGAGTTAAGATGTTAAGAAGATTGGTAGTGTGATAAATATTTTGAAAATGAGATCTAATATGGCTATAGGCTGGACAATCTAAGATAAAATGTTTTTCATCTTCAACCTTCTTAGTGTCACAAAGGTGACACACTCTTTCATCCCATGGTGTTTTGGGAATTGACCAATGCCCAGTTTCACTATGGAGCTCATGAGAATTTGTTCTTATCTTAGCAATGCTTATTTTTTTATTTACACTTGGAAAAACAGATAGAAAATTTTGATCTTCTAGATTAGGGTTGATTACATCTTTATAATACCTTAATTTTCTTTTTTCCTCTAACTCTTTATCACACCACATTTTCTCTTTAAATTTTGATTTGACGCTTTTTTTAATAGTATATTTTTTCTACAAAATGGTTTCTTCCATGATTCCCCAATAGTTTAGTCAAGACCGGGTATCTTTATGTCATCCTCACTTGAGTTGATGGTGGTTATGACTTGATTTTGAAGCAATTTTAGGTAGCCTCTTGTCTTCCATGTTGTTTAACTTGTTCTTATACATTAGGTATCTAGTCATAGCCATGCTCTCAATTGGGGAGAGGCTTGTTTCTAAGAGAAGGATGGGATAGGATGTATTTCCTTTAATTTTGAGATTATAGGTTATAAAATTCTTTTGTATTTTTTCTATCTTTCTCCAAGATTCACGAGAGATACTACATCCATAGACTTCAGATCCATAAAGAATAATAGGTGTAACAAGAGTCTCAAAGAGGAGTTTCTTCTTATCCTAACTCCAAAGATCAACTAATTTACAATTTTTTTCAAGCCCGTAATAAGCTTTCCATACCCCAATAATCATTTTCTCAATGCTATAATTCCAATTGAGTTTGTGGTGAATATCAATTCCAAGATATTTGTATGAATTCACTTCCTCCAAGTTGTTATTTTCATATACAAAGGTATCATAAGGGATCTTATTGGATTTAATAATCATGAACTTAGTCTTATCAGTATTAATAGTCATACCCATATTAGAGAAAAAATCCTTGAGGATTCTTACTTGGTTTTCAAGATCATGGGGACTCCTTGCCATAAGAATGATACCATCAACATAAAGGAGAAGATTGATGACTATACCAGTGAGAGTAGGGCCAACACAACCTGTTTTTTCCAAGCATTCTTCTAACTTGTCAATGTATATGCCAAAAAAGGTAGGGGACAAGGGACAACCATGTTTGACTCCGATATTGCAGTTAATATCTTTTGACCAACCCTCAGTGTTTTTAAACTTAGCAATAACGTTCTCATACATCCTTATTGTAGCATCCCTCAACTCGAGAGACAATTTTATCTCTTCCAACCTATTCCAAAGTTTTTTCCTAGGAACCATGTCAAAAGATTTTCTAAAGTCAACAAAATAACAAAAAAGATTGGTTTTAGTATCGTGGAAGTCCTCTGCAATGATCCTAAAGGTAACAAGATGTTCCACAGTTGAATGATATCTCCTAAACCCATCCTAGACTTTATCTCTTTTACTGTGACTTTCTAGCCAAAGGCTAATCTTCATTTCCAAAATAATTCTATAAAGCTTGGCTAAAATCGGGCTAATCATAATGGTCCTATAATTAGAGGGAATGTTTCTATCCCCATTTTTAAAAAATAGGAACAATGAGGCTTTGCGTCCAGAGTTTAAGGAATCCCTGTTTAGCTGCTAAATTGAAGAGCTTGTGTATGTGAGGGATAAGGATTGGCTCTCCGATTTTTAAAATTTCAGCTTGGTAGCCTTCAATGTCCTTAGCTTTCCCACTTGCGAGCCACTTCACCTCGAACTCTATGTCATCTAAAGAAAAAACTTCTTCCTTTGTAGGGACAATAGGAATGGTGTCCATGGAATTAGGGAACTCATACATACTTTTAAGGTAGGAATTCTAGTCCCTAAAGGGAATCCTATTATTTTATTTAGTATTGCATTTTAGAATTTGGCTCCAAAACTTCTTAGGATCCAACTTGTATAGTTGTGAAAGTTGCTCTTGCCTTTTATTGATATAGTATTTTTTTTTCCTTTTAATTAGGGCTTTGTATGTATTGATCTTATCGAGTTTTAAGGGCTCATTAGAAGCATCCCTAATGGTTTTCTTAGCAATTTTACATTCTTTATCCCTAATGGATTTCCTAGCAATTTTACATTTTTTATCATACCAAGGGTTGGTTGTTCTATTATTCTTTTTATATGACACCTCGAAAGAGAACTTGTTAATAGAAGTGGAAAGGGTAGTTGTAAAATTATGATAGAGTTCTTCAATGTTGTCCTTATAAGTTAGGAGGT
>JZKD02S1694441.1:474199-488305 GCA_000966675.3 Picea glauca | reverse complement strand
TTTTTTTTAGTTTTTAATTGATCCAAAAAAAATGAATTGTATTTTTTTTGCTAAATATTTAAAAATAATGTTATTTAACTACAATTATTTTCTATGTATTGAAGTAAATGTAAAAAAATGTATTAAAAATGATATTTTCCACTATATTTAAAAAGTATGGAACCATAAATTAATTAAAAACACATAATTATATGAAAAATATTAATTTAAAAAAAGTAAATGGTGTACAACGTTTTTAACATTGGGTGAAGCATGGAAATATGATTAAAAACATCACTGAACAAAAAAAAATAGAAAAGTTTGAAAATAGATGGAAAAACATAAATGAAAAACAAACATTTACAAAACAAAAAACAAAAAAACGTGGAAACCTTATGTATCAGAAAATTTAAAATATTAAAAAACCACCTAAGAAGGAGGGGGGGTGCTACCTATAGCACCATTTTTAAAAACGGGGTAAAAAAATTGACCCCCCAAAAAACAAGAACTCTATAGACTTCTCGTTAAGTTGGTAACTAGGTTTCCATTCACCCAAATTTTAAAGGCACTAATCTAAATTTTGCATTGGAGAAATAAATTGTTTTCATTAGTAAATGTGATTTAGAGAGATATTGATATTGTTCAGGTTGGAATCTTTTCTTGATGCTTTGAGGTTGCTAAAACCTCTAGGGCATCTTGTTTTACCTAGTTTTCTTGGAGCTATAACTCAATAATAGCTACACCCATTAGGGCTGCAACAAATCTCTCTCTACTTTGATTATAACTCACTTTTCAACCGTCGAAATTTGCTAATAAATTGCCCCTATAATCTACTAGCCTCAACACACTTTTTGGGTGGTTTACTTTCTTGTTTTGTGGGTTGAAATTTTAAGTTGTAGAAGTAGTTTGCTACATCAATAAGGATGATAAAATATCTCTACAATACTTGTTTATAATAGCCTTAGCTTATTACTAAAGTCTTATGATTTCATACTTGAGTGTTAATAGTGATTGCTAGCTTATCTCTTGCATCATTTTCCTAACTTTTAACATTGTGTTAGTAGCTCTAATAATCATTATGATATATATCTTTGTTCACTGCTGCAAATAGGGACAACAAGATTAACTTACTTTTCCACTTAACCTTCAATTTGTATACTCATCTTTTCTTATGTCTTAGGTTGGTACAATAATCTTCTGTAGTTACTCAAGTTTCTTGGAAACTATTAACCACCTCCGAGACTCATTTCTAAGCTATCTTCCACTTAGTATCTTGATGTATAGGGGCATCACTTCCATCATCTCACTTTTCATCTTATACCCCCCTAGGGTCACCTAGGACTCCCCCCTTGTGTTGGATTCTTCCTTCACTAAAGTGAGGGGATGGTTTATCTGAGGTAAAAGTGGGTAAATGCTTATACTTTTATAACCATCTTGTGGATTGGGTTAGGATTTTCCCAACCTTTAGTTTTAGAGATAACAAATTTTATTGTTATCTTGTTGTAATAAGAACTGGAAATCAATCTTATATTTCATTGATAACTTAAGAAGGGGTTTCTAAGAGTATTGTTATAAGCTTCCTCAGACCATTAAGGTCTTTTGGAAACTCTATAGCCTATTTTGCAACCAATGGGAAATCATAAGTGATCATTTGATTGGTTGGATTGAAATTCATAATAGGATTTCTATAAATAGCGTTCATCAATGAACATGTGTGTCAAAGCATTCCTTACAAATGTTACTTCAAAATTGAATAGAGTATCATTGCATGGAGTCCTTTTTCATTGAGTTATTTAAACTTCATGGTTATAGAGTATTATTGTGAAGAACTCTACACTTTACAATAGAATTTCCACCATTGAAATTGTAACAACTTTAGCTCATCATTTGAAGAGGAAAATTCACTTTGCAATATGATTTCCCACCAAGAATATTGTGATAGATAATTCAAGGAATATGTTGTTGGGAAATGAAATGGAACACAATTTGAAACATATAACATCATACTGCAGAGAACTGAAGAGAGTAAAACAATTTTGCATAAAAAAGGTGGTGTCTAAAGACACGGTTACAACACTTAAGCATAGACTCTGTGATCGGAACATCACAATGCATATTGCACATATTAATTTACATGATATATAGTGCAATCTCAAAATACTTCACACTCCACCACTGATAATGACCCAAGGGGCCTTTTTTTATAGTCTCAAGATCCAACCATCTCCCAAAGAATCCAGATGATCTTGTCCACATATGATTGTCTGCGGTTAGAGTTGATTCAACAAAATCTTCTTTGTTAAGTTGGCTTGATAGGAACCAATTCTACTGGATATTTTTCCAACTGGTAGTCAATTGCAGGGTTGGTTGATCCATCACCCAACTATCTTCGACCATTGGTCAACTATCCAACCGACGGGCATGTCGACTACTCGACCGACTGGTGTGGTGTGTTGGTCGATCGATCGACCAACAATGTCCAGATTTAGGTCAACCTCTCGAATGACTGAACCCAAAGGATGTGTGATGAACCATCAAAGCTTGATGTTCCAACACCCCCCCATAAAAACACAACTCTGAATGTTTATCAGGTGAAATTATATTACTGGAGCTCCCCCCATAATTACATCTTCTTGAAGCCCAAGAAATGTGTGGAGCTTGATAAATATGGATTCATCTAAAGGTTTGGTGAAGATATCAACAACTTGATATTCAGTGTGACAATATTCAAGAGAAACAACATCATCATGAACCTGTTGTCGCAAATAGTGAGCATGGAGCTCAACATGTTTCATACTACTATGAGCATTAGGATTGTCAACAACCTATATGGAACTTTGATTATCACATAAGTTGATGAATCCAAACTGCTTCAATACTTGTTTGAACAACACCACGATATTATGATTTGGTAGTTTCCAGAGAGAGTACCTTATGTTTCTTTCATGACCACACCAAAGGTCTAGTGCTATAGTGAAACACATACCCAAAAGTGTACTTTCTATCATCTCCATCACCAACCTAGTTAGAGTCAGTGAAGTCGACTAGTGAATCTGAACTACGACAATATTTGATACTAATTTTAGTGGTACCCTTCTAATATTGAACAATGCGTTTGAGTTTTTTCCAATGGATTTCTCTGGAATCCTGCATGAACTGAGAAACCACACTAACAAAAAAGAATATATCATGTCAACTATGAGTAAGATAAATAATATTGTTGGCCAATTGTTGATAGAGTGTAGCATCGACAACGGGTGTTTGAAAATTTTTAGTGAGCTTCACTCCAGACTGAAAAAGAATGGAAAAAGTCTTGTAATCAACCATATTAAAATGTGTCAACATATCCAGGACATATTTAGATTGAGAAATAAAAAAAAAACATCACATAGTGGTAATACTTGAATACCCAAAAAATAATGCAGAGTGCTAAGATCTGCCATAGAAAACGAGTCATCAATTTGTTTCTTCCATCTAAATATGAGAGAATTAGTATTGCCAGTAATGATTAAGTCATCAACATATACAACAACAATCGAGGTGTCTCCGTTGGAGTGGAAAACATACAAACTGTGATCAAATTCACACCATTTAAAGCCTAGCCTAAGAAAGAAACTGTCAATATTATCATACCAGGCCCAGGGATCCTACTTCAAACCATAAAGTGACTTCTTGAGTTGACATACCAAATTGGAATCCATCACAAAGCTAGGAAGTTGTTCCATGTAAATTTCTTCAGATAGGTTGTCGTGAAGAAAGACACTCTTCATATCCATCTGATGAATCTGCCATCCAAAATGAGCAGCAAGGGAAGGATCAATTGAATTGAGTTCATCTTTGCAATAGAGGAAAAATTTTAGTGTATTCGATGCCTTCTTGTTGAGAAAATAACTTCACAATGAGGCGTGCTTTATGTTGCTCAAAAACATCGTTAGAGGTGAATTTGGTCCTCCGAACCCATTGACACTTTACAATGTTCTTTCCATGAGGTTGGGGAACCAAGTCCTAGGTTTGATTCTTCGACATGGAATCAATCTCAGTCTTCATGTCATGTTCCCATTCAGGTCATCCTTCGGCATCATAGTAGGTGGTAGGATTGGAGGTTTCAAGGACGTAAGTAATGAGGGAAACATTGGCATATTTCTTTTGACTTCGAGTTTGTCATCTGTAGGATGCATATCCAACATCAACTCCAGTGGATTCAATTGTCTTTGTATCCCAGCGGGGTAGACAATAAATAGGCAAGTTGTGGTTCACTTCAGTAGGTTGATCAGAAGTCGGGTGTTCTATAGTTGGTGGACTAGTCAAAACAAAAGACGTCAGACTAGTCGACTTGGATATCGACGATTGAGTTGAATCAGGGAGTAAGTTCGATGGACTAGTTGAAGGACGAAAGAGAGGAGTAGGAGAGATGGTGTCCGATACAACATCAAGGGGAACATCCTGCAACAATATATAGGAGGAATTCATCAACTTGACTATGGAAGACTTCTCATCAAATCGAACATTATGTAGGATAATAATTTACCATCAGATAGGATCAAATAGTCGATAGGCTTTCGACTCTTTAGAATATCCCATCATGATGCAAGTATGAATCTTTACATCCAATTTATTTCAACAATCATAAGGAATGTGAGCCTAGGAAACACACCCGAACACAGGAAGGTGCCCAATAGAAGGTTTCTTTACATACCATTTTTTGATAGGAGTCATGGAAGGAACAACTTTATTTGAGATGTGATTGAGCATATAATTGGTACAATACATCGCTTCATCCCAGAAGCAAGGAGGTAGGTCTTTAGCCTACATAATACATCTAGCCATTTCAACTAATGTATGACTCTTGCATTCTGCAACTCCATTCTGCTAAGGTGTGTGAGGAATCCACCTCTGTCATTCAATACCAGATAGAAGTAGGTATTATTCAAATGGTTGATTGACATACTCACCACCATTTTCTAATATCAAGCACTTAATGAGTCGACCACGTTGTTTTTCAGTGAAGGCTCAAAATTCTTTGAACTTCTCAAAGATAAGATTTTTATTCTTCAGGAAAAACACCCATGTGAAGTGAGATAATTTATTAATGAAAGTTAAAATGTACCTTGCACCTACTAGTGAAGGTAAGTTGATAGAAAAAACATCATTGTGAACCAGTTCCAATAGGTTTTGTGCTCGCCATGCTTGTCTAGAGTTGAAAGGCGCTTGATGATGCTTCTCAAGTACAAAACCCTTACATACACCTTCAAGGGGAAACCCCTTCGGTAAACCAACAACCATGTTATGAGTTTCCAGGGCCTACAGACTTTGGAAATGTAGATGTCTGATTCGTTCATCCAAAATTTAAATTCTCTCATCAGTGTGAAAAATAAGTGCAGTCGGTCCATATTCAGGTCGAGTCGAGTCACGAAACTTTTATAATTTGTCTGTCAAGTCCAGAACCCCTTCAACGATAATCGGCTTCCCTTTCTTCAAATCCCAAACATAGAACCGATCTAGCCATAATTCCATAATATTACAAGTCTGAGACAACTGGGAAAAAAACAACATATTGGCATCGATATTTGGTACATGATAGACGTCGACAATTTTACCATGTCAAAAAGCTACATCACCCTAACCAACAACATCCAAAGCAAAATCATCAACAACATAGATTCTACTTTCTTTAGCTTCATTTAGTCTCATGACTAAAGTGGCATATTTTTCCATATGATGAGTGCAGCTAGAGTCAAAAACCCATTCATTCTGCATAGTATGTGAAATCAAGGCCTGAGAAGTCCCGACTTGGAAGGTAAAATTATAAGCAAGTTGACAAACAGTCGACACGTCTCCTTCAATCCTATTAACCTTCTCTTCTAAATCATCTCGCTTCTTGAAGAATTTCTTCTTGACATGTCCAATATTTCCACATTATCGACATATATTCTTATTTTTATTTTGTTGTGGTTGTTTCTAGGGTTCCTGATCAATATATGTAGGTTTCTATGCAGAAGCATCAATCTACACTCTATTCATTGAATCCATCTTTCCCTTACCCTTGAGAAAGTGGGTCAGGTGCTTACCACCAAGTTTTCCTTCTCCAAGCAATCTATGTTGATCGGTAATCAAAAGTTCACAAAAAACTTCAAAATAGTAGTCCTTACCATCTCACTTGCGTGTGTGCTAGTTGGTGTAGAAGGAATATACAAACACATCAAATGGTGTTCTCGAATTTATCGAGACCATCTCAATGAGTTGTCCATCCTCATTCTTGTAGTTTTCTCCACATTCTCTCAACTTCAACTTGAGTTCTTTAACACACGTTAAATAGTCGTGCATTATTTCAAAAGAATGAGGATCGAGAGAGATAAACTCTTTCTCCAACTACATGACGTGGCTTTCGTTGACTCAATAGTACAAGGTTTTCGACTTCTTCCACACTAGACGCGGAAATTCAAGTCCACTGAGATGAAAATGATTTCCTGGTGAGATGTAAGTCATGATGACCCCTACAGCCTCATCCTTCTTTCCATCAATGACAAATTATTCTGAATGATCTATTGGATATAGGATCGTGACCTTGGTATACTGCCACAGTACCTTACTTTCAACAGAGTTTCCCTGTCTAGATCCCATACTGCATAATTTCATCCATTCAAAAAAGTAGGATCAATTTTCGAAGCCATCTTCGATATCTAGAAAGACTGTTTTTTTTTCAATAAGTTCCAATCAACAAACCACCGAACCAGAGTCATTCGCACAATAGAGCTGACTCGGCAAGGTTTGCAGATAATAGGTCTAGGTTTTCAAACCATCGACTCTGATACCATGTTGGGAAATGAAATGGAACACAATATGAAATAAAGAACACAATACTTTAGACAATTGAATGTGGACAATGTTTTTTAAAGAACATAAGTGGGGTCTAAAGACACTGTTACAGCACTTAAACAAAGAGTATTGTGATCAGAACATCACAGTGCATACTGCACATATTGATCTACATGATCTATAGTGAAATATGAAAATACTTCACACTTCACCACTAATAATGACCCAGGGGGTCTTCTTTTATAGTCTCGAGATCTAATCGTCTCCCACAAAATCTGGCATATCTTGTCGACATATAACCGTTGATGGTTAGAGTTGATTCCACAAATTACGCTCTGTCAATTCATCTCAATAGTAATCTATCCGACCGACTATATGTCCTACTCATAGTCAATTTCAAGGTTGGTCGATCCATCACCCTACTATCTTCAGTTGTTGGTCAACTATCCAACTGATGTGGATGTCGGCTACTTGACTGACTGGTGTGGTGTGTTGATCGATTGCCCGACCACCTCTATATAGATGTAGGTCAACCTCTCGACCAATTGAACCTAGAGGATGTGTGACAAACCATGAATTCTTGATGTTCCAACATTTAGTACTTATTGAGTCATTTTCTTTGTTTTCTTAGATGCATACAAATTATTCTAAGTTCATGGTCAAGCCAATTCTTATTACATGTAACACCCTTGTTTACCCTAGACTATAAATATAAGTATTATCATGACCAAACTATAAACATATCTATTATGTGATCATGGAAAGGCAATGGACCTTAATTTATTTTGTAATGTGCATATTTGATTATTAATGAAACAAAAAAATGTTGAACTACTATCGAAGGGATGAATTTCACAGGTTACGATGTCATGAGAGCACTGGTGGAAGAGGAAAGACATTACTGGTTGAAAATATCCTGCTAGGCAGTACCCTGCCCAATTAAATGCATTTCAGATCATGATTTGTCCTCAACATATAAATTTGATTACCAGTCGAGCTAGTAGCTGGGTAGTCTCCTGGAAATTTAGGAAGGATGGGAAGAGTACCATCAGGAAGCTTCTGACACAACCCATGATGGTTTGGGGAATACTACATGAAAATAATAGGAGGAAATATAGAATAAATAAGGAGGCATGATTGGAAAAAGGAGCCTTAGCACTGGAGAATGGGCTTGTTCAGAGAAACGAGAAAATAAAGAGGTAGTAGAAGCTCCCAAAAAAATCTTGCAGAATACAAGAAATCCTCTCATGGAATCATACCTTGGCTTGGGCATGGCTAGATGTAGCAGTGCAAAGAACAACCTTTCATGTGGTTGGGTGGAGAGCAACTCACCCTTCAGTAGTGGACAACATATCTTAGAATTGTAGATAAGTAACTTGCATTGTTTTGTGTATTAACTTGAATGCATGTATGGATTGAATGACCTGTATGATGATTTTGGAGCTTGACTATGTATTTATGGAGATATCATGTGCTTTCATAGAATGTATATCTACCTAGGAAGTCTTATGTTTTTATTTTAGATAGTCTCTGTCTGTAATGAAATAACATAAAAAATATATCTGTGAAAGCCCTGTGTGAATGGTAAATAGGGTATGAATATGTATAGTTATTTGAATAGATAAATAACCTGAATCTCACATATAACCCAAGTGGAGGAAAACATTGCTTATTGTAGGTACTACTATATCTCCTCTCATATATATATATATATATATATATACTTGTGTGTATACCTATGCATCGCAGTGATGGGATCCATGCAGCGAGTGAGTACCTATGGACTATCATGAATCAAAGGTATATTGGGAAGGGAATGGTGTGCACTGGACCTGGTTGAGGGCTATCAAAAACCCAAAAAATCCTAAAGGAGGACAAGGGGAAGCCCTAATTTTTTTTGGCTAAGTTATGGTTCAAGTGATTAAGCTAGAGAAAACCCTTGCTCGCCTTGAAAAGTCTTAACCATTGATTTATAATGGAGGGTTAAATATGGGCCCTTCATTAGAACGTGGGTGAGACGAGATATCAACCATTGATATGGGAGAATAGAGAGATCTTGAGCCTCCATGAGAGCTATTTATGAATCTTGTGAAGTATGCACTCTCAAATCAATGAAGGTCATTGATCTATTAGAGGGTGTCTGTTACACATCAAATTTCCACGCCTAGGTACCTCGCCCTAAGTGTCACAATTGTCATAAAAGTGTCATATGCACCTTGCTAAGTGTCACATACACCTATACACCATGAAATAACATATGTCACAATCCCTAGTCAATGTGGAGGAGAAATATATTTTATGAAGGTCAAAATACTATGTGCACATGAATTAATTATTAATATTCATAAAAAAGGAAATTAATTTAGTCTGAGAATCCACCTCACATTTGGTTTCCTATTTTTAAGGGGAGGTTCAGGATATCATCGATGGTTGAAATATTTCCTCCTTAAAATCCTTGAGAGATATTTCCTCCCTAAAATCCTTCAGAGATATTTCCTCCCTAAATATCTTGGAGATCTCATTTTAGTGGATCTGATGAGTGATCCTCTCCATGGTGGTTAAGCCTACAAATCCTATACAATGAAGGATTTCCATGGATAAGGAAGGTATATTAGAGCTATCAAACTTATCATCTTGGGAGGGATATTTCATATATCAGACTTATCATCTTGGTGGCATCGTGCAAGGGTTGGACGTGGAGAGCTTGGAGGATTGTTGCAGCATCATCCATGGTTGTAAGTAATCTTCTTGAGTTCTCATTTTAATATATACTTGGCCTATTTCCTTAAAATTTGTGTATTTTTTCATATGTTTGTCTATCATAGATGAATTTTTTTTAATCTAATCTTGTAGAGTAGGAAGTCTTTGGTTTTCTTCATTTTCCATTTCATTGCAGGTGTCATGTCGTGCTAAGGAGCTTGGAGATCAAGTTCAGATTGGAAGCAGCGAGGAGAAGCTTAAAAATAAGGTACATCATACCTTATCCCTCTCTCTTTTTTTATTAGTTAAATCAAGTTCAAAGGGATGTTAGTGTCCATTTCTACTTTTCTGTCTTGGTAGAGGGGTCTAGAATCCAAGGGAAGATTCACATGTTCGAAGGGGGATTATTCCATAACATAAATTGGTGACTCCATTGGGGAAGGAAATTGAATTGTATTTCCTTGGATTGTCTCTACCTTTTTCCCACTTTTACATCATTTTTATTGTTTTTTCCTGATCTATTTCCCTTCTACCTTCTTCATTGACAATTTCACAAAGTTCTGGGAATTATGTGTACAGTTTTCTTAGTTTTAAGCCTTTGTTCTAAGTTTCTGGGAAGGGTAGCATTCCCCTATACCTTATATAAGAGATTTGATATATAATCAACACTCCTTTGCAGTGTATATCAAAGCGCTACAATGCTTTGTACCCTTGGAAACAAGAGCGTTGATCTCTTTTTTTGGTGATTTCTGCCCTTTTCTACTCAGTTTTTCTTAATCTAATCTTGTAGAGATTTTTGCCTAAAGTCTGTAATTTGGATTGTGTCTTTTTTTGGGTTGAATATTTAGTTCTTATCACTTATTTTTTTCTTGTTTGACCTTGAAACCTATTCCAAATTGCGAGATTGATTTGCCTTGTTTTTCTTGATTTGGTTTGAGTCTTGCAAAGTTTCTAGTTATCTGACTGATTGAAAAGGTCTGCAAAGGTTTGTTGGTCTTAAGTTAATTTTCAAATATTTCCTCTTTGAATTATTTGAGACTTTATTCTTACCACAACCTAGCTTGGATTTCTCTTTCTTGTTGCTTGTTTTGTCAAGACATTTGAGTTATTTCTCCTTCTCCCTATCATTTTTTGGATTATTCTCTGAAATTTCCTGTATTCCTTGAATGCTTGTCGATAGTCGAGTCCTTGATTGAGTTATCTATCTTCTTTCAGTTCTCGTTATCTTGTGAATGCATGCTTTGTTTGAAATCCATTTTTCTTTGTGTCTTTTGTATTTGCATTCGACTATTTCATTTTGATTGAAAGTATTGGAGTGTTAAAGGATTTGCATTTTCTTTTGTTAGATATTAGAATCAAACAAATAAGATATTTGCATTATTTCTTTTGGGTAGTGTAGATAACTAGGCCTCATTTAGAAGATTGCATTTGGGAATTGGGTGTTTTTGTTGAATAAAGTTGAACCTCTTCTCCATCCTGTATGTAGGATTCATTGAAGAAAAATATTTGGATCTCATTTTTATACATTCTTTTGGAGTTGAGTCTACCACATCATAAGTTTCACTTTCACACCCTTGAGTAAACAACTTCCCTAAAATGAAGCACTTATCAAATTGATCAGACACTTTTTATTTTTTGGTAGTGAACCTACATTATCAAGTGTAGGGTTTTGGAATAGGTTGTGAGGATAAATTTACAAATCCATCAGACAAACATATAATCTTGTGCTAGGGAGTGGTAAATCCAATTGTTCATATAATCATAGCCGAGATCCCCCTCTCACACAGAGGTTAAACACGAGGTCGCGTATGGGAGAGCAGCAAAGATTTCCCCTTCGAAGCTTAAGCCACGTAGTAGAAAGATTGTATATTGGGGGTTCTTCCCAAGAATCAACTGGTTTCATTTGGTCTTAGAGATTCATGAATCTTGAATCTATTCAAGGTTCTTAGTAGTATTCTGGTCCACCTGTCTTTAGTTCTCTTGAAGAATTTCGGACTTGTTATCCTACTCATATGTTTCTTCCCGACTGTCGATTGTACCCACCCGAAGGCTAACTACGAGTTGGTAACCTTAGTGACCTATATCTATAGGGTTGATACACAAGGTGACGGTGAAAGGGAGTATTCATTGTACCTGGGTCAAACATTGGTCAAAATCACTTGGGCTCCTTAGAGGGTACACCCATGGGTAAAACCATGTGGGAACTTGCACCAAGGTGTAATTCTGTTAAAAAGGTCACCAACGTAGCTGATCCACCCTCTCTATCCCATACCCTTCCTATATTGATTTCGTGATGTTGGATTTCATCACCAACTAGCGGTTTTATTTTGAGAAGGTTTGTTTGATTGTTTGCTTCTTAGATTTGTAGCATGTGTTGTTTGTTTTCCTCAGTGAACCTTAGTTTGAGTCAGTGTCAATGGCATCAATTCCTTGGAGTACCAACGAAGGAACCCCTTTTCCCAAGGAACCTTTCACATTTCCTTCTTTTAGAAACGTTGGTCCTTCATGCATTGCCACACTGAGTCTTCCAGGACTCACCATTGGGTTACCGATTTGGTTGTTCCCCACTCCAGTAATCTCTATTGAAATAATGTAAATGCAAAGAGTATTCTTATTATTATTGATATTTTATTCATAGGATCAATCCCCATTGTGGATTGATCATGTCAGATTTTGTAATAGGACCAAATCCCATTTTGCGGATTGGTCAAAAGACAATTGTAATAGGCAAAATAAGAAGTTGGCCCCAGCAGTTAATTAAGAGACCCAGAAATATAATAAAGGTGGGTTTACCCACCCAGATTGAGAAGTTAGCCCTGCCAGTGAAGAGACACTTCACACATGCCAAAACTTGTATAAATAAAGGAGGCTAGTGCCTCATTTGATCACAACTCACTTGCTCAGTTTGATAGACAAGTTCTAATCTATTACCAGCAAAGGAGAGAGAGAGTGGCGCATATCTTGGAGAGGACTTTCTGTCTTAACATAGAGATCTCTTGGCATTGTATTGGCTATCTATATTAAGGAAGTTTCGCTAGGTTTTCTTCCCCTAGGGGGTTTCCCAGGATAAATGTTGTGTCTCTTGTGATTGTGTATTTCTCAATGATTTTAGATTATGATATTGTTATCTAATGAAATTAAAACATCTATAATAATGGCTTAAACATTAACATAGTATCAGAGCCAAGCTGAAGAAAACATATTTCGCAAGAGGAAAAATGTCACTGTTGCAGTACCTGCAAATTAGGATTTTTCAAAAGTGAATCTTTTCATCCCTAAAACTATCTAGAAAGTTGTGCCCTCCCCTAAGGATCAATTTGGCATCATCAACGCATCTTTTCAGTGGTTGGATCTCCCAGAAAGTGAAACCCTAGTTTCACAAATACCAGAAAAACAGAAAACCAGAGTACCAGAAATACAAGAAGTACTAGAGTACCAGAAGTACTAGAAAACCAGAAGCACCAGTCCAGAAATCTGTTGATCAAGTTTGAGGGGGTAAAAGTTGGATTTTCGAAATTCTGAGTACATCAACATACTCTCCTCAGCTCAGTGCATCTATTCCCTGGATTGGAATTTCAAAATTTGAAGTTTGAAAAATTAGGGTTTCCTCATAAAACCCTAAGTTGTAGTACCAGTTGTAGCTGCAGCCGCACTACTAGTTGTAGTCACCCTTGAAGTTTTTAAAGAGTTGGTAATAATTACCGCTGTTGCCAGATGGTGCTACCACCTACAAATGATATCAGATGTATTTACTCACATATGTTTAATGGTTAAACCCTAAAGAGTATTTGAAGGAGAAGGGATCTCTTGCCATAGATCCAGAAGGATCTCAAGATACAACACATTCAGAGGAATGATGCAACCCAGGTGTGATTATTCTAATATACATATATTTTTCATGACATTATCTTAATCAGTGTTGCATGTTGAAACTATGATCAAATTATTAGAAGGATTAAAAGTTGATCATAGAGCTTATCCTCTAACCTAACCTTCTGTCAAGATAGTGTATTATCTCAGTACATAAGACAGGTTGAAGAAAGCACTCATCATCTTGAGTGAAGGAGACTTGGAAGAAAAGCAAGAACTCATTCCTGAAGATAAGGCTCCAGGTTTGATTAAATCAAGTTGATAAGATTCAAAGGTACACATGACAAGTTGATGACTATAGTTGAGATAACAGTCTTTGTAAAGTATTATACCTAATAGCACGTGAGCATGTAGAGGTAAATACTTTGCCTGATACAACTAACACCTCCTCTAGGAGAAACCTTGTGTGTTAGTTCCAAGTTGCCATGGAAGAATGCTTGGTCAAAACACTATGAGAGTGTTGACCTCATTTCATATTGTATTCCTTACCTTTAATCTTTGCTTCAGATAAATTATAAGTGATATCTCTAAAGGAGCTACTGTGATGATTGTTCATGCTATTGCTTTAAATTATCAAGAAGGATATTATTCTTTCTTATTGTTTTGTTGACCTTGCTCTAGGTCACATGAGGAATCTATAGTGAAGGTTGCAGAAGGAAACATGCTAAAGGAGAGACCATAAATGAAGCAATCATCATTGGAAGAGAAGAAGGTGACTTGCATAAGCTATAGGGTCACTCA
>JZKD02S1694441.1:398920-418049 GCA_000966675.3 Picea glauca | reverse complement strand
TTTTTTTTTTTTTAAGTTTCTTAATTGTTTTGAATTAAAGAAAAATAGAGAAGCAATTAAGAATGCCTAAAGAAATGCTTAACTCTAATGTTTAGCCAAATTTGAATTGAAACCCACCAAGACTGCCAAATGAGGAGGTGAATAAAAAGAACTAGTTGAAAAGGTAGAAAGATAGTTTACACCATACATTAAGCATAGTTCTATCACCATTGTTTACAAGGAGTAAGTAGGTTATGTAGAAAATGATGTGTAACTCGAATGAATACAGTGGTAGTAATTACAGAACCATCATAATCCATAATAAGTATAATGATTCCCTATTCAATTTATATAAATTCCATACTAATGAAGGCTTTCATAATTATGTTAAGTACATCAACTACAACACCAAGAAATATACCTTTGTTCGACCCCAAATAATTCTTTCCTTCTTAATCCAAAATATCTACTTTTGCAAAATTCATGATTAGATTTCCAATACGCTCATCTGAAATAAAATCGTGCATGAATTTCAATAGGAGAGAATGATTGATGTTATCAAAACAACCCACAAAATCCAAATTGAATATGAGTTACACATCTTCAGGAAGAACGAACCCCATAGAAATTGACTCATCACACAACATACCTGAAATTGGTAGGTGAAATGCAAATGGATTGAAGGAAGCTTCTCCAATGGGAAGCGATTGTTGAGAAGGTAATCCATTTACACAGGCAAATGAAGATACCGATGTGGAAACAGAGTGACATGCTCTCTACCATTCCCATTTCCACAAATATCATTTGTTTTCTCATTTGAACTTCTACTGGTAACAAATATTGAGACCTGTGTGCTCCATGATTATTATTGGAATTCTGAGAGTTGCTTAATGCTTGCACCATAGAAAATCTTGGAAATCCAATGATAGAAATGTTGTTGTGGACATCCATGTGTTTCTTAAGTTTCTCTCTTGTTGAGGCCACAGTTCGTATACAAGAAACATTTCTTATTACTCCATCTTTAAAAGCACCAGTTCTAGGACTAAGGCTACCTTGATTTCCAGCATGGGAATGTCCATGCATCATTGGTTGACTTAAACCAAGTCTAAAGTTTTGTGAAGGTCTTTTAAAGGGATTCGACCCATTTTTCGAGTTTTTGGACCAGACTCTGCTTCTATAGAGTTTACCCTGCTAACATTGCGTGAAGATGAAATTAGATCCTATTGTGTGGAATAAATTACTGATCCAAGAAAAGAAGTTATGAGATAAGTTGCAAAAGAATCAAGGTGTGACTCATGGATTCTAGTAAGCTGTGAAAGAGAAGGCCTCCATCCAAGAAAATCTTTTATCTTTGAGAGAAAATCATCTCCAACCAACTTAGACTTCTCTGACTACAAAATCCAGAAAGTTATGAATGGTATAAAGATAATCCATATAGAAAGTACACAGGAAAACCGCAAAATGAAGTGCAAGCCATGCCATGATTTGTGGAGAGGGTGTAATGATTTTTGTTTTACCAAGATCTAGTTCCTCGAACTAATTTTTTTGTGCTTGGAGTTGCAACACACGCACCCAACTATCCTATTTTTAGATGTGGTTGTGTTTGACAGATGGCATACTAAATTTGTAAGATGGTTTTTCTTTGCAGCCAATTTTTCAACCATTGGTTGTTTCTTTGCTTTGATTTTCCAAGGGGAGGAGCCCTGATTAATGGAATTCGATGGGGCATGATGACAACGTGGATGAATGATGGGTTGGCATAATAAATTTGACTAATCGAATCAGTTGGGGGGAGATACGAGCTGCTCGACCAAAGGGTACATATACCCAAGAGTTCATATCTGATTGATTCAAGGAAGCCCACTGCAGAGCATAATAGCCTCTTGCATCGGGGTGGGAGATGGAGAAAACCTCCTCTTCAACTAATCTACTTAGTTTTTTGAAACTACCATAAGTTGATGCGTGTACACATCGTTCCTGACGCTCACCTCCTCGTCTTCAATTCGTTTCGTTCTCCCATTTATTGCAGAGGAGGAGGAGAAGGAGAATTTTGGTTCTCTTGAGCATCTGTGTATGTCACAAATTTTGGTCTCCAAAACCATTTATTTCATAGAATTTCGAATCTCAGCCCTGCATTCTGTTGGTTTTGGACAAGTATTTGTATAATTCTAACGTGCATATCCACGCGAGGGCGCATTTCCAGATGAAACTGAGAATAAAGAAAAAGTTTTGGACTCTGAATCTTTCGATTCTAGTATACTACCATGGCCGGTGAGTGACTAAGTCACCCTTTGGATGGAATCCCTCGGTTGTATATACCCCGGATCCTTACTGTTACATCTAAAGAACATAAAAATTCCACCAGTTGCAAGGGAAACAACCAACCATGCCCAAAGTCCAATTCCAACAGTGAGTTTCACAAGAGTTGATGATGTGATAACCGAACTGATGTAGGTGATTAGAAGGCTAATAATCATACACCAAAAGAAAGGAGCAAGTCTAAGTAGGCTGATTTCGAATCTGTCGATTTCTTGGAGGTGGCATAGATCTCTAGGGTTTCTAATTTTTGCTTGTTTTGTCGATACTGTATGAAGTGACAAACTAATCCACTGCTTCATATTTTGTTTTTTTGTAGGTTTCGGCATGGGCGCAAGATTCAATTCAGAAACAAAGGCCTTGCACAATACAATCAATCGCAAGCTTGAAATTATTTCACATAAAAACACAACTATAATATTTTTTTTAAGTTTTGTTTTGGTTTTTTTTTCTTTATTATTATTTTTTTATTTGTTGTATCACAAGTTTAAAAACAAAAATTGGAAATTTTAAGAAAAATTCAAACAAAACTTTTTAGCAAATGGGGATCCCAAGTCAAAAATTGAAAGCAAAATTTTTTTACATGTTATTTTTCCTGAAAACATTAGAGACGTCCAGCGTAGAGGAGAGCATACTTATTCAAAACTTAACACAAAAACTGAAAATAACATCCTACATACCCTATGCGAATTAAAAGTTAGAAATTAATTACGTGTAAGCAAATTTCCAATTTAACCATTTGCGTAATAGGAGCAAGAATATATTCACACGCAATTTCGAAAATTGAAAACTAAAATTTATAGAAGTGTGCGAAATAAATTGTTGTAAATGCGATACAGAAAAATAGGGAAGAAAGCTTTGAACTGTCCTGATACTCACTTGAAACCACTGTTCAATGAGGCTTTCGTATGCATGATTTTCATTCTAATTCAACTTACTTGCATTCTCTTGTTTCTCCTCCTCGATCTATTGTTCAAATAGTTGTTCCTCATTTGATTCTTCGAATGTCAATTCTTCTTTTTCTTCATGAGGAGAGGCTAATTCTTTGATTGTTTTCAAGATCTCATCTTCTTGAAAAGATGAGATCTCATCTTCTTGAGAAGATGAGATCTCATCTTCTTGAGAAGATGAGATCTCATCTTCTTGAGAAGATGAGATCCCATCTTCTTGAGAAGATGAGATCCCATCTTTTGCTAGGATCTGAGAGAGTTGTTCCAAGGTTATATTCATTCTAAAATCATCTTACTGGTATTCAAATTACATACTACAAATGAAAAATTGGTACAAAGATGTACAATACATTACGAAACAATACTAGTATAAAAGTAGTGTAAAATCATAGATGAACAGGTACAAAATCAAAAGCAAACTCGTATAAAAAAAGAAACTAATTCAAAATGAAAGAAATGAAACTTGCATAAAAGAAAGCGCTTTTGCAGTAAAATAAGCACACTGGCAGGAAAATAAATTGCGGAAAAGTAAACACATTGTGCAGGAAAGAAAACACCCTTGCGGGAAAGTAAACACATTGTGCAGAAAAGAAAACACACTTCCATGAAAGTAAACACATTGTGCAGGAAAGAAAACACACTTGCAGGAAAGTAAACACACTGTGCAAGAAAGAAAACACCCTTGTGGGAAAGTAAATTGTAGGCAAGTAAACAAACTGAGAAAAGTAAACAAACTAAGAACAGTAAGCAAATTTGCAGAAAAAGTAAACACTCTTGTGGAAAGGGAACAATAAGGCTATGGAGCGACCCATTAAAATGGATGCACAGGTTCTTACCTCTCGTCTTAAAGTTTCTCCTCCCCCTTGTTGTGTAATTAAAGGCAACTTACCTACCTGAACTCTAATCCCTTTAGCACCTCCCTGACAACGACACCAAAATGTCGAGCGATTTATATGCTAATGAATTCGACATAAATTATCAACCCAAGGAGTTCATAATCTTACGAGGTGCAAGCAAAATATATGCAGGATGAAAGCAAGCTAGCCTAATCTAATGATTGAAAAAGAAAACACACAATTGAAATTGAATCTAATCAGAAAAGAAAGAAATTGCATGGAATAAATCTAATTAAGAAAGCATGAAATGAATCTAATTATGAAAGCATGAAATTGCATGAAATCAATCTAATTAGGAAAGCATGAAATTGAATTGCATGACATAAACGAAAGCATGAAATTGCATAATATTAAACCTGATTAAGGAAGCATGAAATTGATATGCATGATATAAATGAAAGTGTGAAATTACATAAATTAAACCTGGTTGAGAAAGCATGAAATTAGACAAAGGAAATATCATCTATAACATAAATAACAAATGACAAATGAAGAACATATGTGAGCTCACATAAAATCTAGATTAACAACTCAAAATAAGAAATCTTGGAGAAATCAATCTAAAACACCAACTCTATTACAACATGATCAAATCCATGACTAACTCATTATCTCAAGAGCAAAGACTAATTATGTTCTTCTCTACTTTCTCTCCTCCTCTCTTCCTCTCCTCCTCCAAAATGAGGAGAGATCCCTCTTATTTATACATGAGTGCTTTGAAAAGAAGATAAACAACTCATAATTACAATTCCACTTTTGTCTCAACCAATTTTCTATATTTACAAAATACTTATCCTCCCCACTTTTCTCTCAACTAATTTGCTATAATTACAAAATACTTATCCCTTCAAATCCTCTCCACTTTTCTCTCAACCAATTTTCTATAATTACAAAATACTTATCCCTTCAAATCCTCTCCACTTTTCTCTCAACCAATTTGCTATAATTACACAAATTCTCTCATGATATTCCTCCTTGAAATTAACTTGAATTATTTCCTTCAAATTATGAAAAGATGGAGAAAACATTCGAGAAACTTTTGAATACTCCTTGGTTGAAAGCTTCAAATATCCCTACATTACAAAGATCACACAAATATTTGAGATATATATAAAAAATATGTCAATTTTCTAATATTTAATCACAAATTCTCTTTTAATACTAAAACAAATGATTTGGAAATAATAAGGCTAATCCCATATTTAATGATGAAAATGGTATTAATGAATGGTTTATGGAGTGGTAGAATATGGATAAATGTGAAGAATGGTGAAAGGAAAGAGGATGAAAATGCGACAATTCTGAGACTCAACAGTTATATTGGTGTATGTCTTTGGTATATGGTTGAGGTACATGTTGGGTACATGGTTGGGACAAGTAGTTGATGAGTTGGCACATACATGAGGTGTATAGTTGATGATGTTGGTACATCTTGATGAGTCATGGTTGATGCATGGTACATGTTGGTTTAGGTTATTGGTACAGGTTGTTTGGTGCAGGTTGATTTGTATAGGTTGTTACAGGTTATTGGTACAGGTTGACAGTGATAGGTTGACAGTGGGAGTGGTTGATTCAGTGACAGTGACAAGTTGTCTACATTTGACATTTATATTTTAGTGTGGTTGGACGGGGCAATGACAGGTGGTTGTAGCCAACTTTCGATTGTAGTTGGAGAACTTAGGGGGTTGTAGCCTCCTTCTAGTTGTAGCCAAAGAATTGGGGAGTTGGACCTTCCCTCATGTTGTAGCCTGAGAAACTAGGGGGTTGGATCCTCCTTCTAGTTGCAGCTGGAAAACAAAAGAAGTTGGTGCTTCCAATGAATGTAATTATTCAAGACATATAAGAAAAATCATTCTGTGGTTTTCTCCCGCTTTGGGTTTTCACGTAAAAATGTTGGTGTAATTTGTATGTGTGTGATTTGTCATTTGTTCATTGTTTATATACTCTATAACTATTAGATGATAATGCTACATTTTCATTTTTTGTGAAAAATGATTATATTTCTCTATTTCTTATTCACAGCCCCCTCTCAGTAATCCAACACCGTTCAGATTGGAAGCAGTGAGGACAAACTTTGAAACAAGGTACATCATACATTCTCCCTCTCTCTCTTTTAATTTGTTAGATTGAGTTCAAAGGGATGTTAGTGTCCATTTTTACTTTTTTGTCTTGGTAGAGGGGTCTAGAATCCAAAGGAAGATCCACCTATCCGCAGGGGATTATTATGTAATAGTGTCTGTGGAATACTATGGACCGTTAGATTCATCGTGGTGGATTCGGTCAGAGTCCCATGGTCAGATTGACCCTGGATGTCGAAGTGGATACATTTCAAAAAGGGGATTCTAAGGGAAAATCTAGGATGTCCATCGGGGAAAATCCCACAATAAACCTCTGCAGTAGATCACCATGGGTCTTGTTAAAATGAGATTAAGAAATGAGATGACATAAGCGTGATGTGTCATGGTGACAATGATCGACAATGTGTCCTAAGGATAACACATGTCAATCTGTGATTGAAAAAACAACTAAGGGAGAGTTCTTGTCGGATCGTACCTTGGGATAAGCATCATCGAATCTTAACCATCCAATCTACGAGGTAGAGAAATCTTGACTGTCCTTTGGATGAGGATGTTTAGAGTGATCACAGATAACATAAAAGAGTTTACCCCATGGGGAGAACTTGTTGGATTACTGAGAGGGGGGGGTGAATCAGTAATGATAAATTATACCATTTATTAATCCTTTAAACCACAATGTATATTCGTCTAACTTATTCAACCATGTTCATATGTTTATCATCAATATATTACTATATTATAAACATTATCACCCATCAGTGCATAATAAACAATAACAAACACATCCACATAATACACAGTACACCAATATTTATGTGGAAACCCAATGCGGGAGAAAACCACATAATTTTTTTCTTATATGTCAATAATTAAATTCAAGGAAGCACCAACTTCCAATTACCTAGCTCCAACTATAAGGAGGCTCCAACCCCCTAGTTCTCGGGCTCCAACCTAAAGGAAACTATAACTCCCTAATTCTCTGAATCCAACCAGAAGGAGGCTACAACCCCCTGGGTTCTCCGACTAAAACTGGAAGGTGGCTACAACCACCTAGTTCTCAGGATCCAACCTAAAGGAAGACCAAACTCCTTGATTCTTGGACACCAACCAGAATGAGGCTACAACCCCCTTTCCATAACCCATCCAACCACCCTTAAATATAAGTGTCAAATGATGAAACCAATGCCACACTATCCTTATGAGATATACCACTGTAAACTTGTACCAATATGTTCCAACAACCTATAACCAACTTATACCAATAACCTGTAGTTAACTTGTACCAATAACCTATAATCAACCTGTGTCAATAACCTATACAAACATATACCAATAATCTCCTTAATAGATCAGATCTGATAACATAGATCATATACCCAATATCACCAGAATATCACTCAAACTATGTGCATCTATGTCTCTATATCCATGTTCCATACATGTGCATAGAATCATAATCATGTGTAATAAACCCTCACATGGACTAGACATCAAAACCTTACTAATATGCAACCTCAAACTAAACCAACAACTTCAACAAAAAATCACAACCAAAAGACCAATATCCATATGCCAAATACCAACAATAAAATACCAACTATATCCCTCAACAAATATGATATATGGAACAATATTGAATAGTCAATACCATCTCAAGAGATAAAACCTAGCTCACAAAACATACCTCAAACAAGATGTTCCATATCTCTCATAAATAGACTCCAACCATGTTGTCGTCGCAGTTATGTCGCCACGATTCTACTGTCGTGGTTATGTTGTTGCGGTTTTGCTGCTACGATTTTTCTACCGCACTTTTTCTGTCATGATTTTGCTGCCCCGATTTTCCTGCTGCACTTTTTATGCCGCAATTTTTCTGCCGTGATTTTTCTGCTGCACTTTTTCTACCACGATTTTTTTGCCGCACTTTTTCTGCCGCAATTTTTCTACTGCACTTTTTCTGTCACGATTTTTCTGTCGCAATTTTTCTGCTGCAAATTTGATCTATCAATAATACCTGCCAAATAAACTTTCACAAATGATATTCAATGAATTTAAATAGGGACAAATGAGAGATGCTTGTCCTTTCCTTTATACTCTTCATGTCTTCCTCTAGAAGTTTCCTTGCAACAACTTTATCCCTTTCTCCATCTTCTAAAGTTAACCCATTAACCCACTTTTGTCCAATTAACTTAATAAATTTACCATAAATAGTAAGTTCTCCACTTTTAGTTGCAACTAACTTTATTATTTAATTAATTTATTTTGCAACCACTTTGACTTATCCATAAATAGTAAACTCACCACTTCTTATTGCAACCACTTTATTATTTAAATAATTTCTTTTTACTCACAAATTTTTGTTGCAACTAAATTTTCTATAATTAATCAATTCATAACTTCTTTTCCCTTAACTAACTTCTTGTTTCAACCACTTTATTATTTAATTTATTTCTTGGTCAACCACTTTGACTATTCAATCTTCTCATCACAACTACTTTACCATAATTACCAAACTCACAACTTCTTGTTGCAACTATTTTTTTTAATTGTTTTTCTTAATGCAACAACTATACCCACTATTAAGTCCTAGTTTCACCCACTTTGACTAGTCAATTTATTCTAGGAGTTTCTAGAATAATTTGACTTATTTGACCTTCTAGGGGCTTCTAAATAACTCATGAGTGTTCTCCAACTTCACAATGGCATAACTCTCTAACCGTGAGGAGTTATGTGACATTCCACATATCATTGAAAATGGCATGACATGTAATATACATCTAGAATAGTCTTACATTCATATACATTGATCTTCATTACATTATTCCTCAACCAAACTTGGGTTCCTTACCCATACCTCTAGATATACAAGAATGTGCTATCAAACATACTCAAAGGTTGACATTGATCTCTAAGGGTTGACATCAATCTACAACATCATTCTCCAAGGGTTTACATCAATGACAACCAACTATCCAACTATCCATCAATATAGACCAACTATCTAACAATCTCGCCCTTTGGAATTGATGGAAACACCAACAATGATGGAAACAATTAGTCATGACAAAACTCATGCTCATACTCATGATACGTATTTTTATCTCTCCACCTTTGACATCAATGGAAAAGGGTATCTCTCCTTGAGGCTACTCCCCCTTACTAAACTCTCCTTGGGGATGCTCCCCTTGTCTTCATATCTCTTATTACTTTCTCTCTCCCTTTCAAAAGGATTAACTCCCCCTATCAATGTGATATTGTAACTACTCTAACCAATCATGGTTAAGAAAATAACTCCCCCTATGGGTATGACTCTCCTTATCTTCTCTACAAGATGTCATGTAATCATTGTGAACAATATGTTATCACTTCAATATACTTCTAATTTGAATGCTACTGCTATACTAGAACACTGATCAAATGCTCAACAATACCATGATCTACTATTCCTATGATGATCCTTGGACCTATCCATGCATCATACGTGCATCAACCTATACCTCAACCTATTGGATTTATTTTCCATTGGTACTTCCTTGAGTAATCAATTGACATATATGAAAAACATTCAAGAATAAGCATTCAAATATTCTTGTTTCATGATCATCCATTATGATAATGTTCCTTTATCTCTGAACCACTCTCTGAACCAATCTATGAACCAATCTCTGAACCGATTTTTGAACCAATCTATGAATCCATCTTTGTCCATGTTGTCTAAGACTTTGGTACTCAACTTTCCACAATGTTGATTCATTTGTCTCAGCTAATACATAGGCTCCCCTTATATTCTATTCATATTACCTAGTATTCTCCAATACGAATGGCTCAGAGAAATACCCACTCTGATGTAGAGTCTCTTCCTCTTCATCGTTATATACATATTCCCTTTCATTCTCTCTCTGAATTTTGTCATCATCCTAAGTTTTGATGTCTTCTTCATTCTCCACTTGAATTTCGACACTTTCCTCTTTTTCTGTAAAGTCATTTATTTCTTTTGCTACTGCAAATCATGAAAGTACAATTCATTGGACATGTTCTTCATTTACCTGCTCCTCTTGTTTTTCACTTCTTCTCCAAACCTTTTTATGTCCCACATCAACATTTTCTTTCATGGGAGGCCTTATCATGCTTCTGCAATTTCAATTTGTGTGTCTGTAGTTGTGGCATTTGTAACATTCAATATTTTTGGGGGCCACATAAGCATTTCTTGCCTAGTTATTTCTTTCATAAGCCCTACAATATGCAACCTTATGTCCAAAGTTAGTACAATAAAAACAATGACCATAATATGCAACCTTTTTCTGTAAAGTCATTTATTTCTTTTGCTACTGCAAATCCTGAAAGTACAATTCATTGGACATGTTCTTCGTTTACCTGCTCCTCTTGTTTTTCACTTCTTCTCCAAACCTTTTTATGTCCCACATCAACATTTTCTTTCATGGGAGGCCTTATGATGCTTCTGCAATTTCAATTTGTGTGTCTGTAGTTGTGGCATTTGTAACATTCAATATTTTTTGGGGCCACATAAGCATTTCTTGCCTAGTTATTTCTTTCATAAGCCCTACAATATGCAACCTTATGTCCAAAGTTAGTACAATAAAAACAATGACCATAAAATAAATTTACATACCTGGGAGTAAATGATTTTCTTTGTGGTGTAGTCCTTCTATAATTTTTACTTGGCTTATAAATATCTTATCTTTGGTTATTTCTTTCATAATGATTGAAGCTTCCTTGATGCTTGAATGTAGAGGGTCTCTTGTATTCATTTCTTTCTAATTCATGTTGACCATGATTCCTTCCTTTGAGAACTTCTGCATAACTCTTTTGTTCTGTTGCTTTCGTCGTGGAGCTTGAACCTTTCTCAGTCTGCATTTGGTTTTATTCTAGTCCAGACTTGTCATAGTATGGCCTTTGATTGTTGATGATATTATCCAATGTCTTGGTGTTATCTTGCTGCATGTCCTTCTTCTAAAGATATTTTCTTAGAGTGATTTCTTCTGCTTCCAACCTTTCAATCATCTTCTCCTTCTTTGCTAGTTGAATTCTAAGTATTTATTCAATCCTTTTGTCCTCTTCTACCTAGACTTTCAACTTCGTAATTACCTGGTTGACTTCCTCTCAGTTGAGATTTTGAGTTCTGTTTAGTTTTTTATTGAGTAACTTGTTTTTATTTCCTTTTTTCCTCAGTTCTTCTAAGGCACTAATTAATTCTTCTCTGAGATCGAATTCCCCTTCTTCTTCTGAACTGTTGGAGTTTCTTATTTTACTTTCCTTATCCATAAATAATATTTTTTTTGAATCATTATTGGTTTCATCATCTTAACTAGATGAGGAACTATCTTTTCTTGAGTATATATTTTTCTTGAATACTTTCTTTTTGTTTTTTCAACTTCCCTTTTGATATCTCTTTTCTTTCTTTGTTAGGTAGCTAGAGAGGTAGTGTGGGGGCCAAGAGGGCCTATAATGATAATAGTGGAGGCCATTCAATGTAAGGTGGACTAGGTCCACTACATTATTTGATGAATATACTCCACCTTCTATAGAGCACATAAATGTGACACATTGGGACCTAGTTATGATTACCATTGTCCAACCTGCATATTATACAATGGTATTGTCCCTTCTATATTCAACTTTGACCCTTTCCCACTATGTGGATGGATATTCTTAATTGGATCCACATGATATGTGTCAGTATTTGGAGCATCATTTTCAGTTGGTTATTAGGTCTTGATATCTTCCATGTGGAGTTCACATGAGCAATTTGACATGGGACCCTGGGTTGCAATGGCGGTTGGACTAATTCAACATGGTGGCTTCCATTTTTCAATGGGACCCTGGTTTTCTATTCTACTTCAACACTATGGTCCACACTTATCCATAGGACCCTGGTTCTCTAGTCTACTTCAACACTATGCTCCACACTTATCAATGGGAACCTGGTTCTCTAGTCTACTTCAACACTATGGTCCACACTTATCCATGAGACCCTGGTATATGGTTGTACATCAAACATTGAGGACAACACTTTGATAAGGGGGATGGAATGTTAGGTAGCTAGATAGGTAGTGTGGGGGACTAGAGGGCCCATAATGATAATAGTGGAGGCCATTCAATGTAAGGTGGACTAGGTCCACTTTATTATTAAATAAGACCCACTATGATAGTTAGATATAATAAATGGTTAATTAGATATAATAAATGTAAGAGGACTTCTTAGAAGGTTCTACTTCTAGAAGATTCCTCCTCTAGAATGTTCGTAGGTGATGGTATAACTATATAAAGGGGTTCAAGCAATGTAATGGGATATGAAGAGAATTATTGTATTTGGAGTTGAATCTCATTAGGAGGTTTCCCTCTCGAAGAGGCAAGTGAACAGGAGAGGATCCCTTCCATAATAGGATCCATTGTATGTTGTTACCCTACCTCAAGGGTTTTCTCTATTTCTTGTGTTCATTGTTATGGTGAATGGTTATTCAGGCACTTAACATTCTTGGGATCTTCCTCTTCGTCACTATCTGAATTTCTAGCATAAGGACACTTATTTGCAAAATGACCAATTTTACTGTAGTTAAAACATTTCAATAGAAGCTTACCTTTATATTTACATGTTCCCTTTTCAACTTTCTTATGAAGTTTTTCATTTCTTCATCTTCTTTTGAATCATCGCTGCAACTACATTCTAACTTTGGTTTTTTCTTTCTCTTTTTCTTTGTCTTCTTGTATGATTTGAATGTTGTTTCCTTTGTAACTGGATTTTCCTATTTTGTTCTCATTTCATAGGATGTGAATATTCCATGTAGCTCATCCATGATTATTGAATCAAGATATGTTCTTTCTTCTAGTGTTGAGATCTTGAGATCAAATCTCATTGGAAGAGATATCACTACTTTTTTTACCAATTATAGATTCATCAACTTCTTCTCCCAGTTATTTATTTGCATTCATTGTTTCATCAACTCGTAAAAATTAAGCTGCAATATTTTCATCTTCCTTCATCTTTAACTGTTAAAATTGGCCTCTGTAATTTTTGCTTCTTTGACTTTGGCATATCCTTCCTAAACATTCTGAAGTTTGTCCCATATCTCCTTTGCGGAGTCACAATGCATAACTTTGACATATATTGAATCAACTAGACCATTCATGATGGCATTTTTTTCTTTCAAATTATTTTATTTAAGTTTCTTTCCATTTTTATTTGTTGGAGGAACGATTGGTTCTTTGTATCCTTCTACCATTGATCACCAAACATCAAATCTATGTTCTTGTACATATGTTTTCATCCTTCTACTCTATAATGCATAGTTTTATCCATCAAACTGTGGTATTCCATTTGTATACATACCATTTCTCTCCATGATCTACCTTCGAGTGGTTAAACTATTTCTTGAAGGAACCTTTCTTTGATACCAATTGTTGGATTACTGAGAGGGGGAGGGGGGTGAATCAGTAATGAGAAATTATATCATTTATTAATCCTTTAAACCACAATGTATATTCCTTTATATTATTCAACCATGTCCATATGTTTATCATCAATATATTAATTTATCATAAACATTAACATCCATCAGTGCATAATAAACAATAAGAAACACATCCACATAATACACAGTACACCAATATTTACATGGAAGCCCAATGCGGGAGAAAACCACATAATTATTTTCTTATATGTCAATAATTTCATTCAAGGAAGCACCAACTTCCAATTCTCCAGCTCCAACTGGAAGGAGGATCCAACCCCCTAGTTTCTTAGGCTCCAACCTGAAGGAAGATCCAACTCCCTAATTCTCTAGCTCCAACCAGAAGGAGGCTACAACCCCTGGGTTCTCTAGCTACAAACACCTAGTTCTCAGACTCCAACCTGAAGGAATCTCCAACTCCATGATTCTCCGACACCAACTAGAATGAGGCTACAACCCCCTTTCCTTTCCCCATCCAACCACTCTGAAATATAAGTGTCAAATGATGAAACCACTACCACACTGTCCCTATGCGATATACCACTATAAACATGTACCAATATATGCCAACAACTTGTAACTAACCTGTACCAATAACCTGTAGTTAATATATACCAGTAACCTATAATCAACTTGTACCAAAAAACTATACCAACATATACCAACAACCTATACCAATAATATCCTTAATAGACTAGTTTTGATAACATAGATATTATACCCAAAATCACCAGAATATCACTCAAATCATGTGCATATATGTTTCTCTAGTCATGTTCCATACATGTTCATACAATCATAATCATGTGTAATAAACCATCACATAGACTAGACATCAAACCCTTACTGATATGCAACCTCAAACTACACCAACAACTTCAGCAACAAATCACAACCAAAATACCAATATCCATATTTCAAATACCAACAACAAAATACCAACTATATCCCTAAAAAAATATGATATATGTAGCAATACTAAACAACCAATATCATCTCAAGATCTAAAACCTAGATCACAAAACACACCTCAAACAAGATGTGTCATAGCTCTCATAAATAGACTCCAACCATGTTGTTGTTGCAATTTTTCTGCCACAAATTTAATCTATCAATAATACCTACCAAATAACCTTTCACAAACGATACTCAATGAAGTTCAATAGGGACAAATGATAGACACTTGTCCTTTCCTTTATACTCTACATGTATTCCTCTAGAAGTTTCCTTGCAACAATTTTACCCCTTTCTCCATCTTCCAGGGTTAACCCATTAACCCACTTTTGTCCACTTAACCACTTTGTCCACTTTGACTATTCAACCTTTGTCCACTTAACTTAACCACTTTACCAAAAATAGTAAGTTCTCCACTTTTAGTTGCAACTAACTTTATTATTTAATTAATTTCTTTTGCAACCACATTGACTTATCCATAAATAGTAAACTCACAACTTCTTGTTGCAACCACTTTACTATTTAAATCATTTCTCTTTGCAACCACTTTGACTACTTTATTATTTAAATAATTTCTCTTTACTCACAACTTCTTGTTGCAACTAACATTTCTATAATTAGCCAATTCATATCTTCTTTTCTCTTAACTAACTTCTTGTTGCTTTAATTTATTTCTTGGTCAACCACTTTGACTATTCAATCTTCTCATTACAACGAATTTACCATAATTATCAAAATCACAACATCTTGTTACAACTAATTTATTTTTAATTATTTTCTTAATGCAACAACTATACCCACAATTAAATCCAAGTTTCACCCACTTTGACTAGTCAACTTCTTCTAGGAGTTTCCAGAATAATTTGACTTCTTTGACCTTTTAGAGGCTTCTATATAACTTATGAGGGTTCTCCAAATTCACAAGGCCATAACTCTCTAACCGTGAGGAGTTATGTGATGTTCCACATATCATCGGAAATGGCATGGCATGTACCATCCATATATAATAGTATTACCTACATATACATTAATCTTAATTACATTATTTCTCAACCAAAATTTGGTTCCTTAACCATACCTCTAGAGCTATCATAATGTGCTACTGGACATACTCAGAGGTTGACATAAATCTTTAAGGGTTGACATAAATCTACAACATCACTCTCCAAGGGTTTACATCAATGACAAACAACTATCCAACTATCCATCAATCTAGACCAACTATCTGACAGAACTCCAAGGTTAAATCTAGTCCATTGAATAGGGGGTTGATCATGAGGTATGCTAGTCGTTGATTGGTCGCAGGCCTTGCAGTTCCCCATGGCAAGGATTAACAAAGGGAAGTGATGTCAGGAGTCAGCCTAATGGTTAACGTGTCACAGGAAGGACAAGTGTCATCATGTGAATGGATAATATGAGTACTTCCACGAAGACGTGTATGTCACATCAATTACACGTGGAGGTCCACATTTCGAGAAATGGTTATTCCACATGTATCATAAGCGTGTCATGGGGTGAGAGGTGTCTCCCTATGGATGTCCCAAGACCAAGGGTCATACACAAAGGGGGCTGAGAGACATGTGGAACTCACCCCAAATCCTTGTCATTACATCTTCGATGAAGGGATCCCGATCATCCATCACAGAGTGTCTCTCAAATTGAGTAACGTAGATACACTCCTACGGAGGAGCTCTGAGGTTTGATCTAGACTGTTGATTAGTCGAGATCAAAGGGGCCTCGAGATATAAATCCAACTATTGATGTGACGAGATAGAAAGAGCTCTGAGAAAAAAATTGGGTCATCCATTTTGAATCTTTATGAGGAATGGAGCTTATCGGAGACACTCTGACAGGGAAATCCAAGGTGCTACCTAGAACGTCGATCTTCCAAGGACTGAGGAACCCCATAGATGATTTGGACCATCAACCTTTGGTTGAAGAATCAAGTAGATGAGGTAAATGGTTCCACGTGTCATGATGCAGGTAGTGCCACATGTCAAACACATAAGGTTCCACATGACACAGTGATTTGGCACCTGTAAGTGAACTTAAGTGGGAAATATGAGTGCCACGTGTCAGGAAGTGAGAGTACCACGTGTCACATAGAGAGGGTATTACATGTCAAGATTATTCATCACAACTGAGAAGCCTCGACCTAATCCAAGCCTTCCATCACCAAGTCCTCAGAGCCTTTCGATCTGTCAAAGAAGGGGGGGATTGTCAGACTCAACATTTGTAGTGTGCAAGGTAACCTATCATGGAAAAAATTCAAATGGGGGAGTTTCGATAGTGATGGAGAGCGATAGTAATGGTCCGATAAACTTTGGCCAAGGTAGAATATGGCAAGTGCCACATCTGTTCCATGAATCTTGAAGCGTATATCCAAGATTCATGTCAAAACCATGTAGCTAAAGGCATGTGATAGGGTGCCACGTGGAAATGAGGTTGTCTTGGGTTAATAAAGGCTGAGTACTTTGAGAAGCCATAACTTTTGATCCAAAACTCGGTTTTGGGAAAAATTACAATTGTTGGAAATATTTTGATAAATGGAAGATGATGGTGCCATAAAAAGGGAATTTTAAGATGGATTAAGGGAACTAAATTTCAATTCCCCATTCTCTCAAAATATACTTAGTGGTTTGGGTGTGTTACAGAGTGGTATCATAGCAGACAACTACACTTGTCTTGCTTGGGCTCACGAAAGAGTTGAATAAATTTTATTATAAATTTTATAAGGGGGAGGGAATTATATGCTACCCTATTCATATGGGCCTATTGATGCCTAGCCATATAACCGAGTGCTTAATTCTTTCATCACTTTACCACATTCACTAAGAGGTGTTTTCCCATAGCATAGCAAGAGGTCGGGAGGTGGAAATAAAACCACCCTTAAGAGCATCGTTGTGGATTTATTGACCACCACGTGTCCCTTAGTGGATATTCCAAAAACACTAGCACATAGTTTCCTTCTATTAACTCGCATGTAACTTGAGTGGGCACTTTTAAATCTAAACTGTCAATCCTTACATGCAATCCATGGCTATTCTTCCACAATATATAATGATGAGGATCGTTGATCCGACCATGATGAACGATAATGATTATAACTTAACCACCCAGGATTTGACCATGGATACCATAATCCAACAATGGATCTTGATCAACCTTTCGATATGATGGTTCCAGAGTCACATTTTTACCTAGCTTGTGGATTTCAATGAATTTTGCACTATGTAAATAAATAGTATCTGAAATATGTAAAGAGAGGAATTTTGGATTCGGAAGCTAGGGTTCGAACTCTGACAGCCGCAGAGGACCGCGACCACAAGATAATGGCCCCGTAGGGGCTCCCGCAAAGTCAGGGGAGATGTCGATTGGCGTCTCCTACATCCAAGTCATGAAAAATGCAGATCCGGAAAACAGAGGGAAACGACCGGCCTTTGAAACGCCTCCAGAAATGCGCGCGCAGCTGTTAGTCGAAGGGACATTCAAAGATCGGGACACAGATATGGATCCAGCTAAGGAAGACAACCCCGCAAGAGCCTCGGCCCCTTGGATCCCCGATAAGTGCATTCCGCAATCCCCAACAGCCCCAAAATATGTCATAAACTCGCCCCGTATTGAGGTGCAGAAACAATACATGCAAGATCATGCCCTGATCAGAAAGTTTCTGGGGCTCTGGCCCTCGGAGCGAGAACTAATTAAATGGATACAGTACTGGTGGAGGCCAAAAGGGCACTATGATCTCCAACTAGGATCAAAGGGTTTCTTTACGATCATTCTCCACAATCTGGAAGACAGGAACCGTATCTTTGATGGCGGGCCCTATTTTTTTAACTCGGCGGGACTTTTCTTGAGATTTTGGACAGAAACATTCAGCCCCGAAAAGGAAGATTTTACCCATGCACCAGTCTGTATCAAGATGTACTCTCTCCCCCAGGAATTCTGGTTGCAGGAAGTTCTCGCTGGCATAGGCAACACCATCGGCATTTATGTTAGGTCCTCTGAAGCCACCAAGCAGAGACACTGCACCTCTTATGCAAGAATCTGTGTTTACCTAAACATAGCCAAGCCACTTCCGGGATCTATTATGCTGGAATATCAGGATGAGGACTGGGCCCAAACCATTGATTACGAGCATATTCCCTTTCGCTGTAGAAAATTCCATGAGCATGGACATCTCTTCAGGGAATGCCCACTCAACAATCCGCACAAGGAGGGAAATCCAGAAAATGGCAAGGACAAGGACGGATTCACGCAACAGGCAGGGCGAAGACGACAGGGAGGCAGGAAGCAACCAACACAGGTAAGTAAAGATCCTTCCACCAGCAATAAATATGCAATTTTACAAGATAACCCAGGGGAATCTTCAAACCCAGCACATATCAACCAAACATCCTAGAACATGGATTCTCAACCTACGAGAGCAGAGGCTGAACAACCAGGGAATAACAAGGAAACGAAACCTCCCCCACCAAGCCCAATGA
>JZKD02S1694441.1:339490-360610 GCA_000966675.3 Picea glauca | reverse complement strand
CTTCACCCCCACAGTCAGTTATTGGCAACTCAAACAATAATACATTTACATTTTCCTCATGCATTAGCATGGTAATTCCTATTTTATGATTAATTACAAATTGGGGGAAACAGGGGTGTTACAACCTAAGATTCGCAGACGGAGCCAGTCATCATACACGAAACTTGACTTCTGTCGCTTGGGTGGTTTACTCACCCGAGGGCCTACTGGTGTCTTCAGGTGGCATATGCCTAGAGCCATCCACGAACAATGTGGCCAAATATAGCGTCGTCATAGAACTTTTGCACGATGCTATCTCACATGGTATTCGTTCTTTAGAAGTTTGCCTAGATTCTGGGTTAGTAGTATGTCAGTTGAACGGCCATTACCGTGTACGTGATCCTACTTTACTCAACAATTCCTACAGGTACGTCTTTTAGAATGACAGTTTGATTTTATCACATATTATCACATTCCTAGGAGTGTTAATCATGTATTCGATGCCTATGCTAATTACGTTTTAGATTGGCATTTGTCACATTAATAAAACAAAGAAAACCATCAAATCAATGTACACATTGTAAAATATAAGTAAAGTTGAAGATCATTTTTATATATTTCAAAAAACGTGGTGTTTATATTACAAAATTGAGGCTAAAACCTTCAATACACATTTATAACCAATATATAGAGCCCACGAAATCTACGTCTGTGGCACTGGATGTGTGTTATGATAGCAAACCACGACGTTTGTGAGACACCGAAAAATTTGTACCCATGCTTTAGTTACACCCACCACCTGTCGTTGCATGGCTTCAGGATTACCTAAACCATTGGAATCCTCTGCATCAAACGAGACAGGTTGCCCTGCACATTTTGTAGGACTCTATTGGCTTCTCCTCCTGCCCCCTCATCACTCTGGTGCCTCTGTCGATGTCGAGATAAACCCTCCAGTCGTCGTGGACCCATATTTGCGTCACACAAGTGTCTAGTTAATACTTAAACACCACCCAAACTTGTTTTTGTCTCATAATACAAAAATACAAAAAAATGAACTATTTAAAAAACATTTTACCTATGTCATCGTAGGTGGCCCTTGATGGAAGTGGCATATCTGGATCTCCTTTGAAGTCGATCCCCACATAGGGATACCATAATAATTCTTCTCTGTACACCTCATCAGGTTTGTACAGTCCACTTAGGCTCCACCAATGCTCCTCCACTAGATCCACCAACATGACCCCTATACCACTTCACCACTTTTCCTTTAATGTGGCTCCCCCCACAAAGCCACCATTACTCCATTACAAGCCCCCGATAACATCATTACAAGCCCATTACTCCATTACAAGCCCCCGTTAACATCATTACATTACTCCATTACAAGCCCCCGATAACATCATTACAAGCCCCTGATAGCATCACCAGAAGCACGAACCAGACCTCCAGTTGTCATCCCTGTGAGGGGCCGAGTAAACCCTAACCCTAATAGAGGCCCGACTAACCAAAATCCCGTCCGTTATGAAAAATGTTACAAAAACCAATATATGAGATCAATCTCAAATGTACTCTAGAGAAATCGTGCAAAAATCAATTAACAATAAATAAATAAATAAAAAATGTAAAGTCAGTTCTATTAGGTAGATACGATCGAAACATATGATATAAATATGAATTTTCCATTATCAACATTTCTCATTGATCCTCTCGATTGGTTGAGTCAGAAGTGGCTGAGGGAAAACTGAATAACGAACCATTTCTCATTGATCCTCTCGATTGGTCGAGTAGGGTTGAGTTCGAGGAGTCACAGAAGGCCGAGAGCTAACTGAAGAACGAAAATGGCAGGCGGCAGAGGGAACATTGGAAAACTAAAAGGAGTGCATGATGAGTGGTGGAAGGAATTGCCAGCAGATTGGTGGAAGGAACTGGGAGAGCATTTGGAAACAGAGATATTGGGGCGATTGCCAGCGGAAGATGTGTACAGATATCGCGGAGTTTGCGACGAATGGAACATTCTGCTCTCATCCAATTATTTCATAACCCAAGCATGGCCAGATGCGACTGTCAACAAGCAGCCATGGCTAGTGGTGTGCGATCCATTGCCCAATAATCCTTGTATGGCCTTCTGCTTCTACACACAAACCTGGAAGCCCTGCTTCTCCCTTTCTTTGCCCGATGAAAACCGAGAAGTGATATGTACAGGATCTGCGTCAGGCTTGGTGTTGGTAGATAGAGGATCTACGTCAGGCCTGGTGATGGTAGATAGAGGATCTGAGAAAAACCTTGAGATCTGTAATCCTTATACTGGAAGCTCCATCCAACTTCCTCCGAATGTAGCCATAACTCCCATGTTCAAATGCATCACTGAAGATAATAATAGCGCCTACAAAGTGGTGGCGATTGGCTTTAATCGTATAGTGGAAATGTACCATTGCTCTCAACAGACATGGAAGATTTTGGGAACAATTCCGAAGGATATAACGCTCTGTGGTTTGAGTGCTCTTGTTTGCTGCGACAGTTCATACTACTGTATAACGGCCTATCCTCGCAGAATTTATGGTTTCACCATCACCACATTAAACGAAGGACTGGAACCAACGCTGGTTGTTCCCATCCCGAAACCAATGCTTCAAAACGCTACACAGCTTCAGCTAGTCACATGCGGATCACGGTTATTAGTTGTGGCGCCCTTAGAGGAAGTGCTAATCATATCTGAATTGGAATCACTGAATAAGCAGCGCCATCCTCTTTCCACAAACAGCAACACAACGCTTTGGGCATGGAAGGAAATTGCAACAATGCCTCCAACTATGTGGGAGTATTTTAAACTTCCCAGAAAATGGTTTAAGTGGTATACGTGTACAGGAGTAGGAGATCATGTGTGTTTCACAACAGTCTATCAAGCCAGGATAGTGGTGGTTGTTTACAATTTAAGCACACGTTCATGGAGTCAGCTTCTTGATTGTCAACCAATGATGAACTATTGCATGCATTCTCTTAATAGTTCTATGTTTTCTAAAATGACTATAGCGTTTCAACCCAGACTTGACACTTAGATTGTTTACAGCAGCCTCCAAATTTATATTGGGCAAGATATATTGTGAAATTTCTGACTCAGTATTAAAAGTCAAACAATTTTTACTCAAAACAGTTTTGTATTAATTATATTTCTCTAAAGAGAAAGAACATGGTTGGGCTGGTTATATTTTTCTAAAAAGAATTATGCTTACATATAAAAAACAGGGAACAAGTCGACATGCCTTACAAATTATGGTTACATATCAAAAACATTTATCTTCCATTTATGCTTACATATCAAAAACAGGGAACACGTCGACATGCCTTACAAATCAAAAACATTTATCTTCCTCTGAGAGAGAAACTCACCACTTGAGAACTCCTTGAATAACAGATTAGGTTCCATATTAATAGCTTCTTTGGAGAAGGAATTAGTTTTGACATTCCCTCCAAGATTCAACATTTCCAAATTATCATTGGATTTAGTACCAGTCATACATTCAATGATGGAGTCCCCTAAGACTTGGAGGGAAAGAATATAACACCTTACTACACAATTTAGGTGTAATGTTCCCAAGTAGTCTAGGAGGGAATTTTGTATTTTTTTTTAAAATTTGTTGTTTCTTCTTATATGAATGTGTGGAAAGAAAACACCAAAGAGAAAGCGATACTTTGGGTCGCCTCTTCCTCCAAGGGAGGACTCTTGAATCCCCAATATTGAGCTCTTCTTACAACTAGAAAACTTGAAAGCAATGGTGAAAGAATCCCAAGCTCATTCACTCAAGAGGTGAGGTTAATAGCTCTAATAAAAGGATGCTTGTATGCTCTTGACAAGGAAAGAGGATCCTCCAAGAGAATATAGGCGGCATAAAAATATAAATGAATTCCTTGAAAATGTAATGCACCCATGGCCTCTTTTTATAGCATAACTTTGAGGCATTATTCAACCAGTTTTTAGTGTGAATAAGGGGCCATTTAGGGCACCCTTAGGTCTTTGACCATCCACCCAGCCGGATTCAGTCGAGATTTCGATGTCAAATCGACTTGGAAGTTGAACCAAAAGTGGGTGGGAGGCCGACCAATATCATAAATGCGTCATTTATACGTGTGTGCGGCTTTTAGCATCCACAGTCACACATCGGGCACATGCACACTTTTCGGCGTTTTTGACTGGTGCACGTGCACGTGCTTCCTGTATATCCTTAGCGCATGCTGATTTTATAACTGGTTGTATAGTTTTGGACCTTTTGGAAATGAATTTTTGGTCATTTTTGGTCCATGGGTGAACTAATAGCTGTTTGCAGATGTTGGATTCCTGTAACCATTTGTGGATGAAATTTCAGTGATAACAGATGCCCCCTGATGGATGAGGTTAGGAGCATATGTATAACCGAAATTCATCAATGTTTCTTCTACTGAGAGTACCATTGTAAGAAAGAGCGAAAATGAGAGTATCAAGACCAACCCGTTGGAGGGAGAGGGGAACCTATAGGACCCAACTTTTCGCAAGGTGTAAAAAATAAATTGTGTACAAACGAGGCGGGTGTAATATCTGAAGAGAAAGATCATATAGAATTTATTCAATAATGTAAGCATGTGTACCTGAGTGTAATGTGAGAAAAATTCCCCCAAGGGCTGAGGATGGAAAGTGGCCCAGGGAATGGAATGGTGTAGGTGACGGGGTCCCGATCTTGTGGCTGGAGACGGATCGAAAAATGGACGCCCGGAGCTCCTGGAATTGAGTCTAGAAGTTTGGAAAAATGGACTATATATAGATGTGGGGCCCACAATGCCACCTTAGTTGTACTTGTTGTCGTAGTGAGTGAATAGGATATTTGAGAGGAGAATTGGAGATTCCGAGCGAACGAGGTAGTCGTTCCAGGATCTGCGAGTTTCAGGTTAGTCGTTGTATCCTCTTGCATAGGAATTAGGGTTTTGTTTCTTTGGGAAAGGTTGTATGGGGGTCGTACAGGGAGTTTTAGTGAGTGTGGACCCCTCAGTGCATGGGCGATCAAAGGATTCCTGCGCATGTGTGCGTGGCTGTATTTGGAAAGCTTGTACGCATGGTGGAGGGTAAAAGAAGGGGATTTGAGTAAGGGCTTGGGGGATTGTCTCCCAAACCGAGATATGACCTTGGGGTAAGGTGAAATGAAGGACAGGTGAAGCTGGAGGGTTTTCAGGGAATTCCTGAGGAAGAAGCTCTGTGACTAGTGGGACGTCAAGCATAAGAGAGGCCTCGTTGGGAGGAAGCGTATCTCCAATTTCAGTTCCATTGGATGAGATGAAACATACTTGTGTGGGAGGATGGATGAGCGGTGGTGCTCCATGGTATGTCCCTAGCAAGCATGGGTCTTTGAAAATTCTGGGGCCCATGTCGATGAGTGGATAAGAATCGAAATTAGTGTAGACAAAAGAAAGGATGTTATCGATGTTGGCAGAAGTGTTAGGCTCATAATGGGAAACTTGATCGATGGTAATGATATTCCCGTTATGGGGGAACATCATGGTTCGGAAGACGGAAGAGGCAACTGCCTTCATAGCATACATGTAGCTACAACCGAACAAGATATTGTAATCGAGTGGGGCATCGATAGCCTCAATGTCAATAAGAATGGTTTTACCCCCGAGTTCAACGGGGACATTCTGGAAGAGCCCTTCGGGGGAAGATGGTCATCCATCATAATATCTTAAGGTAATGGTAGATGGTATGAGTTCGGGGAACCCAGTTTCTGCCATACGGATTTGGACATGATGCATGTGGATGCACCTTCATCAATGATGCATCGATGAACTGTAATGTTCCGGATTTTAACCTGTATTTGAAAAGAAATGAGAGCGGGGAGATGAGTTTCACCACTATCAAGATCAAATGTGATGAGTCGAGTATCAGTGGGGTCGACTTCCCCCAGGGCAGAAAATAATGACTTATGCTGAGTGGGACAAGTTTGAAGGACTTCTAAAACTGACATGGCAGCAGGCTATTGTGCCAAGCCATCGACTAGACTGTAATTATGATCCACCCTAGCATGAGGGTTGTGGACATTCCTGTGCAATGGGATATGAGAAATGTGAAGGGGTGTTTCAGTGTTAGGGCGAGGAATCATCAAAGGGGGTCTAGTTGTGACTGCGGGTGCTTCGGATGTGGTAGGAGCAGACTCAGAGGGTGTGTTGTACTAACGACTGCGCATTTGTAGAAGGACTTATTCCTTGCTTGTAAGGAGGATAGTGTGATCTGCATGATTGCCCGGATTGGGATATTTTCCCATTTGTGATGGGGCAGGCTGCATGTCTTGTTGGGTGTTCATCACTCCTTAGTGCGGAATGGGGTTTTGCAACACGGCTGGGGGTGGCTACTACACATATTGTTGTGGGGCCTGCTGCGGGGCAGGCGGTGTTGGAGGACGTGGTCCATTCACAAATTCTTTCATCCGTTTAAAGTCAGCGATTTGGGGGAAATGGTGAGTATAGTGACCAAACTCACCGCAAAGGACATAAGGGAAGTTGGTCTGAAGGTTGTTGTTATTTTTTCCTTGGCGCTTGTTATTATTTCCCCCTTGAGGTTTCTGGTTCCCTGGGTTTTGGTTGCCCCCAACAGGTTGGTGTTGTTGGGGATGACTCCCTCCTTGTCGTGGATTATTATTGTTCCAGTTTTTTCCTTTCTTTTTGGCATTATTCGACTGGTGGGTTGGATTTTCCGTATTCAGTTGTTCAAAATTTTGATATTGTTGAATGGGAGAAGGCTGAACAAAATTAACCCTAGCGTGTGGGTGTCCTTGTGGTGGAGCCATGGGTTGTGGAGGGCCAGGAAATGGAAAGTATGGATTATCTTGTGGAAATGATCCATAAGGTACATAGGAAGGTGCGACACCTTCACTAGTGCTTAGGGTATAAGCTGCGGTAGAGGGAGTACCAGTACTTGGTTGGATAGGTGGTCATATTGTGGGTGTCGACGGGGGTCCACTTATGGGTGGAAGAGGGGCAACAGGGTATGGTTGTTGATAAGGGGGCAGAGGATAATAAGGGATTCCTCCATATACCGGCAGGTATTGAGGTGCGCCATTTGGGTTGTGGATTGTGGTGTGTGGTGTTACCAATCAATCCATATGCTAAGTGAGACATCCTAGGTTTGTCTTGGCCAAATGGTACTGGTCTCGGGAGATAAGTTAATACTATGTATAAGTATATTGATTATGAATAGTTGAGGTCGTATTGTTGAGCCTTGATAATGGCTTCTTCTTCTAATTGGGGGAAGGTGGAAGCCACATCTTTACTGAGGAGAGAGACAATTGATTTGAGAAACCAATCAAGGCATTGTTGTTTGGTGGTTTCTTCTTTGCACAAACTATGTCATCGACGCCACTTGTGAATGTGGTCAGTGATATGTGTGGCTGAGGTTTGTTTAAAATCAGAGAGTAGTTCAAGACCATTGTCATGGCAGATTGATAATTGAAAGAAGGTCAAAATTGCTTTGGCCAAATATTCGAAAGTCGTGTGGGAACCTGATTTTTCGTCTACATACCACTTGGTTGATGGGCCAGTGAGTGTGTGTTGAAATAACCTTAGTTGGATGGAATCGTCCATGATGTTGTTTGAAGAGCACCATAAGTGGAAGGTCATGACATGGTTGGCTGGGTCATCTCCTGCCTTTCCTTCAAACTTGGGGATGTCTGAAGGTAGTTTGGTAGGCATTGCAGGCCATGTGGTGTCGTGCAATATAGGATCCTTTGTGAGTTTACTCAGATCTGGTATGTTGAGGGAAGCCAAGTATGGCATCTGGAGTGGTGGTGGAGGATTAGTTCCAACCATGGTGTGAGTGTTGTGTGTACCTGACCCTTGAGGGGGACTAGGTGGGTTTGTACTTCCCCTTTGAGAAGAAGTTAGCCTCTCGCTTCTGTGTAAAGGAGAGCGAGTGAATGGTTGACCTTGGGAAGTGGAACCAAGCAAAGTTGATCCTAATACAGCGGCAATCATAGGGGTGTGAGAAGGTGGAGCCGATGAGTTGGCAAGACTAGGAACTACTCCTAGAATAGGAGGGAGATTTAGCAAGCATCTGGAACGATGGGGGTTCTGTGGGTCCCCTATGATGTTCGACTAGCTAAGTTGATGTGTGTAAATAGTGATGAGAGAAATAAATGAACAAGATCTTTTGCTGTAATTTTTTGAACCTTCACAATATATTTCACATTCAAATGTAATCGCAAGGGCATCATACATCAAGCATTTTGATAAAGAAGCATATATGTGGATAGGTGGATTTTGTCCACGTGGGAGAACAAAGAAAACAAATGCTTGTGTCCTAAAAGATGTAACGTCCTTCCTCTCAAATAGCACTAGACCTTCCAATAGCACTCGACAATGGGGTATGAAGCCACCGAAAGAGAAACTAGTGAAGGATGAAGTGATCAGTTATAATGAGGAGTAGAGGGGGCATATCCCGAAAGAGCTAGCGATATTTCCCAATAGCCGCACAAAATCTGATCAAGGTGCAATTGCAGCCCACAATTTCCACCTGAGTAGATGTCCTAAAATTTGGTCACTAGGTAACTCGGTCAAAGTACGACATTTATATTTTCGGCCTCAGAAATGGGTCATGGGCTAGATCCCATCCAAGAGGTGGGTGCCTCAAGGGGGGATGCACAGAACAACCGGACCTTGGCCTTCAACCCTTCACGAGTATCTCCCTGCTTTATGGTGTAGGAACACTTGACTTGGAGGATTTAAAGTTCCATATTTGACAACTTCTATTGTTTGAATATGTGAGAACCAGATAAAAGGGAGTTATTTGGATGCCTATCCCCGATATCCTACCTAGACTAAATATTTCTTTTGGCACCTCCTGTGGAGGAAAACTTAGTGAGTTTTTAGAGATTTTTAGGTGTGTTTGTTTGAGATATTGGGGGTGTGAACCAACCTCATTGAAATTAAGTGGGAGTGGATAGTATCGTCAAGAAAAAAAGGTGGGGCGTTTAGGAATCTCGTTGGAGGAAATTTACTTTTACCTCCACGATTTCTAGAAAAGACTATGTGAGTGATTGGTGAACTTTTTGTGTGAACAAGTGAAAGTGTGCCAATTTTAATAATTTAGGTGTCACCTTGCTACACGTGGACTTCGCTTGGTCCTTACAAGTCTTGATTATCTAAGTTACTATGTGTCATTAGTACAACCTTGCAGAATTTTAAAGTCCCTAGGAAACTAGCATGTGGACATGTGGGTCCTTACTATTCCTTTAACTCCCTATTGTGATTTAATCTAAGAAATCTTTGAAACTATCCTAGATTGTGGACATGTGGGCATGTATGGGCCCGTTACACAACCTTTAAACTTCCCTAGTGATTTAATCCAAGAAAGTAAATTTCAACATTATCCTATCTTTGTAGCGTGTGGGCACGTATGGGCCCTTACAAGTTTAAGATGTGTTTGGAAAATAAACTAAGAGGAGTCCTGATGGGGTGTTTGTCCTCTCCTAAAGATTTTGTCTTTTTAAGGGAGATGAAATTTTCCTTCAATTTCTTTCTGATTCTCAAGATCGCTTTTGGGCACGATAGAAGAGCATACTCAATGATTGATATCCAATTTTTGGTCCCAATGCAAGTTTTATATGTGATGTAGAATGATTCCCACTTAACTTTAGTCAAAGCAAGCCATCCATGTGGCAAAAATGAAAAACAAAAAGAGGAAAAATAATGATTTTAACCCCTAAGTGCCTATGTTTTTGACTAATCCCTTTATATGGAGAGGGAATGTAAGTGTGGTGCAGATTACAATGTTCATGGAATCGATCTTAAAAAGGCTATGGACCCTCCACAAATCAGAAAAAGCTTACAATGTGTGTTTTTCTGCACAGGTGCGCGGGTCTCAGAATAGACAGAGGTGCTGTGAGAACTAATGCGTGAACTAAAAGTGACTTATGGGCACAGGTGCATAGAAGGCACTGAGAAATATAGTGGTTTTCGTGCACGTGTGTTGAAGACACACCTGTGGGTCAAAAAACCCGTGCATGTCTGTTACACGACCGTGAAGAAAATTCTGGATGAAATTCCCTCAACTCGGCTTTGAATTTGGCTTTCTGCAGGTCGGCTTGGGTTGGTTATGGTACCTGCAGGTTAAATAAACAGAAAGAAGAGATCAAATAACCTAAATGGAGTAGGGAATTGATACCTTTCCATAGTGGAGTCGCCAATCTATTGCGCCTCTTTTTTCACCTAAATGAGCAAAAAAAAGGTGCTTACAAGCCAAGTTGGGTTAGCTAGGTAAGACAACAGTGAATGCAAGAGTTAGAAACATCAAGCATATGATATAAACAAAAGACTAAGNNAAAAAAAAATCAACTAGAGTGCATAAGGACATTAGAACAAGAAATAAACAAGACTCATGCCACCAATGGAAAGGATTGTATTAGTGGAAAGAAAACACCAAAGAGAAAGCTATACTTTGGGTCCCCTCTTCCTCCAAGGGAGGACTCTTGAATCCCCAAGATTGAGCTCTTCTTACAACTAGCAAACTTGAAAGAAATGGTGAAATAATCCCAAGCTCATTCACTCAAGAGGTGATGTGAATAACTCCAATGAAATGATGCTTGTATGCTCTTGACCAGGAAAGAGGATCCTCCAAGAGAATATAGGTAGCATAACAATACAAATGAATTCCTTGAAAATGTAGTGCACCCATGGCCTCTTTTTATAGCATAACTTTGAGGCATTATTCAACCAACTTTTAGTGTGAACAAGGGACCATTTAGGGAACTCTTAGGTCTTTGACCAGCCACCCAACCAGATTTAGTTGAGATTTGGATGTCAAATCGACTTGGAAGATGAACCACAAGTGGGTGGGAGGCCAACCAATATCATAAATGCGTCGTTCTAAGGTGTGCGTGGATTTTAGTGTTCACAGTCATGCATTGGGTGCATGTGTGCTTTTACGATGTTTTCGATTGACGCACGTGCACACCCTTCCTATATATCCTTAGTGCATGATGATTTTATAATTGGTTGTATAATTTTGGACCTTTTGGAAATGCATTTTTGGTCATTTTTGGTCCATGGGTGAACTAATAGCTATTTGAAGATGCTGGATTCATGTAACCATTTGTGGATGAAATTTCAGTGATAAAACCAAGGACAATATAGATCTTGTCTTTGTATTAGATGATGTCATCCACTACCCTATAGATGTTTTCATGAATATTTCCCTCCATCAATTCACAAGCGAAGGTGTCATTGGAGTATTCCACCAAGAGAATCGACTTTCAGTCTATAGAGATCTATGTCATGGAGACTTATGTTGCCTCTCGTTCAGGCACTGTTGCTCCAAGAAATATCTCATGTTTTTGTGTTTTGTTTGAACCATGGAGTGTCCTCCTAGTAAGTACTATCTAAATTTGGCCAATGCATGCATGATGGCCAACATCCCCTTATCATAGATCGGGTAGAACTTCCGAGTCTCCCTTAGATTCATGCTCTCGAAAGATATTGGATGTTGGTTCTGCATCAATATTGCTCCTATCCTTTCACTGGATGCATCACACTCCACGATAAAAGGCTATGTAAAATATGGGAGTGCTAATACTAAGGAAATTCTCATGAACTTATTCATTCTTCCAAACACTGCATGTGTATCCTCTAACCATTGGAATTCCCATTTCTTGGTGAGGTATGTTAATGGCACAACTAATTGTGAAAATCCTTTCACAAAGAGTCTGTAATAGCTACATATCCCAAAGAATGCTCATATATCTGTGAGTGACCTGGGGGTGGGCCAATATAAGATGGTCTGAATGTTCTCTTGATGCACCTTTACTCCCTCAACACCAATTACGTGCTCCAAATAGAGGATCTTTCTCAACCCGAAATCACATTTTTCCTCCTTGGAAAAAAGCGATTGTTCTTCCATAATGGTGAGAATCGCGTCCACGTGCTTCGGGTGTTCTTCCCATGTCTTATTGTAGATGAGAAGATCATCAAAAAACATGAGTAAAAATTTACTAAAATGTCTGTTGAAGATATGGTTCATGCATGACTAAAAGGTAGTTGGTGCATTAGTCAAATCGAAGGGCATGACTAGAAATGCATAGTGCCCATAGTGACACCTGAATGTTGTTTTATGGATATCCTCCTCCCTGACCCAAATTTGGTGGCATCCTGATCACAGATCAACCTTTGAGAAGTACTCTACTCCATGTAGCTAGTCAATCAACTCATCAATATTGGGTATTGGGTATTGGTTTTTTATGGTATTTTTGTTTAGTGCATTGTAGTCTATGCATATCCTCATATTACCATCTTTCTTCTTCACTAGTACCACTGATGAAGTGAAAGGAATAGATCTAGGTCTGATGTATCCCATCTCTAGCAACTCCTTTATTTCTTTCTCCATTTCATCCTTGAATCTTGTAGGATGCCTGTAAGGAGTGGTAATCATGGGCTTCGACCCCTCTTCTAGCTCAACAACATGCTCAAAATCCTTTGTCAGGTGGTCTCCCTGCTAGAAATGGTTCAAACACTCTCTCATTCTTTCCAAGTAATTCCTAGATATCCCTCGGGTAATGTTGGCATTCATGTGATGGATTCTCCATGGTGATCAAGCATTCTGCCATGCAACCCATGTCCCCATGTCTAAAAAGGTCCTCCATGCGCTGGTTAGACACGATCCTGGGGGTACCTGTCAACATACCTCTCAGGACAACTCATTGTCCAACCTTGTCCTGGAACTCCATCCTCATGTCCTTATAATTCATGTGCATATCTCCCAAAGCGTACATCCACTGGACTCCTAGCACCACTTGTGTATCTGTTAAATCCATGATGTAAAATTCATCAGTGAATGTATAGTTTCCCAAGGTTACTTAGAGTCCTCTAATCCTCCGAGTACACATCATATTTTACCCATATGCTACTACCACATTGAATCCCTTGAAATCCTTCACAAGGATCTTTCCCCTGGTGACCAGTGAAGCATCAATGAAGTTGTGGGTGTCTCCACCATCCACCAGTGTCGTAATCCTTTTCCCCTACACAATTCCTATGATCATGAAGGTAGAATATTTAGGGACTCTTGAAAGGGTGGAAATGGTCACTCCCTTAGGGATATATTGCAATGGTTCTTGCTCTATAGTCTGTGAAGTCTCACCACTGTCATGTCCAATACCTTTGTCATCATCATCATCCTCCTCATCGAAAAATACCTCAATGTAATGGAATTTACCTATGCCCATGCATCTATGACTTGGTTCCCACAGATATTTGCAACTGAAGAAAAGTTTATTCCTCCTTATTTCTCTCTGAGTCTCCTCATTTGTCATATCCTTCCCTATCCATGACTTATGAGGAAACTTTTTCCACCAATGATGAACTATTGTCTGCATTCTCTTAATAGTTCTATGTTTTCTAAAATTACTATAACATTTCAACCTAGACTTGACACATAGATTGTTTACAACAACCTCCGAATTTATGTATGGCAAGATATATTATGAAATTTATGACTCAGTATTAAAAGTCAAACAATTTTTACTCCAAATAGTTTTGTATTAATTATAGTGGAAATGTATGATTTCTCTTAACAGACATGGAATATTTTGGGAACAATTCTGAAGGATATAACGCTCTGTGGTTTGAGTAATCTTGTTTGTTGTGACGATTCATACTACTGTATAACAACATATCCTTGGATAATTTTTGGTTTCACCATCACCACATTAAACAAAGTACTGAAACCAACGTTGGTTGTCCCCATCCTGAAACCAATGCTTAAAAATGATTCACAACTTCAACTAGTCACATGCGGATCACATTTATTGGTTGTGGCACCCATAGCGGAAGTGTTAATCATATCTAAATTGGAATCATTGAATAAGCAACGCCATCCTATTTCCACAAACAACAACACAACGCCTTGGGAATGGAATGAAATTACAAGAATGCCTCCAACTATGTGGGAATATTTTAAACTTTCGAGACAATGGTATAAGTGGTACAAGTGTACATGAGTAGGAGATAATGTGTGTTTCACAACAGTCTATCAAACGAGCATAGTGGTGGTTGTTTACAATTTAGGCACACGTTCTTGGAGTCATCTTCTTGATTTTCCACCAATGATGAACTATTTCTTGTATTCTCTTAATAGTTCTATGTTTTCTAAAATGACTATAGCATTTCAACCCAGACTTGAAACGTAGATTGTTTCCTCCAAATATATTGTTAAATTTTTTACTAAGTGTTAAAAGTCAAACAATTTTTAATCGAAACAGTTTTGTATTATTTTTTTTTCTCTAAAGAGAAAGTACATGGTTGGGCTAGTTATATTTTTCTAAAGAGAGTGCATGAAGTAAATTATGCTTACATATCAAAAATAGGGAACAAGTTGACATGCCTGACAAATTATTCTTACATATAAAAAACATTTATCTTCCTTTAGGAGAGAAACTCACCACTTGATAGCTCCTCGAATAATATATTAGGTTCCATATTAATAGCTTCTTTAGATAAGGAATTAGTTTTAATGTTATCCTCTTAATAAACATGGCAAAAACTTATGACTTGGAAAATACCAGACGTGGATTTTACTTTCTTTCCAAGATTCAACATTTCCAAATTATCATTGGATTTAGCACCTGTCATCCATTCAGTGATGGAGTCCCCCGAGACTTGCAGGGAAAGAATATTACACCTTACTACACAATTTAGGTGTAATGTTCCCAACTAGGATAGGAGGGAATTTTTTATATTTCTGCCCAAAATTTGTTGTTTCTTCTTATATGAATGTGTTGTTAATTCTTATAGATGGTTTTCTCCATGAGGAATATTGTCAAACATATAGAATACATTCATTTCACAAGAATGGAGTAGATAATCATGGGATCTTATTAGGGATGGAAAAATCCAAAATTAGTACAATGATGTCTAATGGATGTAATAATAGTTGTAGAATACTACTGAGCACACAAATCTAATGGTTGTCAAGTAGCTACACAATTTATTACAGAAACACACAAGAAAAACATTGAATGATGACAACCTATGGTGTCCATTGATCCAAGACTCGCCAAGACTTACTCTACTCTGCTCTAGCACGTTGATATGTAGTCAATCACTTCTTGAGATCCTCAAAAACCATCTCCAACAGATGGCTGAAAAACCCCAATTTGCAGAGGTCCTCGTGGGACAATTATGGGGTGTGTAGGGGAGCCTCACGAAACAACCCGTGGGATTTCGTTTTTCACATATTTGTGAAACCCTTTTAGCCCCTGTGGGTTTGAAGCTCTAACTCTTCCTGAATATCACCAGAAACACCCTACACAAGATGATATGATTCTCAACTCCCTTTAGTATGAAATCAAACACCCAATGAACTCCAATGATAACTTCATATGAATTCTCCTCTTGTCTATCTTGGGTGGGTGTTGCACCACCGAAACTAAACCTACAGTGGAAGGGTTTTTCCCAAAACCCCAATGAAAATGATGGCTATAAGAGCACTCAATAAGATATCAAATCATAATGTCAAGGGAAAGGGTTACTCCTCTATTTAACCTTTCTTTGGAACTTTTAGATCTTTCCCCCATTTTGACCAAATCAAATCTTCACTTTATTATCCCTCCAATTCTATTTAAATATAATTTTTTATTTTATTTAATGTCACTTTTAGGATTTGTCATTGTTTTTACCTAGTGACACCAAACAAACCTCCTTGAATCCCCTTTTCTTTGTTGACTATGGCCTATGGGAGTCGTATAGGCTATTGAGTCATCCTTCATCATAGTCAATTGGAAGAGGACATTAAGTCCTCCCTTCCCAAGATTTTTTTTCCTCAAGCAATTCCATATTAGGGTGCTACAAGATCTTCTCACCTTCCCAAGTAGCATCTTCTATGGGAAATCCTCTCCATACAAATAAGTACTCTCGAATGACCCCTCTCCTCAGTCTCTATTCCCTTACATAAATAATCCTCTCGATAGTTAGAACCAAATATCCCTCGTCATCCAGTGGAGGAATGTTTTCTGAAGTAGTGACCTACTATCACAATGCCTTTTTGAGGCATGATACATGGAAGGTATAGTGGATATTGCTTCCCCTGGTATCTCTAGCTCATATTATACTTTTGTAACTCTCTCGATCACTCTACAAGGTCCATAAAAGTGGGACTTAAGCTTCTCTACACCTCTCTTCTTCAATGAAGACTTCCTATACGACTGCAATTTGAGAAAGATAAGATCTCCAACCTCGAATTTGTGTTCTACCCCATGTCTATCTACATACATATTTTTTTGATTCTGAGTGTCCCACATTTTCTCCTTCATGACTCTTAAGATGTCCTAAATTTTGTGTAACCATTTCGTGGCCTTAGGAGCTCGACTCACTCCAAACGTCAAATCCACAAAAGATGGAGCATCACAACCATATAATGCCCCGAATGGGATCATCCCAATGAACATGTGATGAGTGGTATTGTAGCAATGATCCTTGAGATGAAACCATGTTATCCATGCCCGATGTTTCCCTAACACATAGTTCCTCAAGTTTCCCTCAATCTGTTTTTTTACCATCTCAATCTGCCTGTATGTCTGGGGGTGATAGCTAGTGCTAGGTGTCAACTCTATCCCAGATAACCTAAACAACTACTACCAAAATGCATTGAGAAACTTGTTATCCTAGTCACTCACTATGTTCCTCGAAAGGTCATGGAGTTTGAACACCTCCATGAAGAATATATATTCTACTTGAGATGCGTTGTACTCCATAGGAATAGAAAATAAGTACGCATATTTAGTCAACCTATCCACTACCACATAGATACAGTCCCTGCCCTACATCTTTGGTAACCATGTGATGAAGGCGATGGAAATGTTTTTCCACTTCTTCTCCCAAATTGGTAATGGTTGAAGCAATCTTGTAAGATGTGTGAACTCTGACCTTTTCTACTAGAAAGTCATGCACTCCCTCACATGAAGAAGTACATCCCCTTTGAGACCCTTCCATGAGAATCTCTCCCTCACTTACCCTTAGGTATTCATATACCGTTGGTGCCCTGCCAGTGGTGCATCTTGCACTACCCTCAAAATATTATCCTTAAGTGTGGATGCAAGGACAAGATAGATCTTGTATTTTTAGTAGATGATGCCATCCACTACCCTATACATGTTGTCATGAATAATGCCCTCCATCAACTCACAAGCGAAGTTATTATTGGAGTATTCCACCAAGAGAATGGACTTCCAGTCTATTGATATCTATGTCATGGAGAAGGTTGCAAGTCTCTTGGATAAGGCATCAGAAAATATATTCTTCTTTCCCTTTACATACTCAATTTTGAAATCATATGCATGTACATACTCACCGACTTTTGTTGCCTCTCGTTCATCCCTTGCTGCTCCAAGAAATATATAAAGTTGTTGTGGTTTGTTTGAACCATGAAGCATCCTCCTAGCAAGTACTATCTAAATTTGGCCAATGCATGCATGATGGCCAACATATCCTTATCATATATCAGATGAATATTCTCAGGATCCCTTAGCTTCCTACTCTCGAAAGATATTGGATGTCGATTTTTCATCAATATTGCTTCTATCCCTTCTCTGAATGTGTCACACTCCAAGACAAAAGGTTGTGTAAAATATGGGAGTGCTAATACTGGGAAAGTTCTCATGAACTTCTTCATTCTTTGAAACACTACATGTGTGTCCTATAACCATCATAATTCCCCCTTCTTGGTGAGGTATGTTAATGGCACAACCAATTGTGAAAATCATTTCACAAAGCGTATGTAATAGATACATATCCTGAAGAATCCTCATAGATCTATGAGTGACCTAGGGCTGGGCCAGTCTAAGATGGTCTGGATATTCTCCCGATGTACCTTTACTCACTCAACACCAATCATTTTCCCCAAATAGAGGATCTATGTAAACCTGAACTCGCATTTTTACTCTTTGGAAAAAATAAATTGTTCCTCATAATAGTGAGAATTTTGTCTACATGCTTTGGGTGTTCCTACCACGTCTTGTTGTAGATGAGAAGATCGTCAAAAAACACCTGTAAAAATGTACTCAACTATTTGTTGAAGATATGGTTCATGCATGACTAAAAGGTAGTTGGTGAATTAGTCAACCCAAAGGTCATTACTAGAAACACATAGTTCCCATAGTGACACCTGAATGTTGTTTTATGGATATCCTCCTCCCTGACCCAAATCTGGTGGTATCTTGATCACATATCAACCTTTGAGAAGTACACTACTCTATGCAGCTCGTCAATCAACTCAAAAATATTGGGTATTGGATATCATTGTTGGGACACAGGGGAAGACACAAGGTTCAACGCTTCAACAACACACCAAAAAAACCCTAACTACCGACCCTTTCGGCAACACCTGCAAAGCAGATGAAGTATCACCCGAGGTAGAGGCAGGGATGGTTGAAGGACTCCAGTGTGTGCAACCTTAGCTGGGACACAAATCTATGATTGTAACACCTTAACAGAGAACTTAGTATTTATATTTCATTAGTATTCAGCCTTAGTTCACAGCGCAGATAAACCCTAATAACAAAGCTTCACAGTATTCATCCAAATCTAATATATTCAAGAACTAAGAATATAAACATAGATCAGATATAGTATCTTATTCACATCATTAGGTACTAAGATATCATGTTCATCTAAGCATTCATCCATACACTAAGCATAAATCATATGAACTATAAAACATTCACAATGCACAAAGAAACCACAACACAAGATATACGTGGTTCACTCCCAGCCCAGGGCTACGTACACCAACTCTTCTTCTCTTTATTGTCTTCTGTCAATATTCTACATGCACAGAGCCACAAGATCCTACTTTGCATAGGACAAGAGATCTATGCACACCTTGCTATATCCTCCTTCCCCAAGCTAGGTCACAGCACAAAGCCTTTACACAATCTCTTACAGTCACTTGCACTTAGCTCTGCAAGTTCTCAACATAGCATGGACAAAGAATTTACAAGTTGCACTTAGCACAACATCACACAGATGCGTATCTTGCCTTAGCACTTAGCAAGGTACCGAGTCCCTATTTACATCACCTAGACATCTATTTATACATTACAAAAGGGCCTAAACATGGGTAAACCCATGGGCCAACATCCCCATACTCGTTACAAAAGCCCAAAACCCAAAAATCCCTAAACAAGGGGCCAAGATCCCGTGATCTTTTCTTCGACTTGCGCTCTACCTTCGACAGCCTATCGAAGTCCCAAAATAGGTCAAACCTAACCAAGGATCCTCAAAACTTGGTCAATGGACAATAGGCCCCCAACACTCACCTATGACTTGTCTCAAGTCACTCTGGTCTGGGTAGCTCTGCCTCAAAAACCTCAAGCTTGGCTTGAGATGCTTCGACATGTTGTTGCACCAAGGCCTCCTGCTCAGCGAACTCTTGGATAACTACTTCGTTGATAGGTCCCTCTAAGCATTGTTCGACTGCAGTGACTACTTGTTCTAGCTCTGCTCCTTGTCCTTCAATCTCCTCGAACAGTTGGCAAGCCTCATCCTGAATTGGTTGAAGCCTCTGAGTCACTTCCATGAATTTTCTCTGAATGGTGTGGACCTCCTGTTGAGAAGTACCCTATTCTTGGGATCTCTTCATCCTCTCAACTATTGGCAGAGGTTTCAACTACACCTGTATTATCCTTGCTTGTTGCTTTGCCTCCTGGAGTTGTGACTCCAGTGTCTTCAGTTTAGGGTCTTCAGTAAGTCACTCATAAGTTTGTGCACTTATACTACTAAGTTGTTTACATTCCATAGCTAATGATCTAATTCTCTCAACTGTGCTCCGGGCAGTGGCTTCTCTTTGGTATCGCACATCCTGTGGAGTGCTCGACACTATTTATAGCTCTAAGTCTGCTATTATCTATTGAAGTTGTTGGATGGCTTCAACAAGCTGCACTACTTGATACTCCACCGGGTCTTCCTCCTTTTGTTCTAATCTTGTCATAGAGAAAAGTTCTTTGTTGACTTCTTCTTTTACTCCAACCTACTCTGCGAGCAGTTGTTCCTTCTCTTTCTGGATCTGCTCTTTTTCCTTGTCAAACTTCCTTTGGAGGTCACCATTCTCCTGTTGCGCAACTTGGTGTTTCTCTACTACTTCCTCCTGTGCTTGCTTCAAGTCCACTATGGAATTCTTTTTCTTCTTGTGCGTGATGAAGACAAGCTTCAGTCACATCAGCTATTCTACAAAGTTGGGTAGGCTCATCTCCCAACTCTAGTTCTTCTGATGGTTGGGGTGCAGTGGACACTGCACGGCTGGAGTGAAGGGCCTATTGTACCCCTCTAAGTTCTGCCTCAATTCTATCATACATGGCTGCTTGTTTGGGTTCAGTGTTCTGCAAGATGTCCTATGAGGCATTTGATACAACTGCGATGATGAAGTCAAATTCATCGAGCATGAGCATAGTCTGTAAATTGGTATTACTAGCTCTGGATTTCGTCCATGAGATAAGTTTCATGGGAGAAACCTTTCTTTTCTTATATGGATCAGTCTCATCAATGGGATCCCTAAGTGGTGTTACTTTTCCTTGCTTCTGCTGATCTTCTTTCCCATTGTTCTCTTCTTTATCTACTTTGTCGTTACCTCCTCCTCCAGGTGATTTTGAAGTAGTTTCTTTTGATGCACTACTCATGTTATATGCCTCTTCTATATTCTTCCTTATGTTGGTTCCAGGTGTATCATGTTCTTCACGAGTGGCCTTTGGGCTTCCGATTTGTTTAGGGTCGGACAATTCTACGGGGTTAGTAGCGATAAGGAGCTATGCAAGCCAGTCCTTGGTTATCTCTTCTAGGTCTTCTTTGTGAGCTTATAGTATGACTGAAGTTCTTCGTTACTCTCATCTGTGCACATAGTGATATAAATAAAGTGTCGATATTGTTGGAAATTCATAAGGGGCCTGAACCAGTGTAGGGTGTTTGGCATTGTTGGGGCAATTCAATTGCTTAAATTGCTTTCATTTAATTATCAACCAGGGATGCTCGTAATATTGTGATGATGCCAGCAAAATATATGCAGGAGTAGGCATCTAACTCTAATCTAAGAAAATTTAATCAAATCCTAACTCTTTCATTCCACTTAATAAGACTTAGTTGTTGTAGGAA
>JZKD02S1694441.1:256823-283913 GCA_000966675.3 Picea glauca | reverse complement strand
TATCCTTTTTTAAAGGACTCAATCACTACCTTGATCTCCCCCTTATATATCTCACAATATAGTTCCCAATTGTCCTCTTCATCTATGAGATTAGGAAAATAACATATCAATATCATTATTTCATCCATTGTATGTTGATTTGGTTCTTGAAATAAAGATTTAAAATGATTAACAATGAGTGCTACCAAGCTAATCAAGCCCCTTACCTTGGGCCGCTCAATTTCACACATCTCCAAAATATATTTAAAATTCTTTGTATAACTTGAGAACTTATGAAATAATTTTGTATTTTGATCCCCATATGCCAACCAGAGAGCCTGAATTTTAAGTCTCCCTTGTTTTTCCTACTCCAAAATTATATTTTTCCTTTGTACTTCCAAAATTCAACCTATATATATTGTTATCACTGAGAGCCACCCTCAAATTGCAAGAGGATAAGCCCAACACCCATCAGATAGGTTTGTGAATGTAGATTAATGATAGAAGGTCAAATGGACAAAACTCGGCATATAAATGTTTTAACACGGAAAGTCTAGGCTAGTATGCATAAGAAAATGAGGTTTTGACTAAATTCAGTCAATGGTTTAAGAATAAAAGTGATTATATGGAAGACTTTGTGAGGAAGGTGGATTGGTGAAGAAAAACTCAGTCATAAGAACTTCTTGAACTAAATTTAAAACACTGAAAAACATTTACAACAACATTATAATCAAACATCCACTATAATACAACCATAACATCTCATAAGGATCATCCAATAATGAGAATTCAGAGTAATAATAAACAAGATGATGAAAATAGGTTGACTTCTATTAATCAAAATATCTCAGGTCTCATACATAAACCAGAGTACAACTCTGTTTAGTCAAAATATTACAAAATAGGGAGCTCTTCTCAACCATTTCCTTGGGGGTAATAAGGAGTAGAATGTACTAATGTAATCCCATACTATTCACAAAATTTGATCAATGGTTCAGCTTTAAAGGAGGCAACATTGTCAGTAACCATATTTCTTGGACAACCAAATCTTGACATGATATCTTCAAGAAAACTAAAGATTACCTTATGGGAGGCACTCCTTGTAGGAATGGCTTCTATCCTCTTGGTGAAATAATCAGTGGCCGTCAAAATCCACCTGTTTTGACCAGTTGAAGCTGGATGGATTTTCTCAATGAATTCAATACCCCACTGCAAAAAAGGTTCAGAAACCACCACAGGCTTCAAAGGAAAAGATTTGAGTTGTTGTTTTCCAGAAAATTTTTGGCATTTGACACAAGCTCTAATATTTCCACAAACATCAGTAAAAAGGATAGGCCAAAAATATCCAACTCTGAGGATATTATAGGTTGTGGTTCTCCAAAATTGATGGCCCCCACATAAGTTATCATGAAAATCAATAATGGCCTTTTGGGCTTTATGTGGATCTAAACATCTCAAAAGAACCCCTAGAGGATCTTTTCAATTCAATATATGATCAATGAGACAATATCTGATTGCTTTAAGCTTCAAAGCTCTTACCTTTTTCTTCTCCAAACCATCAGGAGGCTGCAACTTCTGCAGAAAATATAGATGTCCTTATACCAAGTGAATTCTTCCAAGTTGGGGCTGATGTGAGAGATTTTGTCAGCAAAATCAACTTGTTGATTTTCTGATTTTATGTTCATGAAATTAACCCCTAATGATTTGCAATTTCATTCAGCCAGCAACCTAGCTAAACCTTGGTCCTTCACTAGTTTAGTGGATTTCATTTCAAGATCAAATTCCAGAATTTTGGCAATCCATTTGCTCCTCTTCCCATCTATGTCAATATGAATAAGTATATCTTTCACAAAGGCTGAGGGAACATCAAAAACAATCTTGGAATGCATAATGTATACTCTGAAAGCCTTGAGGGATTTGACCAAATCATAAGCCTTCTTTTCCATGATATCATATATCATTTCTGCATCCCTCAATGCTCTACTAAAAAAGGAAATAGGTTGCTCTAACCCCTTTGTATTTTTCTGAAGAAAGACAACAACCAATGTGTCAAATGAGGCAAAGGAAAATATCAAAAATTCCTTGGAATAATCAGGGTTGATGAGCACAGGTGCTTCATTCAAGGAATTTTTTATTTGTTCAAAAGAATCTTGAGCTTCAACATTCCATTTCACCTCATTTCCTTTCCTAAGCATGGATGCAATGTACTTAACCAATTCAGAAAAGTTAGAGATGAACCTTCTTAGAAAATTGGTTTTCCCCAAGAAAGACTGAACTTCTTTCTTCGATCTAGGAAGAGATAAATTTTGGATAGCCTCTACTCTTCTTGGATCAATTATTACCCCTTCCGTTGATACAATGTGTCCCAATAACTTACCTTCCTTCATAGAAAAAAAAAGACTTTGTAGGATTGAGAGAGACACCAAACTTTCTACACTTCAGGAAGACCCTTTTCAAATAACTATAATGTTATTTATCATATTGTGAGAACACTGTAATGTCATCTAGGTAGAAGACCACAATTTGTCCTTCTCCCTAATAAAGGCAATATCCATTTCTCGTTGAAAGGTTTCTCCTGCATTCATTAATCCAAAGGGAATATTAGCATACATAAATGTGCCCCAAGGGGTAGTGAACGTCGTCTTTTCCCTATCTTCAGGAAATACATAGATCAGATTGTAGCCTAAGAAGCCATCAATCATAGACATCCTAGATGAGTCAGTCACTCTCTGCAAAATTTTTTCGATCTTTTGCAAGGGGTAATTATCTTTCTTGGAGCTTCTATTCAAATTCCTGAAATCAACACATAGTCTAATTTCCCCATTCTTCTTCCTCATGGGGACCAAGTTAGCCACCCACTCAGAGTATCTCAAAAGAATGATGATCTTAGCATCCAACAGCTTCTTCACTTGGTTTTCCATAATAGGCAACAACATGGGATTTATCTATTTGAGTTTATTCCTAAAAGGCTTGGTCTTCTCTTTCAAAGAGATCTTGTGTTCTGTTATAACCCTGTGTTCATAGTATCACCTGGTGATTAGAATTTCTTCCTCTAGTCATATTTTATTGTAAATAATATTTTATTATGCAAATGATTTATAAAAAGAAAAACAAAAAACAAAAGAAAAGAATAAGAAGAACAAAAGAAAAGCGTAAAAATAGAAAAAATGAAAAGAGGGTATAAAAATAATAAAGAAAAAAAAAAAAAAGAGAAGATATAAAACCCCATCAAAAATAAATTTGGTTTGACTCATACTGTATAATCATGATCAAACTTTTTGAATTTATGTTGATAGGTTAGTGAATAAATTTGGTCAAACTGTATCATCTTAGCCAAATTAGCTAGGTTAGAGTAATAGTTAATCCAACAGTATAAGATGGATTAATATGTTAGTTGTTTAGGTTAGGAGCTAGGTTAGTGATGTTTATTTCAATAAAATTTGAAAAGGGATTGTTAAAATACCCTTTGTTTGAGTAAAATTGGATTTGTTTACCTTAGGAAATAAGACCATGGTGTAAAAGTGGGAAAGTGTAAGCTTAGTGCTACCCATTGTATGATTTTATCCTAAGTTTTCTAATGGATAAGACATTTTGTTGCGTAGCGACTAAAGTCTGCACAAGTTTCAGCAGCGACATCCAACAACACCTAGATCGATGGTCCTCAGAGTATTTCGGACCCCCTTGACCTTTCTTCCTTTAACAATGGGGGGGGGTCCGGAAAATTGGTTTGCCCCACGCTCTCCCCAACTTACGTGTCACTCTCTTAGCATTTCGTACCCCCCCCCAACTCAAATCCACTTACCACCTACCCACCCCCCCTCAAGAATTCTTCCAAACCACTACCCAAAAACTGTTCATCTCACTCTACCACCGTACCCCACTACCACTTGTCGCATGTCACATCCCACTTACTCACTAGCCAATCAATTCCCTCCTTGTGACCGTTAATCCCCCCGTCATCACCCCGCACCATAACAAACACCTCCATTTCACTGTAAAACCTCGTTTCTTCACCACTATGACACTATTTTCCAATGCATAAATTATGGAAATCGTGCCAAAGACAACTTTCAAGCCAACTGCCTCAAAGGTTCATTTTCAACAGGAGAAATTAACCGAAGTAATTATAGTCCACCATTAATCCACCTTAAAATTTTGTTAGTCATGGCCCCCAAATCCAAATCCGCTAAGACGTCTAAGAATTTGATTCTTCCCTCTCCTGTCGACCTAGATCACATCCCCTTGGCAAATAAGGATTACAAGATTATAGAGCCGAACTGTGAATTTGAATTCTTCAAATTACACTTCTGGATAAAAGATATCTTCCTAGATCAGAGTGACGAAATTGGACTTTGGGAGTATAATTTTCATTTGTACATGTTCCCTCAGACCTTCCACTTCCCCGAATTCACTTTGAAATGTCAAGCCCATTATCTTCCTGGAAAAAGGGCCATCATTTCCTCTTTCGGTGAAATCCTATTCACCATTACCCCCGAATCCATTAATCAGATGCTACAGATCCCCAAAAATGACTCTGCAATCCCATTTTATGTCGAAGCCCTAAACCACCTCTACCAAAATCTCTCCTTCCCCCAAAGAGCCCAGATTTTCGATATCTTTCTATTGGACATATTGTCATTGATGTCAACAGTCTATGTGATGATTTTTTGTTAATGATGAACTACCAGAGATGAGATTGTCATTGATGTCAACATTATATCAGTCAACAAAAGATGTCAAACAATATGCATAGATTGAAAGCTCAAGCTCAGGAGGAGGAGCTAACAGGAGGAGCGAACAGTATGAAGATCAAATATCAGAAGGAAAAGCGCATTGCACAGTATATCAGAAGAAGCAAACAATATGAAGAAATTCATGATTATGTTTTATCACGATAGGATCAACAATCCTATGATAAAATCTTAGGAGGGTTAGCGAATGAATATCAAATCTCAGAAGGAAGAAGCGCATTGCAAAAGTATCGTCGAGATCGGTGGAAATATTGAGAAGTCGACCATTGCACAGGAAAAGGTGAGAAGTCTCAGTAGCTGTCCGATAAAGGAAATTGACGGTGGTGATTGTCTCATATAACGAACGATGGTCATATGAGTGACTGTGGGCTTGAGGATCGTTGGAGGATAGTGACCGTCAATCTGCAAGCCAGATCAATGGCAGGGATGAATTGCGAGGAGAGAAAGAAGAATTAAACTACTCACTAGTTACAATCCTGAAATCTATCTAGATCATCGGATCTCATAGATTCAAAGATCTACGACTGTGATTGATCCAACAAACAATGAGTTTAAGTCAGATTAAATTGTGATCGTCGGATGTGCAATCGCCAAATCTACGGTAGGGATGAATTGCGGATATTGAAAGGAGAATTAAACATCGCGCTTGTTCCAATCCCACAATTAGTCAGGATCATCCGATCTTATATCTTTGAATATCAACAATTGTGGTTAACTCACCAACAACGCACAACTTCTAGTTACGTAGTTTGGGTGACGATTTAAATCACTCGCAAGTCATGGTTTCACAATCATCCTTGATCGTGGATCTACTTCAAGAATATTCACAACCGTTGGCTCACTTTTGAGTGGAAGGACAGGATAAGAGGGGAAAAATGATTGAGAATTCAATTATGTGAATTCATGTCATCCCTCGAATCACTTTCGAGTGGAAGGAAGGATAAGCTAGAAAATATTCATCGCAAAAAGATAGCATCGTCGATCTAAGACCCTGATCAACGAACAACATTCGCTTCGGATCTAAAGTTGCGAGGAAGTTACGCTCCGAAAATTTTGAGATGTGAAATACCCAAAGCCCAAAAATGCGAAATGAATAAGGATCGTCATATTTAGAGGACATACGAGGACCATTGGATCAGGGTTGTTGGTCAACATACCATATCAGCAAGGACATGTAGCAGACCACGTATATAAGGACATGTGGCAGACCACGTCAGCAGACAACGTCAGCAAAGACATGTGACAAACCACATCAACAGACCACGTCAACAAAAACACATGGAATAATCAGATGATGATAAGTTTCAAAGAGGAAATTGGCTTGTGCCATATCAACAAGTGACGTAAGCAAGTTACGTCACTCCGGGATATTTGCTTTGGGAGTTTTACCGCAAACAAATGTCAAAAGTCCCGAAGTCTCGAAGGATGAAACTCTGAATTCTCTCTCAGTCGTCGGATTGTGTTAAAGTGAAAGGATAGGATAAGCTAGAAGCTCAGCATCGTAGAAATATTGAGCCATCAATTTGAGACCCTGATCAATGAAAACCATTTGCTTCGAGTCTAAAGCTGCGAGGAGGTTACGCTTCAGAAAGTTAACATTTGAAATTCCTGAAATGCGATTTTTCGTCAGCGGTCGGATCATTTTCAAGTGGAAGGACATGGTTAGCTATCAAAGCAGAATCGTATATATATCGAGCCATTGATCCATGATCGATATCGAATGAAGATATTTCACTTTGGGTATAAAGAAGCAAGGAGGTTACGCTCCGGAAAGTTTTAGATCTGAAAGACGTGAAAGGATCTCGACCATTGATTAAGAAAGGGACATGTGTCAGTGGATTGGCATCTCTGGAATATTGACATACGGAGGATAGAAGGGATTGATACTCGAAATATTCAAAGTCCAAAGACCCGAAAGAGATATCGACTATCAATCTGATGTTCGGTTGCATTCACAACCGTTGATAAAAATACAATGGAAGGCTAGTGTAAGAATAATAGATGAAGTCTTGGAGTAAAAAGTGGCCATCCATATCATTTCTTGATTAATTCCTGGCCTTTGGATTAAGAAATGAAGGATTGATGTAAGGATCAAATAGAACCATTTATCTTGTTCTGAGATATAATGTGAATCATCCGATCTGTTCGGCGATATCATATTCGGCAGTTTTGAAATGTTGGAAGTCATGAAGACCCGAAGGGTGAAGACTCGAAGTCCCAACAATCGTCCATCTCATCGAGAGATTGAATCATGATCGTTGAATCGATAAACTCTCAAGATATCGTCTCACCTAGCATTTGGTCAACGCCATTGGTCATATGGTAAAGAGATTTAAAAGGAAGAATGGAATGTGTTGCTTATTTGATAAGCCTGTGGTTCTACGCCTATGATCATATGAATGGTTTGAAGGAATCATTGATTTTTGTTATCATAGAGATGAACGAAATCAATCCATGCCTGTGATCAATTTATGAAAGTAAAGGGGATGTCAGGTGTAACGTTGAAGACCCGAAATGATGATCTTTGGTGGTCCCAAAAGTCGTTGTAAATAAATAAGTTAGTTATAACTTGTTTCACAAGTTGGCTCAATAACTTAAAAAAGTTTTAAGCATAAGCCACTATAAATACAATCATGATTGGTTCACCGAAATGTGGGCTTGGTGCCTGAGGAGGAATTATATGGGCTTGTATAAAATATAGGCTTACTGAGAAAGAGCAGACTGTAGGAAAAATGAAGGGGATACGGACCTAAGGTCCATGCGAATATCAGAGAGAAGAAGAAGTGATAGAAGGTGCGAATATCAGAGGAAAGATGAAGTGAAGAAGGTGCAGATATCATAGGAAAGATAAAGCTAAGAAGATGCAAATTTCAAACAGAGGATGAAGTGTCATGATGAGCATTGATTGTATGCCTTTGATCATGAAACAAAATTGATTCATTAATGAATCACTGCTACTAGAGTTGGTTGAACTCTAGTTGGATAGACTGTGTTCTATCAGCAAGTTGGGTCTTGTTTGAGAGTTGGTGCTCTCCGAGGAGTTGGTTCTCCTTAATTCGGTTGGTGCTGATACATAATAGTTGTTTCTAGGAAAATTCATATTACTATATTCATATCAATTATACAAAAGCTTCCACAAAAATTTGGTGTCTCTTGTGTCCATTTTGATTATGATTTAAATGTTATTAATCTATTCAAGTATGTTTTATCTACTAACTTGTAAGAAAAAGAAAATTCAGAAAATTCCACACACTAATTCACCCCCCCCTCCCTCTTAGTGTGGGTCGTGTGTTCAACACTTTTTTCCAGAAGATGCTCAGTTGCCCAAGAAAAATCCTCCCTATCCATCCTCCACATTCTCTGTCAGGGAAAACCAGATCATTTCTATTCTTTGTTATCTATTAGGATACTTCTCAGATGAATGGGTAGATGATCCTATCTTATGATTTTTATCCATTTTTTCCACAGAGGAGAAAGCCACAATTCAATTTGATTTCAGTCAGCTTTTGGCTGATAATATACATGATCAGTTTTTCAGGTTTTCAACAGAAGGAATGTTCATATATTACTCAGTGTTGGTGTATTTATTCTTATTTTTTTACTGTGACAGGTTTCCATGTGCTTTTCAGAAATTAGATCAGAAAGGAAACCCATAGTCAGTGACCTCATGGACCTCACTAGTGAGGAAAAAATCAACTGAATTCAACTTCAAGGATTTCATAGACCATTTTTATAACCCAAAGGTTTTCATGCTGAGAAGCATAACAAAGCCAAGGATCAATGAATAAGTTCAGAGAATACTTCACCTCTTTGATCTAGCCAAAACAAGAGATTGGTACTTATATCAAAACAACACTGAAATAAGAGTGTATGGATGTGAGTTGCCACCATACAGACTGCAAAAATATCTCCCTGTAAGGATTTTTCCATTGGAATACATCAAGCAGGTGGTGAACTTTGATGACATCCATTTTTTTTCAGTCAAGAAGAAACAACAACTCAGAATCAAGACCCAAATTGGTCCTTTCATATGCAACAACAGAGCTGCAGGAGAAGAGGCAGACAACCTATTGAAGCAGATGAGTTTCACTTAGAGTTTCACTTAGAGTTTCACATGGAATTATGACCCATTTGGTGTCATCTCAGAGATCAAGGTCAAACAAAGGAGAACTCCTTATGCTCACATACAAAAGCTAAAGGTGGAAAAATATATGAACCAGACTGTTATGAGGAAAATCTCTCTATGGCTAGGGGTAAACCACAACACACGGAAATGAATGCAGAAATCAATTATATTCTCAAGTATGCTATCTAAACAAATATGCTAGCAAGACAAGATAAAAGGCCTACCTCATCCAGACGTTCGATGAATTCCATCGTTGAGCACTTGACCCAAAGCAATATACCTGTAACTAGTCCTCAACAACCAAGAAAAGCAAGCATATAGCGATAATATATGATGTTATCACATTCAATAGCATAATCTATTAACATACATAACAAATACTCCCATGGAATAATAATTCAAATATTTGCAAGATATCAATTGGACGAGAAAAGAGTATTTATATTAATATATGATCAGCAGAAGTGAATAAGTTATAGACTTTCATGTTGACACGGTTCGGAACCGAGACACTAATTTCCTTTTAGTTGGGCCTCCACCACTTCAATCCTCCACCAAAGGCAAGATCATATAAGAGAGACAATGAAGTTCTCAATCAATAAGGGAAGATATTGGGGGCTGAACATTGTGTTCATACTTAAAGGACAAATGGATGCAAACTCAATGTGAAGTGAATAATTTCTCCAGAGTAACTTTTCTCTCAAAGTTGAATTCTTTCTCCTCTTTTTCATAGCTCAGAATTGGCCCATTTACAGCCTTCAAGTGGAAATGAATGGTTGATTTGGAATATTTCCAGTATATGTAAGGCCAAGGATAATTGATATCCTATTGTGACATGGAAACCTAACACCATTTTTCATTTTTGGGCACAAATCCCGATGTACGCGGGTTGTAGTGGTGCAACCTACGTATATGTGGAAAAAATGTATTTTTATCTCTAGGATTTGCAAAAAGGGATGAAAAATATACATAGGGAAATGGAAAAGGTCCCTCTATACAATATTGCATAGGGTGAGGAAAATCTTGCTATAACATATGTCCCCTAATGTGTGAGGTCAGAGGAGTATCTTCAATGGCTGAAATACATTATAAAAACCCAAAAGTGGAGTGATGGGGAACCAGCTGGAAGAACTAGTTTCTCATTACATTCTGTACTGAATTTGCATACATGGATGCCAACTTGGGTTACACTACAGATCCATGTGAAAATATACCAAAAAACTGTCAGTGTCCATGAATAGGCAAATACAAATGCGGTTACATGCCAAAATTTGTCATAGTCACGAACAAGGCCCAGTAGAACCAGTCTCAAAATCAGTATGAAGATATCTGTATACAATGGAGTACAATTTGATCTCCCATGATCACCGAAGTCATATACGCAATTCTCCAATGAAAAGGAAGCAACAACTCAGGAAATTTGGGGCCACATATTGATGTCTTCAAGTCTTCTACACAATCCGCCAAAGGTGAAAGTCTACATCATGTGAATAAAGGAGTTGAGGTCAAACAAAATGAGACATCATTTGATTACCGGTCATTGAGGTATATCGTTAACAAATGTGAGACAACCTATTGATGATGAAAGTAGGTATCAAGGCACTGAGTACATTCTTACAAGTGTGAATAAAGGAGTCGGGGTCGAACACTTGAAGAATCCATCGATCATGAGACATTGTTGTATTCCCAACTGTCGATGGAAAGATAACCTTCCACTAATGACTGCAAGCCTCAAGGTAATCATGGGACTCTAGGTATCATTTCTAGAATAGATTATTTGAAGTCGATGGAAGGAAACCTACTGAAAAGGAGAGAATTAAGGCATCTCTCATCATTCAACATGAGGTACAAAGCAGGAGCTTCATGATTTGGAGGAAATCGGACGAAGAACATGTTCATGAACCAACGACCTTGTGCGTCTTTCACATGTGACAAGTGCAATATGTACACAAAAAATACCCTCTGAATAGAAGCCAATGAGGAAAACTACTGACAAAGGCGAGGAAACCACCAATAAGGCTAATGGAATCCAAAACATTGCATGAATCCCAATGTGTGAATAGATGTCTTGTCATCGAACACAAGGGGAACCACCCAGTCAATGACCAATGATGAAATTTCGACTTTTGGGTTCAAGGTTACCTACCAATGATGAAAGTAGGACTAGGATGCATGATAGGACTACAACATCATGTGATTCTGAGACAAACTGAGGGTATGTTTGACATGAAAATTCAAGAGTTTTGAGGAATGGCTGACACAGGTTGATAGACATCCTTTGAACAAGAGCATGAGACATATGGAAGACTCTGATAGCATAGAATCGATGATTAAACCATGAGATGCAGGAGGCATCAATGAAATTATCCATAGGGACTGGAAGAGTAATCAGTCAGGGGAGAAAACTCTCTGTAACGAGCTCAACTTCCTAAGGCCATGCTAAACCCAAAATTATGATGACAAATAACTTTGTGCTTTGTTCAAAGGCAACACGACTACTGCCAATATAAGATAATACTCCCTTCCCGCCCATCTTTTTTTATTTTTTCATAGTCAAATGAATGCTATGATACAAAGGAGGAAACAAGTGTCGCAAGTAAGCAAAACTAGTTCCAGCAGTGGAACATACCTATGCTCAATGCAAGGAGATGCATGCGGGAGATGGAAACTTGGGGGAATGTTTCCTCCTGGGTATAGGGTTTCAAATTGCGAAGGATATAAATGAGGCTCTACTTGGTTGACGATGAAAAAATGCTGAGGCAAACGGTTTATAACGCAAAGCGAGAACTGACTATAGGCTCAATACTGCAAGCAAGGGCATGAGATGCAATCACAACTTAACGCCAAAAAATGTCCTTTTTCATAATTTTAGTCTACTTGGTTTGAAAAAGGGATAAACTTGTACCAAATAGACATCCTTTCAAGTCCAATTTACGAGTGTGAAAGAGACAAGTTCACTCGACAATCTTTTCACTTTTTGAAGATGAGTTGGAAAAGATCTTAAATCAAACTCGTTTAGGAGTCCTCTAGGTATAGGTCAGCATGTTTATGAGTGAGAAATTAGGCCCAGCATAAAGTCATGTATTATATATAAGGGACTTCCGCTCCTACGGAAAAAATATCTGCATGGGCACCAAATGGAGCAGAGGATCTAACTAGGGCACCCATGTTTGGTAAGTCTCTACCACTTGATAACGACACGTTTTGTAGCCAATGGAGGGTTCTGTGTCACAATAAATGGGTTCATACCTAATGCATATGAGTGATAGTTATAGGACAATGCAAATGTGCATGATGGAATGGATACCTATCATATATGTTGGGTAGCGAAAATACCTTCCCATGGTTACGAACGGTCAACATAATGCTGAAATACACAAGAATCCCTGGTGAAAATTACAAAAACCAACTCAATCCACTATTGTATTAGTCCATTAGGCGAAAAAAATATTTGAAACTATAGAAAGTGGCTAAACCTGCTATAAATAGTAACAAAACCAAAATTTACTATGTCATTTTGACTTTTTACCCAAATAGTGAAAATTGGACCAAATTACCTCTGATCTTCAACTGGTGATGGCGGGAGCGTCGGGTGATGAAATCAAAGACCGTCTTGATCAAGTAATTCCTCTTCCCCTCCTCTTCCTTTCTAGTGGATTGCATTTCTAATTTAGGTTTCAAAATTTGAGTTAATTAAGGAGCAAATTAGTTATTTTGGTGTATGTGGGATACCATTCATCAGGTCACGTATACATGAGGTAATATGTGACTATGTAAAATATAGGTTGCGTGTACTCAACCCTATACGCTAATGTGAATGTTGCAGTCCGCTTACAATTCCGTAAACAAGGTTTTTTGTGGTTTCTAACTCAAAAATCGATGTTTCTCTGGAAGGATGGTGCTAGAATGGAGGGAAAGGGAACATGAGGAGGTAGATGTTGTTGTGGAAAGAGATCTAGGGTCCCAAATGGCCTTGAAAATATGTGAGTTGTACAAATTTTGGGCACTCAAAGGGATGAGGGCCCAAGTGAGGTTGCTTGAGTTTCTCATGGATTACTAGGATCCTGACAGTGAGAGATTCAACCTCAATGGGAAACCATTGAGGATTGAAGTCGAGGATATATACTTTTTGACTGGGTTATCACACCGAGGTGATGTGGTGAACCTCAAAGCCCAGGGAGTTGGGAGTGGTATGAAGATAGAGGAGTACATAGACGCTCACTATGTAGTAGGGACTGAGAAGGTCGGGAGTCAACTCCACATCCGATATATAAACAATATCAGCCTCAAGAGTGTTTTCCTCATTTTGACCAGGATCACAGGATCGTATTCATTGCATCAAGCATCAAGGTCGCTCATGTTCTATTATGTAGAGTGCTTGAGACCCACAGTGTACGATTGGTGCATCTCACTGCTAACTAATATGAAGAGCCACTTGACAGAGTGAAAACAGGGTGACAAGAGAAACTTCGAGTTTGCCTCTATCTTGTGTAGCTTTTTCTTCAAGTGGTTTCTAGGTTTGGGACCTAGAGTTGAGATCATTCTGAGAGGACCTCGCAATCCATCCATGGCATGATGGATTAAGGTAATGAGATGATAGAGGGGAGGTAGGGTGCCCACACCCTACAACGATGATTTCTTTTATTGGTGGAGGTGACAAGTCATTGCTCTGGATGACTACCCCTATGCAGGGATCAACTTCAAAGGGGACCCTGACATGCCACTACCACCAGGGACCTCCTACGGGGACATAGGTATGTCAATGTTTTTAAATATTTCATTTTTTTGTATTTTTGTATAGTAAAAAAAATAAAATTGGATGATGCTTAAGTACTAACTAGACACTTGTGTGACATAGACATAGGTCCGCGATGGTCGGATAAGATTCCATGACATCATCCAAGGCATTGAGGAGATGAGGCAATGGGAGGAGAATCAGAGAGAATCCTTCAAAACGTATAGGGAAACCTGTCTCGTTTGACACATGGGATTTCAATGGTTCAGGTAGAGGATCTACCAGAGGCCATGCAGCGACAAGTGGTTGGTGTGACCAAAGCTTGGGTGTGACTCTTTCAGCGTCTCGCAAACACCGTAGTTTTTTATCATGACACACATCTGACGCCATGGGCGTAGATGTCATGGATTTTGTATTATTGGTTGTATATGTGTATTGAGGGTGTTGGCCCCAATTTTGTATTATAAACACCATATTTTTTGAAATATATATAAAATAGGGATCTTCGGCTTTACTTATATTACAATGTGTACATTGATGAGATGGTTTTCTTTTCTTTAGTTATGTGACAAATTCCAATCTAAAATGAAATTAGCATAAGCATCAGATACATAGTTAGAACTCCTAGGTATGTGATGATAAGTAATAAAATAAAATTGTCATTCTAAAAGACATACACATAGGAATCGTCGTATTAAAGTAGGATCGCGCATGTAGTAACTGTCATTCTACTGACATACTACTAACTGGGAGTCCATGCGAACCTCTAAAGAGTGAATACCATGTGAAGTAGCATCGCGCAAAAGTTCTATAATGATGCTATATTCGGCCACATTATTCGTGGATGGCCCTAGGCATATGCCACCTGAAGACATCAATATACCCTCGGGTGATTAAACCACCCAACCGGAGGAAGCCAAATTCTATGTATGATGACTGGTTCCATCTGTGAATCCTAAGTAGATCGAAGACTTCATTGACATCTGCCAACCAAGGGAAAACTCGATAAGAAATTTGAAGACAAAAAGTAAATGAAAAATATATATACACTAAGTTACATTAGTATACAAAGTGTTACACCAAATCTTGGGGCTCAAGCATAATATATTTTCAAGTAGATTCCATTCCTGGGGTTGGACAACATATTCCCTTCATAATCTTCTAACTCATAGGATCCTTTTTCTAAGACACGTCGCACGATATAGGGACTGTGCCACATGGGTTTAAACTTGCCTACCCCCAGCGGTTCTTTGGTTTGATCGTATAAAAGGACCAAGTCACCCTCAACGTACAACCAAGGATAGACAGACTTATTGTACTTGACCTTCACACATATTTTGTTCACCTCGATATTCATAGAGGCGTCTTAACATTACTCTTCAAGACTCTCTAGGTGTACAAGGTGTCGCTCGATATCGAAAGTGCCAGGGAGGAGAAGGACTACCAAATTAAGAGAATGGATTTTTCATTCAATAGGTAATATCGAATCAATGTTGTGTACTAACTGGAAAGGAGAAAATATGGTGGAAGTCTTGACTGAGGTTTGGTATGCCCAGAGTGCGGGATATAGCATAATGTGTCAGTTAGATTTACTCTGGCTGACAATTTTCTACAAAATGGTCTTGAGAGACTTGTTGATGACCTCTACCTATCCATTTTACTAAGGGTAGTAAGGGGAAGAATGACCATTCTTAAACCCCAGCTTGGACGCTAGCTCTTCCATCATTCCATTCTGAAATTGACTACCATGATCAGTGACAATCTCACTCAGGATACCAAACCAGGTGATAATTTGATTGAATACGAAGAAGGCAACAGTCTTCCCACTGGATTTAACTGTAGGCATGGCTTTGGCCCACTTAGTAAATTATTCTATGACCACAATAATGTGTTGATGCCCCCCAGCCAAACTTGGGTTGAAATCCACGATGTCTAACCCCCACTTGGTGAAGGGACCGACGATAATGACTAGGTGAAGAGGGGTTGGATGAGAGTGCATTTTCCGAGTGAAAACCTGGCAGGGGTGACACTTCTTAACTGCTTCAACACAATATTTAAAGATAGATGGCCAAAAATAATTGCCTCGCAAAATTTTTTGGGTTGTCGCAAGCCTAGATATATGACCACCACAAGCCCCACTATGGCAGTCATTTAGAATTGACTCGGCTTCCTCGTGAGTTAAAAAATGACATAGGATATTGTCTATTCATCGGTGATACAAAGTGTCACCGACAATAGTGTAATTCTTGGCATGGTATCATGCACGTCGTCGGTCATCTCACGAGAGATGTTGAGGAAACTTCAAAGTTTGAAGATAGAGAACAATCTCTCCATACCAGGGGTTAGACGAAGAGACAAGGAAAACGTGTGTGTCCACAAACGAATCAACATAGATAACATCCTCATCCAATCGTGGGAAGTTGGATATTAACTCTACAAAGACTAGTGATTTCTTAGATTTCGCAGAAGCGAAATCGAGATCAAATTCTTGTAAAATGACAGTCCATTTATTATATTTTCCTCCTATGATATGCTTGGTAAGGACGTATTGAAATGGATTGACATCGAAAACCACAGTAGTCTTGCAAAGAAATATATAGTGGCGTAAATGTTGAACTGCTTGAATGGTAGCCAAAGATAACTTTTCAACATGAGAATAATTGAGCTCGGGACCGACTAAGTTTTGACTAAGATATTGGATGACATGCTCGTGGAGCTCATCATCCTCTTGAACCAAAACCATACCAATCGTCTCTTCAGAGGCGGTGACATAAAGAAAGTAATCCCTATTGTAATTAAGAGACTTCAGTAGAGGCGTCGATACCAAGGATTTATTCAAAACATTAAAGGAATCATGGGCTCACTCATCCCAGATAAAAGGGGTGTCCTTCTTCAAAAGACACATGAAACCCTTATTGATATTGGCATAGTTTAATATAAACTAACGTAAAAAGTTATCTTTAACCTGTAAACCTTGAAGTTGTCGAATAGTGCGTGGGGGGTCCAACTGAAGTATTGCCTCAACCTTTAACAGATCTACCATGATCTCGGTCTCATAAACTAGAAATCCCAAAAGACAACCAGACCTAACGCAAAATATGCACTTATGAGGGTTCAATCGAATTCTATAATGACGAAATCTTTCAAAAAATAGTCAAAGGTGTTTGGAGTGACCCACTCTCTTATGAGAGTGAGCAGCAAGATCATCAAGATAATCTTCGATTGTATTCTTAAGATCATGGAATGCAAAGGTCATAGCACATTGGAAGGTTTCTCCAGCATTTTTAAGGCCGAAAGGCATCTTCTAGTATGCGAAAGTACCCCAAGGAAAAATAAATGTCATCTTGTGTTGATCCTTGGGTTTAATTTGAATTTGGTTATACCCTAAAAATATTTCCATGAAAGAAAACACTTTTCTCCCCGCACACTCATCGAGAATATGATCGATGAAAGGTGTCAGGAAGTTGTCTTTAGGACAGGCCTTGTTCAAGTCACGAAACTCCATGCATACACAGATGGTTCCTTGCTTTTTATTCATAGGAACGGGGTTGGATACCCATTCAGTCAAGAGAATTGGGTAGATAAATCCAACATTAAGTAGTTTCTCTACCTCTTCCTTAATAGCAGGGGCCTTCCAGGGATTGACAGCTATAAGACGTTGTCAAAAAGGCTTAGCATACGGATAAGTTCTAATATCATGCTCAACAATAAGAGCGTCGATTCTTGGCATCTCTTCGTATGAACAAGAAAATACATCTTGGAATTCCTTGAAGAGTTCAGTGTAGATCAGGATTTCTTCTGGCAAACAATCTGCATTGATATGTACATTTTCAATCTTTCTAGGGGTATGAGATATATCGATCATGACAGTAGGAGAGATACTATCCATATTTCCTTCGGCATAAATTTTGTGCTTATAAAGTAGAACTACGGTGTGACTGACTATCTCACTCAAAGTAGATTGAAAGTCATCTTGTTCGATTCTAGCAAGCTCTGGGAGAAAATAAGAGTGATGATGCATATCATCCCAAGGTTTTTCAGAACCATTCATGGATTTGATGATATATTCATCCGAGGGAAAAGTCTCATCAAGGCAGTCATGTGAACAAGACAATGAAGTGGCCCACATGGACCTAAGAAAAGGATCTTCCTCATTCATCGGTGAGGTAATAAGATCGAGATCAATGGAAGAGTCAAGAACAACTTGATACGCAATCTTTGTTGTCGATAGTGCCATGGCCATTCCAGCATGCAACTAACCTTCATAAGACAAAGTTGAGGAAGGTAGGGTCCAAAGATCGTTAAAATAGGAAGTGCGGAAAGGAACAAACCTCTCTAAAAAAATGAGCGTACTGGACATGGCATAAACATGGTGAATCGGTACCATGAAGTCGAAGGTACCCATAAGGGATGAATACATTCCAACACTGATATTATCAATTGACGGCTGAGAATTTTCAACCACGTGGATCGATGGTCCAATAGATGCATTTGGGATACCATACGCAAAGCATAATTGGTTGATCGTCACAATATTTCCATTGTGAGGAAAACAAAGAGTACAGAAGACGGACGGACAATACGACGACAATCATAGAATAATTTCAATTGCGTCCTAGTAATAAGTTATAATCGAGAGGCGCATCAACTACCTCAAAATCCACCTCTACCATCTTCCCACCTAAATGGATCAGAAACGTAGGAAGAATACCATGAGGGCGGAAGGAATGACCGTCAAAAGCAGTCAACATGGTCGGTGATTAAGAAAGATTCGGGACATCACACATGTAGCAGTGCCTTCATCAAAAATCACGCATTTGATGGTATACTTAGAGTACCCCACGTGTATTTGGAATGCCACATGGTAAGGAAAGTGAGGCTTCACATCTGTGATGTCAAACTTGATAACTTTCGAGCCACTGGAGTCTATAGCTCCTAACACAAATAGCAAGGCATTCCTCTATGTAGGACACATCTGGAGTACCTCCAAAGCTGACATCGCACAAGGGGTTTTGTTGTGGGTGGGAAATCTCTCCTATGAACTAGCACTAAGGGTTTTATCATGTATGCAGAAAAGACCTAAAGATTCCTACTTTTTACCATCATCCCAGACCTAATCCTCATTACGCTTAAGCAAATACACAGTCAAGAAGATCAAGTGAACATACCTTATTTCAGACGTCTGATATCGATCCATTTTTACGCTTGGTCTCTCTTTGACTGCAACTCTCCTCCCAAGGCTAACCTGCATTCACAAAAGACAAACAAAGAAATCCACAAGCATTTGATCTATGGATTAATGGGTTAGAGATTTAATCAACATTTACGCAATAAACAATGAAAACCTCATATGGTGGGATGGGAAAAGTACTTCTTTATTATTACCTTCACTAAAGAAACTTGAAATGATGAAGACAACCACTGCCCCATGAATCTGGTCTTGGGATCCTCTTTTACTGTGCACCAAATGCTAACACACTTGCTTCTTTTCTTCGTTGAAATCACAAAATGGTTGCAGAATCTTGGGCAAGGGGAATATGAAAAAAGGGTAGAGTTTATTTACAATGATTTTCCTCCTTTCAAATGGGACCCTTAACCCTTATTTATAGGCTATAAGGAGCTAGGTATTTATTCGAGTGACTGGCCATGCATGGTCGAAAGGTTTAGTTAACTTATCCAAAATTGTCTGTTCTGTCAGCAACTTTCCATTTTTCATGCTTTTGTAGGTACACGCGGGCTGAAATGGACCAGCTAGCGAGTACAGGTGGGTTGTAGTGGGTCAGCTATTGTGTGCCCTTAAAAAAGGTGTTTTTAAGAAGAGATGTTCAGCAGTGGCTTGGAAAAGAAGTAAAATGAGATGGCCTAATGTTAGGTAGCAAGTCTGATGCAAATTAGGGTTATAACAGATGCCCCCTAATGTGTGAGGTCAGAAGAGCATCTGATGGCCGAAATACATTATCAATATTTATCAGCGTACCAAACCAGTGAGCCCAGGGACCAGAATGTGGGAGGTACCATCTGCAAAATAACAATTGTCTCACCGAGGTGGGCATACCCATGCTCAGAATGAAATAAAATCATGGCTACCAATCAAATACACTGTAGATCCATGTCATATAACTATATAAAGTGTATCCGCGAGAAATACACAGCGGATCTACATCTCAAAATCAAAAATATATACATGTATAGTATCCATCTTCAAGAAGAAGATAAGGCATGATGGTTGGAGATGAGGTCTTCAGAGCTCGAGCATCAACTTCAAAATATTCAAAACTTGGGTAGGAGTGTAATATGAGTGTACAAATTCACTACCCAGAGGTCTTTGATGACTCATCGGGCATGGACTAAAGAATCTTGATGATCAGAAGGCTTAATTGATTTCGAAGAAAGACTTGATTGGACTCTTGGGATGGTTGGGCATGGGGCAAGAGACAATACTGCAGAGGAGCCGACTCAATCTTGGTAAAAAATTCCCTTGGACAATAGCAAGACAAATGATGAGACTCAGGTAGCATGATGTTGACATAATTTCACGATGCAGGAGGCAACACAAACTCTCCATATGTTTGGAAGAATAACTAAACAGAGGAGGACACAACTCTACAAAGTGAGAATAGCTTCCTAAGGTCATATTAAATCCTAGGGCTTGATGAACAAATGGAAGGATGTTCTTTTTCCAAGGGAAACTCATTATGCTACCAATAAAAAGAAAATAATTTTCCCTTCCTCTTTTTGGGGTATATTTGATTTTTTTTTATCTTTTTCAATAATTTTGGAAACAGAATAAAAGAATGCTACGTTACAAAGGAGGAACGAGTGTCACAAACATACTAGTTCTAGGCATAAGGACAAGACTGATGTTCAGATCAAGGACACTTGGAAAAATCCCTCCCAGGGCCAAAGGTGTCAAGATGCAAAGGCAAAGTGCTACGGGGCTTGCGTATAAGGCATGCTTCAGATGGTTCAGTTGAGAGCAACATAGAGTCGACATTAGGCCAAAGATGCAGGAATGCAAATGTGGTTAACAAGACACACAATGGTAACATCCTTCGATGTAATTTTAATGAGCCCAGAGAAGGTAAGCTCGACAGTTTTTCATATTTAGAGAGTCTGAAAAAATGTAAAAGGAGACTCCGCTGGGGTACCTTTTTCGAAGATAGTCTAGTCGGCTCGAAAAAGGGGTAAACTAGCACCGACCATACATCTATTCAAAACCATTTTAATTATCATCATCGCTAATTGAGAAATTAACTAAAATCCAAAACTACCCCTTTGTGAAAAGAGTTGATTCTGGGAGCTTCAGTGGACGAAACGACCATCCGCTTGGACCAAGTAAGTACTCACTACCCCCTCTTGCATTTTAATTCTTTCTTTATGCATTTAATTTCATTTTTTTGGGGGGGCGTCGACCTTTAGAAGGTCGGCCCTACGTCCACGTGGGATATCTTATGACAGCCCGAGTGTACATGCAGGCTGCCTTATGACAACCCGAGTGTACATGCTACTGTGAGCACTACAACCCACGTGGACCTTCCATTTAGTGAAAAAACATAAAAATAAAAATAAAAGAGTTAACCCTCCTGAACTTTGTCTATTTGCAGGATGTATGTTCATTGGAGGGAAAGAGAGCATGAGGATATTGATGTGTTGGTTGATTAGGACCCTGATGCTCTTGCTGCACTGTTCCAGTGTGGTTTTTTTAATTTTTTCCATTGTCCTTTCATGCGAGCACAACCTAGGCTACTGAACGCCTTGGTGGATTATTGACATCCCGATGCAGAGGCCTTTATGCTAGAGGGGCAGTCATTGGCTCCAACGATAGAGGATATATACTTCCTAACTAGCCTCTCGAGGAGAGGGGAACCAATCAATTTTTGTACCTTTCCTTCTAGGACTCATACATATCAGAGTTGATTAGACTCCATTGTGAAGCCAATACTGACAGAACAAACTCGTAAGTGTCGATAAGAAAGATCTCTAACTTATCACTAAAAGTGATAGTGTTTCTCATTGGGCGGATTACTGGGTCCGCGTCTTTGCATCAGGATTCTTGTGTGCACATGAATTGTGCAGTTTAGTTCTTAAATGCACAAATATTTGATTGGAGCACCACCTTACTGGATTGTATGAAGAGGCAATTAACAGAGTGCCAAATGTGGAATCAAAGGAACTTCGGGTTTGGGATGATTCTTTGTGCTTTATTCTTTGAGAGAGAGCCCAATTTTAGTCCTAGAGAGACTATACGAGGGTACGAGGCGTCTCTCCTAGCATTATGCAGATGGGCGATGTTGTTGCCACGACAGGGGGGAGGGAGGACCATGGAGGCCTTCAATAACAAGTTCTTTGCTTGGTGGGTGCAACAGATTTCAGTCATAGAGGACTACCCCTATGTTGGGATTGACTTCTCTAGAGATCCTGAGATACCGGTACCTCCCGGAGAGCAGCAAGGAGAGATGGGTAAGTTTGCTTTGTTTTTGTTTTTTTAAATATATGTAATTTTTATGTTGTTTTTTTTTTATATAGATCAATTTTTTTTATACACCAGAGTATCTGACAGATCTGTGTCTGTTATGTGCATATGTGGAGCTAGTGTGACCAGACGACTATGAGAGGAACAAGTGACATCCTCGATCAAAGGCCGCCCCAGCCGCAGTCGATGGACCAACAGTAGCAGAAGTACCTCTAGTTGGTGAGGCTGAGAGAGTTTTGAGATGAGTAGAGTGAAACTTTACCTCGCTTACTCGCACAGTCCCCATGGTAGAGATTGAGGATCTTCCACCATCTATGCAGCCTCATGTAGTGGGGGCACCATGGACGTGGGTCCGACTTTTTCAGTGTTTGGAAAACGTCGTTGACCATTACAACAAGGCCAATAGACCCCGTCCTTAGTTAGGCTGGACTTTTCATATGCCAAGGGCACTATTTGTATATTTTTGAGGGCATAATCCCCATGACTCATTACTGGAAATATTTTTGAGGGCATAATCCCCATGACTCATTACTGGACATATTTTTTAGGCACTTGTGCCCACGCCTATACTCTAATATTTTTGATATTATATATGGATTTTTATGTCTTTTTTATGTCTTATGGATTACCTTTGCTTCTTTTTTTTTTTAAATGTATTTACATGTGCATGTGCATGTGTTTCTTATATGTGTGTGAGATGCCAATCTAAAATTTGATTAGCTAGAGTATCCGTGACTTGATTTAATCTCCTAGGAACATGAAAATATGTAATATAATCAAAGCTTCGTTCTAAGAGATGTACCCTAAGGAACCGTTGGTGTAAACTAGGATCATGAACATGGTAGACTCTATTTAACTGAGACACAACTAGTTGAGCATCTAAATAGACCCAGAGGTGAGATATACCAAGTGACAAAGTGTCACTAAGAAACTCAATAATTGCGCTGTATTCGACAACATTGTTTGTGGTGTCACCTAAACATATACCTTTTGAAGATAGTAACTGGCTCTGAGGTGTAAAAATTACCCAAGCTGCAGAGGCAAGCCTCTGAGTGTGCCAGCTAGCGTCGTCTGTGAATCCAATGAACACCTCTAATTCACTTGACATCTACCACAATGACAAAAGATAACATAAAAAATGACACATCCATAAAACCAAAAGAAAACAAAAAGTAATAGTACAAAGACTATACATATGTTACAAAAAGTTACCCAAGGTGACCTACCTATGAGTAATACTTCTTGAGGTAGAGCCCATTTCTAGGTTCTGCCAAAGCATTTCCCTCAAAGTCTACCAGACAATAAGCACCCTTTTTTAGAACCTCTTTTACGATGAAAGGTCTGAACCACATGGGTTTGAACTTGCCTTCCCCCAGGGGGTCCATATCTTGGTCATAGACCAAGACAAGGTCATCTTCTGAGAAAATCCAAGGACAAACGAACCGATCATACTGACACTTGAATTTTGGTTTGTGAGCTTTGTTAGCTAAGGCCCCATCACAACGGTGCTCATTGAGTTGCTCGAGATATAATAAACGCTCTTCAAGCGGTGAAGTGTCTGGTAATAACTGTACTTCCAATTTTAAAGATGGGATCTGGCATTCTATGGGCAAGACTTCTTCCAGCCCATAAATGAGTTGAAAAGGTGAGAAAATGGTTGCAGTCTTAACAGACGTTTGGTAGGCCCATAATGCCAAGTATAACATCAAATTCCAATTTGACTTGGCCGAGTTGATCGTTCATTGAAGGATGGTCTTAAGAGATTTATTGACAGCTTCCACCTGACCATTTGCTTGAGGGTAGTAGGGTGACGAATGTTCTTGCCTCAACCCAAGATTTGATGTTAAATCAGTCATCATTATGTTTTGAAAGTGACTGCCATGGTTAGTAACAATCTCTCTCGGGACGCCGACAATGCTATAATCTGGTTAAACAAAAAGAGGGTGGCAATCTCGCCATCATCTTTGAATGTTGGCATAGCTTCGACCCACTTGGTGAAGTAGTCTACTGCTACGATGACATAATGGTGCCCCCTTTTTGAAGGAGGGTTGCAGGTAGTGTAATCAATCCCCCACTTGGTGAAGGGGCCAACGGTGATGACAGGAAACATGGGAGCAAGATGTGCCCTCATATTCTATGAGAAGATTTGACACGGGTGGCACTTATTGACTGATGCGATACAATCTTTGATTAGTGTCAGTCAAAATTAACCGGCTCGTAAAATCTTTTGGGTTGTTTCCAACCCAGACAAATGACTGGCACATGCTCCAGTATGGAAATGGTTAAGCACGATTTCTTCTTCTTCATGAGTGAGGCACCGATGAAGGATGCAATCTACACCTCAACAATACAGAGTATCTTCAAGTATGAGATAGTTCTTGGCTTGATGACATATACGGTGACACTCATCATGAGAAGCAGAGGCGGGGAACTTCAAATTCTAGAGATAGACTAGTATATCTCCATACTAGGGGTCTGAAGATGATATCAAAAACATGTCTCCTTGAATAGGCGATTCTTCGGCCATAACATCACTTGACTCGACTGGAAGTTCCGAGATGAGTTCCGCAAAGACCAGTGACTTTTTGGATTTCGCCGAAATAAAATCTAAGTCAAATTCCTAGAGGAAAAATATCCATCTACTGATATTTTTGCCAATTACCCATCGTGTCAACACGTATTGAAACGGATTCACAATGGCAATGACGGTGGTTGTGCGAAACAAAATTTAATGACGGAATCGTTGGGCAGCATGGACTGATGCCAACACAAGTTTTTTGATATAAGAATAATTGAGTTCCGGTCCAACTAGGCCTCGTCTCAGGTAATAAATCACATATTCTGAGAGCAACTCATCCTCCTTAAATAAAACCATGCCGATGGTTGACTTTGTTGTAGCCAAGTATAATAAGAAATCTTTATTATAATTGGGTGTCCGAAGTAGAGGGGCAGTTTTGAGGGCATGTTTCAATGCTTCGAAGGAGTGTTGAGCGGCATCGTCCCAATGAAAAGGAACATCTTTCTTCAATAAATGCATAAATCCCTTTATGATCTCGACATAGTTTGCGATGAAACGTCGCAAAAAGTTCACTTTTCCCTATAAACTCTGAAGTTGAATGATTGTACATGGGGGAGGCAATTGAACTATTGCCTCAACCTTGACAGGATCGACCATGATCCCTATTGTTGAAACTATGAAACCTAGTAGACGACCTGACGTCACACAAAAACTGCATTTGTTGTGATTCAAGCGAATCTGGAAGTAGCGACATGACTCAAATATAATTCGGAGGTGCATGGGATGATCAGCTCTCTGACGAGATCATGATGCTAAATCATATAAGTAGGCCTTGACAATATGTTTGAGATTGTGGAAAGAAAAAGAAATTGCCCACTGAAAGGTGGCTCCATCATTTTTTAGACCAAAAGGCATCTTACGATACACGAATATACCCCATGGAAAAATGAATGTTTTTTTGTGTTGGTCTTCGGGTTTGATTTGTATCTGATTATATCCCAAAAAACCATCCATGAAAGAAAAGGTCTCGCACCCTGCACATTCATCGACTATCTGGTCAATAAATGGTGTGGGGAAATTATCTTTTGGATAGGCCTTTTTCAAATCACGGAAGTTCGTACATACGCGAATCGTACCCTATTTTTTGTTAACCGGCATGGGGTTTGACACCCATTGGGTCAAATGGACGGGGTAGATAAAACCTACCTTGAGCAATTTCTCTACTTCAACCTTAATAGCTACTACTTTCTTAGGATTAACCAGACGAAGATTCTTCTGAATCGGCTTAGCGTCAATCAAGATAAGTCGCAATCTCGTGTTCAACAATTTTTGGATCGATTCCTGGAATTTTGTCGTAAGACCAAGCAAAAATGTCATGAAATTCCTTAAATAAATTCATGTAGATTTGAATCTCTTTAGGGGAGCAGTCAGCTTCGACGCAAACATTCTCCATGACGCCAGGGATTCTGGAGATGTTTATAGGTATAGTTTCGATGATGGTTGCCATATTACCCTCAGCATAAACATCATGTGTAGCCAAAGGATTGATAGGACAAGACTTATCTCCAGTCATAGTCAAGGTGAATTCTCATGCTTCAATTCTACTTAACTTTGGGAGCAAGTAAGATCTGTGATGGAGGTCGTCCCAAGCTTTGTCTGGACTAGTCATTGCTTCAATGATTTCTTCGTTTGAGGGCAAGACTAAGTCTAAATAATCTGTATCAATGAGGGAACCTTGAGCCCAAATAGGCTCTAGAATTAGATCTAACTCTTGTGTGGGAGTCAGATCAGGGTCAGCGGAAGCTTGCTGGGCTAAAGAGTATGCCAATTCTGTCGCAGACAAGGGCATCGACATACCATGATGCCCTGTCCCTTCCATCATGGCCGATGGGGAAGGAAGAATCCACGGATCATTAAAGTAAGTCGTGTGAAATGATGAAACTTGGAAAATCTCAACCTTATGGTCGATGTGTCCAACAAATTGAAGTACCACATAAGAAAGGTCTTCATGGATTATTAGTACTCAATGGAAAGCTAATCACTTTGTCAAATTACAAGCAGAAGATCAATGCAATGGAAAAGGACATTTCTAAGTTTGCAGGGATATAGGGAAGCATTACTGGTAAAGGTTTCTTAGAGACACTACAGTTGGACCTAAGTATCCAGCATGAGATAAAACATATCTTCATCACCAAGCCCCCTTTTGTCAAGTATATTGAAATGGATGAGATATACAAAACGTTACTCAAGGTTTCCATCCCAGGTAAAAAGAGATGGGAATATCTATTTTCTTTACCTGAGTAAAGACAATTTTTAGGTTCGAGTCAGCATGGAGCAACTAGCCAAAGTCAAAGATATGAATCATCAACCACTTTCCACAAAATCGGCACCAAGGTTGTAGCCAGAGAATTGGGGAGTTGGAGTTTCCCTCAGGTTGTAGCCTAAGAAACTAGGGGGTTGGAGCCTCCTTCCAGTTGCAGCTGGAAAACAAAGGAAGTTGGTGCTTCC
>JZKD02S1694441.1:236433-250251 GCA_000966675.3 Picea glauca | reverse complement strand
AGCCGGAGAACATAGGGGGTTGTAGCCTCCTTCTGGTTGTAGCCAGAGAATTGGGGAGTTGGAGCTTCCCTCAGGTTGTAGCCTAAGAAACTAGGGGGTTGGAGCCTCCTTCCAGATGCAACAGGAAAACAAAGGAATTTGGTGCTTCCAATGAATGTAATTCTTCAAAACATATAAGAAAAAGCATTATGTGGTTTTCTCCTGATTTGGGTTTCCACGTAAAACACTGGTGTATTGTATATGTGTATGTTTGTTCATTTTTTCATTGCTTATTTACTCTACAGTTATTGGATGATAATTCTTTATTGATATAACACATGGAATATATGGTTAAAAAGGATTAAATTGCTCTATTACTGATTCACCCCCCCTCTCAGTAATCCAACGCCTTTAACCTTTACAACAAAATCATTTCTGTCAAAACATATCGTCAAGGGGACTAGTCTTTTTGAAATATGGTTACTGTGTAACTGAACAATATGATGGTGAACAATTTTATTCAAAAAAAGATCAGCATGAGGGATTTTGTCATAATCATGATCTTGATCAATATGTAGAGCAGAAAACTCGCCCATAGTTTCAAGAAATCTTTTTATCTCAAGACCATCCTCAAATACCTTCTAATGTTTGAAATTGTTAGGTATAGAGGGTCTATACTTCACTTCCACATCATATTTGAGATTAGGGGGAAAAGGAACTCTAAAATTACTTGTTGAAATAGCCAAGGAATCTACCATAGTATTTTCCTCTCTTGGAACAAAAGAGACACTAAAATCCAAGAAGAAATTATCCACAAGATCCCAAACTTCATTTATGTAAGTTCTTAACCTGGGATGTTTAGCTTGATACAATTTTTTTACTTGATGTATAATTAATTCAACATCTCCAAACATTTCTATCTCTTCAATATTCATGTCTTTAGCATCCCTCAAACCAAAAACAAGAGCCTCATATTCTACCACATTGTTTGTAGTTTCAAATTCAATCTTGTAAGACAAAGATATGGTCTCTTGAGAAGGGGAAATAAAGACGACCCCAACACCATCACCTTCCTTAGAAGAGGATCCATCAAAAAACATCTTCCAAACAGAGGTATTAGGAGGAATAATTTCACAAGAGGTAATGGGTTTTTTTCTTATTTCAATAGGTGATTGAGGAGCATCAGTGAGCTATAAAATACTGGATCCTAAATCAGTATCAACTGAAAAAATAGAGTGGTTGGTAGTGTTAGCACTAGAAGTCAATCCTAGATTACGGCAGGAGTAAGCCTGATACCCATCATTTTATATGTCACAATTTGTTTATAAAGGGTGATCAAAAGAGAACAGACTCAAAACAATATTGTTTGAACTCAGGATCCTGGACGGGGCTATGCATGAACAAGTGAGGTCTTAGTTTAACATCAGACAGTAAGTTGTAATAAGGGTGAGTAGGAGGAAGACTTCGGTGAGAAAATCTAAAGGTTTGTTGTGAGCGTCAAGCTTCCAACATCCCAAAGAGGAAGAAATTAAACACAAGAACTTCTTGTATTCAAATTATAAGAACACTAAAAGAAATCATAACAGTGTTACAATTAAACATCTATTATAACATAGTCACAATGATTCATGTGAATTAGTCAATCATGAACTCTTTCAGTATTAGATGGAAATAAGATGGAGTAAGGAAGTTGTCTGTCATTAAACAAGAAGTCTCACAGACATATACATAACCAGGGAAACTAGTGCTTCATCCAAACATTATAATAGGGATCTTATCTCTACCATCGATACTAAAAAAAAGGGGAAAAAATGCCTCTAAATACTTGGAGCTAGCTCAGTTGTTGAAGATGCGATATTTTATGCATTCATGGCTTTGCATTGGTAAGTTTCCCTATCAAGCTGCGCATGCAGATGTCGGGAAGACTACCCATGCAGTTGGTTGTCAGACGCAATATTTGTCAAGATGGACTGACAGTCACCTCCTGCACTTTGTCTCTTTCTGACCTTCTATTTATGGAAGGAGACGACGTTCAACAACCATCAACCACCTTAATAACTGCTTTATCGGGATTAGGTAAGGCCCGGTCAATTATGTGCTTGGACAACATGGCAGCCTTTCCTTGGCCACTGCTGCTTCGTTGGACTGCTACGAGGGGGCCCGACGTACAAATGTGGGCGAGGATCTGACAAGGAGAGCGGTGGCATTGACAATGCGAAGATGAGACGAAAGGTGTTGAGGTGGAAGAACTAGGTGGCGAAGAAGTGGGGCTATGACACCAGATGAGAAGTGCCATGGGAATATGGATAGGATACAGGTGGAAGTGGCATGGAGCATGGGGGTACAAGTGTTGGAAGATAAGAGGGGTGAAGGAAAAGGATACATGACACCTGGAGCGTGGAGGACAGGTGTGTGGGGGTGAAGGGTAGAAGGGAAGTGGGAGACATGACAAGGGAATAGGGGAGGTAGAGTTGGGGACACTTGTCAAAAGGGGGATAAGGCGGTAAGAGATTGAGGGGGACCCACACAGAGCTGCCCATATCAGACCCCCCCCCCCCTTCATTAAAGGAAAAATGGAAAGGGCGGTCTGGAATTGGACCTCAGCCGTAGATCTGGGTGCTTTAATCCCAGTCGTTCAGACTTGCGCGGAACGATATCAGACCCCCCTCCCCCCATTAAAGGCGGAATGGCAAGGGGGGTTTGTAATTAGACCTCATCTGTAGATCTGTCTGCACAAATCATGACCGCCTAGATCCATGCATATTTTAAATCAAATACGTTGGCTCATAAAAATTAGGACAAGTGGGTTTTCAACCCACTTTTGTCATATTTTCTCCAAAGGGGGGAATTTGTTAGGAAAACACCTCCCTTACAACATTAGGTGATAACATCATGCTCCATGGGGGATGGCACGCTCCCTGTGAGATGCCAAGAACTTTACTACATCTTCAGTGCCTTGTTGTTGGTATATGGAGTCATTTATTAAGCCAAAAACAAATAGGAAAACAATATTTACAAAAAACTGAAGAGCCACTCATGGATCAAACAAAATAATTCTTCAGGAATGCCCATTCACAGGGCCATTAAAAACTTCTTCTCCCTCCAAATCTTGCAACCTATAGGTGTTTTTCAAGAATACTTCAGAGATATTGAAGGGCCCAATCCAGAGGGCGTCAAACTTGTTGTGTTTCCCTCTGTCTTGCCTGGGTGCATCCCACTTAAGCACTAGATCTCCCAGTTGGAAATCTTCTTTTATGACCTTCTTGTCAAAGGTCTACTTGATCTTCTACTGACGATTGTGAGCTCTGTCCATTACTTGCTCTCTAGTCTGTTTCACTTCCACCAATTGATGAATTCTTCTGACCATATTGTATGGCTCTCCTTCATAATCTTGAAAGAATTTTTCTACAGGTAGAGCCAAATGAGTAGGAAATACAGCTTCTGTCCCATAGACAAGTTGAAAAGGGGAGGTGCCCAGGGACCTCTTTGTTACTCGATCAGCCCATAGAGTGAATTTTAGCTTTGAATCCCATGCCTTCTTATTGTCTTCCAACAATCTTTTAATGAGCTTTATTAGACTTGTATTAGAATACTCTATCAATCCATTTCCTTGAGGATAATAGGGAGTGGAGTGAATAAGTGAAATCCCAAACTTCTCACAGAACCTGACCAGGGGCTTAGACTTGAAAGATGTAGCATTATCAGTGAAAATTCTACTGGGACAACCAAACCTTGCTATGATATCTCCCAGCAAGTCGATGATTACCTTGTGTGAAGCACTCCTGATGGGGTTAGCTTCTATCCATTTGGTGAAATAATCTGTTGTAGTCAAGATCCATCTGTTTTGACCACTTGAAGGAGGATGAATCTCTCCTATGAATTCCAACCCCCATTGCTAAAAAGGTCCTGAAGCTACTACAGGCTTTAATGGCAGAGATTTGAGTTGTTTCTTTCCTGAAATTTTTTGACATTTGATGCAGGCTCTGACTTCTCTGTAGACATCGGTGAATAAAGTGGGCCAGTAGTAACTAGCCCTGAGAATTTTGTGGGCCGAGGTATTCCAAAAATGGTCTCCCCCACATAGACTGCTATGAAAATCAAATATGATCCTTTGGGCCTCATGTGGGTTCAGACATCTTAGAATCACTCCCAGAGGGTCTTTCCAATATAAGACCTGGTTAATAAGGCAATACCTGATTTCTTTAATATTTAAATATCTTGCCTTACTCTTCCCCATTCCATCAGGAGGCTTTAGCTCTTGCAGAAAATATATAATGTCTCCATACCAGGTGCATTCTGCTAATGGAGGATTGTCTTGAGGACTGCCACCAAACAACTCAGCCTACTGAATTTCTAAGCAAGTGTTGATGAAGTTAACCCCCGAGGCCTTACAATTGGATTCAGTCAATAGCTTGGCTAAACCCTGCCCTTTAACTAACTTGATGGGATTTATTTTCGGATCGAACTCAAGGATCTTGGAAATCCACTTGCTCCTTCTCCCATCTATGTCCGACTAAATAAGAATGTCCTTCACAGAATCTGAAGGGACATATGCAATAATTTTGGAATGAAGAACATAAACTCTAAAATCCTTGAGAGATTTCACAAAGGCATAGGATTGTTTCTCCATGATGTCATATTTGACCTCTGCATCTCTTAATGCCCTGTTGAAAAATGAAATGGGTTACTCCAGCTCTTCTACATTCTTTTATAGTAAAACAGCTGCCACTGTGTCAAATGAAGAAAAATAAAAAATCAAAAAATCCTTTGAGTAATCAAGACTGATAAGCACAGGTGCCTCAGTCAATGCTTTATTGATCTGTTCAAAAGAATTTCTAGACTCGGCAGCCCACTTTACTTCATGGCCTTTCCTGAGCATGGTCGTTATGAGTTTCACCATTTCAGCAAAATTGGAAACAAACCTTCTCAGAAAGTTAATCTTGCCCAGAAAAGACTGGACTTTCTTCCTAGACCTAGGTAGTGGCAAGGTTTGAATTGCCTCCACTCTGTTGGGATCAATCCTGACTCCCTCAGTTGATACTATGTGACCCAACAATTTTCCTTCCTTCATAGAAAATAGGGACTTCTTGGGATTGAGGGAAAGACCAAACCTTCTACATTTCGAGAAGACCTTCCTTAGGTGTTGACGGTGTTCTTTATCAGAATTTGAAAATATTTTAATGTAATCCAAATAGATGACCACAAACTTGTCCTTTTATCCAATGAAATTGGTATCCATGGCTCTCTAAAAGTTTTCCCCTACATTCATCAATCCAAAAGGCATGTTGGCATACATGAATGTGCCCCAAGGAGTGGTGAAGTCTGTTTTTTCTCTGTCCTCAGGCAGAACTGATATCTGATTGTAGCTCGAAAAGACATCAATCATTGAAATTATGGATGCACCAGTTACCCTCTGCAATATGTGTTCCATCTTTGGTAAGGGGTAATTTTCCTTCTTTGAGCTTCTATTCAGGTTTATAAAATCAACACAGAGTCTAATTTCTCCACTTTTCTTCCTCACTGGGACCAAATTGTCCACCCATTCAGAATATCTCAAAGGGATAATGATTTGGGAATCCAAAAACTTCTTCACTTTTCATTCCATGACAAGCAACAACATGGGATTAATTTGTCTTAGCTTCTGCCTGAATGGATTAGCCTCTTCCTTCAGTGGGATTTTATGTTCAATGACGCTAGTGTCATATGTCCTAAGGTATTCATAGGTCCAGGAAAACACATCAGAAAATTATTTTAATAACTCAGTATACTCGACTCTCTGCTCCATTCACAGGTTACTTGACAACTTGACAAACTTAGGATCCTTGTCTGTGCAAATATTGCACTCAGTTACATTGGCATCCCCATTTGAAACCTTACCCTTTACTGCCACATCATTTCCATCGAACAATGTTTCTAAAGGAACTAGTCCCTTTGGAATGTGATTGCTAGGCAACTAAACAATATTGTGGTTAGAAATATTCTTTAAAAATACCTCAGGGTGAGTATCGCCTTCGGGATCATGGTCCTGATCAATGTACAATGCAGAGAACTCATCAATAGACTCAAGAAATTTTATGATTTCAAGATCATCCTCGAATACCTTCCAATGTTTGATATTGTCTGGTACAGAGGGCCTGTATCTTATCTCAACATCATATTTGAACTTAGGTGGCAAAGGGATCCTAAAATAGCTAGCTGAAACAGCTAGGGAATCGGCCAAAATATTTTCCTCTCTTAGAATAAATGAAATTTTGAAGGCTAAGAAGAAATTGTCAATTAGGTCCCACACCTCATTTTTGTTACTTCTGATCCGAGGATGTTTATCCTGATAAGAATTTCTGACCTACTGGACTATCAACTCGGCATCTCCAAACACTTCTACCTCCTCAATTCCCATGTCCTTTGTATCCCTTAAGCCCAAAACAAAATCTTCATACTCTGCCACATTATTGGTAGATTCAAACTCTAATTTGTATGACAGTGGGATAGTTTCCTGAGAAGGGGAAACAAACACTATCCTAGAACCAGCACCATCTTTAGAGGAATCCCCATTAAAGAACATTTTCCAAATGGAAGTAATTGAGGGAGAGACTTCATGGAGGAGAATTGGTTGTTTTCTGATTTGAAGAGAAGCTTCTAGGATGTTGGTGAGCTGTAACAAGATGGATCCCAAATCAATATCAAGGGAAAAGATGGGATGATTTGTGGGGTCTACTTCATCACTAACAATGTAGGCCAGTTGAGCTTCTCTATACAATCTTCTATGCTCCCCTCCAAAGACTAGAATGGTGGCATATGTAAGGTCCATCTGTAATGTTCCTCCAAGTTTTTTAATCCAAGATGTTGACAATATCATGCCAAACTTGGGAGGAACATCGGCTACCACAATGCCCATGACCACACTCTTCATGGGTAGCTGAAATAAGGACACCACCAAGTCTTTGATGACTCAAAGACATTGCACTCTCCTTGAATCAAAAGAGTATAAGTCATGGTAGGCCTTTGTGACTTCCAGACCAAGTTCTTCCATTACAGTTTTGGGCATGAGATTATGAGCGGCCCCTGAATCCATCAAACAGTTGTGCAGCACCTTATCATGAATGTTCAAAGATGTGTAGAAGGGAAGGGGTGAATCATCTCTGTATTCCACCATAGGACCTAGGATTACTGCAGGTTTTTCATCTTGCTAGTTAATTGAGTCTGTGGGATGATATGAGGGCTCAAAATGTAGTATCTTAGAGAGGCTCCTTTTGAAATCTTCATGTTTAACCAGCTCAGAGAGGGGTACAGGGATTCTGATTTTCTGAATTTCATGCTCAAAATTAAAACAAGATATGAGATTCAGGATTTCTTTTACTAAGGGAATAGGAGTCTGGACTAATGGAGAGGGAGCTTGGGTTTTCTTACCTTGGTTGTTGTATGCCATATCTTTAGCAGGCTCCTCTACTCTAGTGGGCTGCTTAGGAACATCAGGCATTCCCGCTTTCTTTTTGGATATGACGTTGTATCTATTTTGGTTATTTCTAGCCTTATCTCCCTTGCTCAGCTCATTAAGTTGATTGTCCATGAGAGACACCTCATATGTTGATCAGGTAAAATGATGAAAATGGGAAGTGTCTCCAAAACAATGGATTTCATGATCAAGCTCATCTATTTCCTCTCCTTCCCCACCAGCAACCAGTTTATTCTAAAGAGGAGTCTGGATCCTCTGATCGTCTCTATCTCTGTTCCTTTGTTCCCTTGGCATAATCTGGGGAACATTGTTGTTTGGCCTCCTAAGACCTCTGTTATCATCATTTTGGGGATTTATGTAAATTGGCTTCCCTTCTAATTCCAACCTTTCCATCCTAGCCGAAAGTGTTTTCATCATCTTAGTTACTTCATCAATCTTAGGGGAAAGGGCAGAAAAACCAGATGTGGAGGCTTCAGATCTCTTCCTGGATATGTCTCTATCAGCTTTGTCTCTGAGTCAATCCATAACTAATATATTAGAACTTCCACAGCTGCATCCTCTATGTGAGCCAAGGAAGTTGCTCGTCTATCCCTCAACAAAAGGCAGAAATCAGGGTTGAAAGCGCTGGCATAAGTAATTTTGGCTGAAGCTTCTGAGGGATTTATCTGAGAAGGGATGTTATTGTACATATTATTAAACCTCTTGGAGAAGTCAGAGATAGACTCTCCTTCCTTTCTCTTCAAATACCCAAACTCTATCATGTAATACATGAAGTCTTTCTTATCTCCCCACTGTCTCAAGAAGGCATTATCCAAAGCCTCTATCACATCGATAGATCTAGGAGGAAAGGCCCTAAACCATTTCCTAGCCTCACCTTCAAGGCTATGAACAAAAATCCTCATCCATACGTATGCATGCATGATGACATGATGATCCGTAAAATTGTAAAAGGCTTCAAGGTGTTCTTCTGCAGTTATATCTCCTTCACCTGTAAACTTGGGCAACTGCTTGAGGTAGCCATCTGTTGGAAGGGCATTGAGAGGCTGAGGAAGCACAAGGGGAGAAAACCTAGCAGCTATTATGGCCTCCATCCTAGTCATGGGGGGATTTTCTCATGCCATAGGAACGTTTGGTGGAGGAGAACTAGGAGGGGAAGGAGTTCGCACAGGGGAGACTGGAACCGAGCTTCCAGGTGGAAAGGGAAACAATGGAGGATTCAGAGAAAAATCTACAGGGCTAGAGTCAGCGGAGGCTTCTCTTTCTGTAGTGGAAGTAGTAATAGGAGGAGGGGTGGTAAAACCTGGGGTAGGAAAATATTCTGAGGTGATGGTTTTGAATTAGGGTACAACCTCGGGAGAAAGCTGATTGACAAGGATTTCTCCCTCCAATCCAATACCAGGAGGATAAAAATCGGTAGGAACACTCCCAAACTTTAGACTTCGGGAAACTCTAACAGAAGGCAATAAAACAGAATGAGATGCAGAGATTGGAGTTCCTATGGAAAAATGTTAATCATCAGAAATACCTGGTTTAGCAGTAGAATTACCTCCTCTAAAGGCCTTTCCCTTTCTGATGATCTTCTCTGGTTCAGTTTCAGGTGTTGCTAAAGGCAGTTGTGGAGTAGACCTTGTATTCCTGCCTCTAGAAGCCACGGTTGAAACAGTGGAATCGCCTGTGGGTTCGCATCAATGAAGTCGCCACAATGGAATATCTAGGTGTACAGTAGCAATATTGGAAGGATCTGATGCCTGATGCACCTTTAGAATCAGAGGCTCAATGTCATTCAATCCCAGGTAAAATCTTCAAAATCGTCCCCAACAACGGCGCCAGAAATGTTATCACCAGAAATCACTCCTAGATTACGGTAGGAGTAAGCCTAATACCCATCAATTTATATGTCACAACTTGTTTATAAAGGGTGATCGAAAGAGAACAGACTTAGAACAATATCATTTGAACTTAGGATCCTGGACCACGCTATGCATGAACAAGTGAGGTCTTAGTTTAACTTCAGACAGTAAGATGTAATAAGGGTGAGTAGGAGGAAGACTTCGGTGAGAAAATGTAAAGTTTTGTTGTGAGCATCAAGCTTCCAACAGCCCAAAGAGGAAGAACTTAAAACAATAACTTCTTGTATTCAAATTATAAGAACACTAAAAGAAATCATAACAACGTTACAATTAAACATCTATCATAACACAGTCACAATGATTCAAGTGAATCAGTCAATCATGAACTCTTTCAGTATTAGATGGAAACAAGATGGAGTAAGGAAGTTGTCTGTCATTAAACAAGAAGTCTCATAGACATATACATAACCAGAGAAACTAGTGCTTCATCCAAACATTACAATAGGGATTTTATCTCTACCATCGATACTAACAAAAATGGAAAAAATGCCTCTAAATACTTGGAGTTGGCTCAGTTGCTGAAGACGCGATATTTTTTGCATTCATGGCTTTGCGTTGGTAAGTTTCCCTGTTAGGATGTGCATGTAGATGTCAGGCAGACTGCCCATGCAATTAGCTGTCAGATGCAATCTTTGTCAGGCTGGACTGACAGTCACCTCTTGTGCTTTGTCTCTTTCTGACCTTCTATTTATGGAAGGAGATGACGTTCAACAACCATCAACCACCTTAATAACTGCTTTCTCGATATTAGGTAAGGCTTGGTCAATTTTGTGCTTGGACAATGTGGCGGCCTTTCCTTGGTTGTTGTTTCTTCGTTGGACTACTACGGGGGGGGCCGACTTGCAAACGTGGGTGAGAATCTTACGGGGACAGCGGTGGCACCGACAATTCAAATATGAGACGAGGGGTGCTGAGATGGAAGCACCAGGTGGTGAAGAAGTGGGGCTATGACACCGAATGAGAAGTGCCATGGAAATATAGATAGGACATAGGTGGAAGTGGCATGGAGCATGGGGGTACAGGTGTCGGGAGATAAGAGGGGTTAAGGAAAAGGAGACATGACACCTGGAGCATGGAGGATAGGTGTGTGGTGGTGAAGGGTAGAAGGGAAGTGGGAGACGTGACAAAGGAATAGGGGGGGCAGAGTGGGGAACACTTGTCACAAGGGGGAAAAGGCGGTAAGTGATTGAGGGGGACCCACATGGAGCCACCCATATTGGACCCCTCCCCCTTTATTAAAGGAAGAATGGCAAGGGGGGTCCAGAATTGGACCTCACCCATAGATCTGGGCACTTTAATCCCAGTCGTTCAGACTTGCGTGACACCATATCATACCCCCCACCCATTAAAGGAATAACGGAAACGAGAGTCCAGAATTGGACCTCATCTGTAGATCTGGGCATGCAAATCACGACCACCCAGATCCACACATATTTTAAATCAAATACGCCCACTCATAAAACTTAGGACAAGTGGGTTTTCAACCCACTTTTTTCATAATTTTGCCAAAGGGGAATATTTTAGGAAAACACCTCCCTTACAACATTAGGTGATAATAGGTAGGATTGGATTCATCATTGATGATGTAAGCTAGGTGTACCTTCCTATAAATCCTTCTATGTTCTCCCCCAAATATAGGAATGGTGGCATATGAAAGGTCCATCTGCAAAGTTCCCCCCAGTCTTTTGATCCATTATCTTGACAAGAGCATCCCAAACTTATGGGGGACATCAGACACCACAATATCCATGAGCACACTTTTCATGGGCAATTGGAACAAGGTAACAACTAGTTCTTTGATAACCCCAAGACACTTCACTTTCCTAGAATCAAATGAGTATAGGTCATGGTAAGGTTTTGTAATTTCCATCCTAAGCTCATCCATGAAAGTTTTAGGCATGAGGTTATGAGATGCACCTGATTCCATCAAGAAGTTGTGCAACACTTTATCATGAATGTTTAAGGATGTGTAGAAAGGAGGAGAAGAGTCATCCCTATCCTCTACCAAAGGTCCCAAAATTAATGTTGGATCTTAATCTTGGAGGTTGATTGAATCTATGGAATTAGAAGAAGGCTTGGGCTGCAACATTTTGGAAAGATATTTTTTGAATTCCTCATTCTTAATCAGCTCCAAAAAAGGTACCGGGATTTTGATATTTTGAATATCACTTTCAAAGCTAAAAGAGGAGGGAGATTTCAGAATTTCCTTAATTTTTGGGACATGGCTCTTAACCAATGCTTGAGAGTTTTATGCCTCTTTTTCTTTGTTGCTATCTGCCACAACCTTAGCAAAATTTTATTTTTTAGTGGGATGATCAAAAGTGTTAGGATTTCCCTCTTTCTTTTTTGACCTTAGGTTGTATTTATTTGGATTTTCATTGGTTTTTTCCCCTTTACTCAATTCATTCAATTGGTTATCCATGAGAGACTAATCATATGCAGATTGGGTTAAATGGGGGGATGAAGAGGTGTCACCAAGACAATGGATTTTTGGATCAGTGTCTTCTTCCTCTCCTTCTTCATCAGCAACAAGGTTATTTTGGAGAGGGTCTTGGACTTTTTTATCATCTCTATCCTTATTTATTTGATATCTTTGGAGGACCTGAGGGGCATTATTTGGTATTCTAAAATTTCCTCTATTATCAACATTATGTGTGTTCCTATAGTTATGCTTTCCTTCAAGTTTCAAATTCTCCATTTCAGCAGAAATTTGTTTTACCAATTTTGTTAGTTCATCAACTTGAGGGTGGTCAGTAGGGGAGTGTGTAGTTTAAGCTTCATCCTTACCTTTTCTTTTGTCTCTATCATATTTTCCCATAAGCTTGTCAGTTTCTAGTATGTTAGATTCTACTTCCACAGCTGCATATTTCATATGTGCTAGAGAGGTAGATCTTATTTCTCTTAACATGAGGAAAAAATCAGGGTCAAAAGAACCGACATAGGTGATCTTGACAGAAATTTATGTAGGCTCTATTTCAGTGGAAATTTTGTTGTACATTTTATTAAATCTCTTTGATAAATTTGAAACAGATTCCCTCTCTTTCCTCTTAAGTGACCCAAACTTTGTAATGTAATAAAGGAAATCCTTTTCATCCCCCCAATGTTTCAGAAAAGCATCATCCAAAGCTTCAATTCCAGCAATAGATCCAGGAGTCAAACCCCTAAACCATTTTCTAGCCTCACCATCAAGGCTCTATACAAATACCCTCATCCATACATCTTCATTTTCAATGTTAATATTGTCTGCATAACTATAAAAGGTTGCAAGGTGTTCTTATACAAATATGTCTTCCTCCCCTGTGAACTTGGGAATGTACTTAAGGTAGTATCCAACTGGAAGAGCATTCATACACTGAGGTAAAATAAGAGGGGCATACCTAGCATCCACTATGACATCCATCCTATTTCTAGGAATATTAGCACCTACCATTGGGTTGTGAACTCTAGGAGAACAAGGGGGAGATGGAGTTTTGACATGTACAACTGCATCTTTGATTTTAGGACAAAGAGGGAGCTTAGATGGGGATTTTTCAGTTTTAAGAGGAAGAGTCTGAGTCTTGGGAGAAGATGGTATAGGGTCCAAGGGAAATGAAGTTTACTCCTCTTTAGTCACATCAATTTTGATAGGAGGAGGAGTAGGAAAACCCAAGGTAGGAAAATATTCTAAGCTCTCAAGTCTAAACCAGCTTACAACATCAGGAGAGGCAAGGGTTTCAAAAAAATCTTCTTTCAATTTGGAACTAAAAGAAGGTTATTCAACAGAAAAATTTTCAAAATCCAAATTTCTAGAAACTTCAACAGAGGGTAGAAGAGAATAATTGGATATAGCTATTGGAGTATTAAAAGTAGAATCATGAAAATGACCAGAAGTACTTGGCACAACGGTTGAAAAGTCTTCTTGAGAATATTTTCCTTTCTTCATAATCTTCTATGGGTTAGCTTCAGGTGTTTCTAGAGGTATATGTGGAGTAGACCTTGTGTGTCTGCCTTTGGGGGCCAGAAATGAAATGGTGGAGTCACCAGGTGCAAGTTGTAATCTACAATGCATTGATTTCTAATGCACCTTCAAAATCAGTATGCTTTGTCGTTCAATCCCAGGGAAATGTTTTCAATCTGTTCCCTAGCAATGGTGCCAAGAATGTTGTCATTGATAATCACCCTCATATTGCAAGAGGATAAGCCCAACACCCATAAAATAGGTTTGTGAATGTAGATTAATGATAGAAGGCTAAATGGACAAAACTCAGCAGAGCAATGTTTTAACATAGAAATTCTAGGCTAGTATGTATAATCAAATGAGGTTTTGAATAACTTCAACCAGTGGTTTAAGAATAAAATTGAGTATATGGAAGACTTGGTGAGTGTTAGGACCACACAATGTACCCTTTTTGCCCATACTTTTTTCCATTGTTATACCCTTCATCACCTGTATTTAGACTTATACTATCATTTCACCTGATCATTCCAAGGTACACA
>JZKD02S1694441.1:216572-234131 GCA_000966675.3 Picea glauca | reverse complement strand
AATTGAGCATATATAGTGCGTGGCTATCTTTGAAACAAAAGACTTCCCTGGGTTGATAATTTATGTTTCACTTGGTTGTTTGAAATTAATTAAGCAATTATAGTGACCAACAGTGAGGAAGGTGGATAGGTCTTCTATAAGCATCAGGCCTTCTAGCAGCTAGGTGAAGAAAAACTCAGTCACAAGAACTTATTGAACTAAATTTAAAACACTGAAAAACATTTACAGAAGCATTATAATAAAACATCCATTATAATACAACCATAACATCTCATAAGTATCATCCAATAATGAGCATTCAGAGTAAGAAGAAACAAGATGATGAAAAGAGATTGACTTCTATTAATCAAAATATCTCAGGTCTCATACATAAACCAAAGTAAAACTTTTTTTAGTCAAAATATTACAAAATAGGGAGATCTGCTCAACCATTTCCTTGGGGGTAATAAGGAGTAGAATGGACTAATGTAATCCCATGCTATTCACGGAACTTGATCAATGGTTCAGCCTTAAAGGAGGCAACATTGTCAGTAACAATATTGCTTGGACAACCAAATCTTGACACGATGTCTTCAAGAAAACTAACGATTACCTTGTGGGAGGCACTCCTTGTAGGAATGGCTTCTATCCACTTGGTGAAATAATCAGTGGTTGTCAAAATCCACCTATGTTGACCACTTGAATCTGGATGGATTTCCCCAATGAATTCAGTACCCCACTATTGAAAAGGTCCAAAAACCACCACAGGCTTCAAAGGCAAAGATTTGAGTTGTTGTTTTCTAGAAAAATTTTGGCATTTGACGCTGATGGATTTCCCCAATGAAGTCAATACCCCACTGTTGAATTCCCCCCATGTGGGGATTCAGGGGAAACGCCCTGAGAAAAAAAATTGTGCCTTGAGAAACGTGCCACATATTTAGGTGGTTTTTCGACACATGGTTTCTTTGTTGATGGTTTTCTATTTCCAGTTAAGGAATTAGGGTTGTTGACTAATCCAGGTCATTGGGTTAGGGATTTGGATGTCACTGGATATTATATGTATATGTTATTGTAAACAATGTATCACTATGAATGAATATAGAATATGTTGGTTTTCTCAGTTTGGGTTTCCAGTGGAAAAATGTTTGTGTAATGTTTGTATTTTCCATTGTATCTTTTCAGTTATTTTACTGAAAATATGTTTGCAGTAAATATTGTACAAGGCTAAAATCTACATTTGGTATTAGAGATTTGTTGGCTTCAGGGGGGCACCTTTGTGGTCAAGGGTTTGGCTCGGGGCTGTGATAATCCTTATTACAATGGGAGATTTGTGGTATTGGGTTTTCAGGTGAAAAGAAATGACAAGAAATTCAAAAATGGAGCTCGAGAAGTTTAATGGGAAAAGTTTTGAGTTGTGGAAGCTCAAGATGGAAGATCTGTTGGTGGACAGAGATCATTGGATCGTGGTAGATCCAAGTACTGCACCTACAGGAACTTCAGCAGATGACTGGAAAAAGTTGGATAGGAAGGCAAAGAGCACAATCTAACCGTTCCTCTCAGATTTAGTGTTACTGAATGTGTCATAGGAAGCTACAACCAAGGATTTATGGGAAAACTTGGGGAAGTTGCATCAGTATAAGTCCCTAGTAAATAAACTATTCCTGAGAAAGAAGTTGTATAACCTGAGGATGAGAGATGGAGACTTGGTGGAAGAGAATTTGAACACCTTCAATACTGTGGTAAGTCAGTTAGTATCTATTGAGATTAAAATTTCAAATGAAGATAAATGTATCGGTTTACTGTGTTCTTTACCAGACTCCCGAGATAGTCTGGTTGTGGCCATAGGTAGTAATACAACTTCCTTGAAGTTTGATGAATTGGTCTCATCCTTGTTGTCAGAGGAGATGAGACGGAAGAATATGGAAGGACAGAGCACAGACGCATTATTTGCAAGATGACGTTCCCAGGAAAGAAATAGATCTAAGTTCTCAAGTGGGAGATATATGTCTAAGGGTAGATCTAAATCTCCCGGAAATTTTGTAAAGGTATGTTGGAGATGTGGAAAAGAAGGGCACTACAAGAAGTAATGTATATCCAAAGTTGAGAAAAAGAAGGGATCTGAAGAATCTCCTTCTACAGAAGAAAAGACCTCCAAGGAAGAAGGAGGGGATGTGTACTTGGCTTCTTCAAGCAAACATGCAGATCATGAGGCATGGTTGGTTGACTCAGGTGCATCCTTTCATATGACTCCCCATAGGGAGTGGTTCTACGAATATGAAAGGCATGATGGAGGTAATGTTTTCTTAGGTGATGATTTGACAACAAGAATCATAGGACGAGGAAAATTCAAGTTGAGGATCATAGATGGAAGGATTAGAAAACTGCTTGGTGCTATGCACATCCTAGATTTGGCTTGAAATTTGATTTATGTAAGAAAAATCGACAATGCAGGGGTAAAAACAATATTTGAAAAGGAAACATTCAGGATGGTTTGAGGATCAAGGGTGTTGTTGAAGGGAGTTTGGTTTGGAGTTTTGTATAAGCTAAAAGGAAGCACTATTAGTGATGGTTGTAATAGTTCCATTGTTCATGATAGTGGAGTTGAAGAAGAAATAAATCCTACAGTATTTGGAGAAAAGGTTATGTTATGGCATCAAATACTAGGGCATATCAGAGAAAAGGGTCTTTGGCTAATACACGGTAAAGGTATGGTTGAAGGTATGTCTAACTTCTCTCTGGATTTTGATTTCTATGAACATTGTCTATATGGGAAGAAGAATCGGGTAAGATTCCCCCTGGTGCAAAGAGGGCAGAAGCAATTTTACAGCTATTTCATAGTGATGTTTTTGGACCTGTGTCAGTCCCATCATTAGGAAAATCTGTGTACTATGTATCATTTATAGATGAATTCTCGAGGAATACTTGGATGTATTTCCTCAAGAAGAAATCTAAAGTCTTTGACATGTTTAAATAGTTTAAGGCTCTTGTTGAGAATCAAACAAAGAAAAGAATTAAGGTGTTGAGTATAGATAATGGTGGAGAGTTCTACGGGAATGAATTTGAATAATTTTGTAAGAAGTCTGGTATATCAAAGAAGAACACTACTCCATATACACCTCAACAGAATAGAGTTGCAGAAAGGATGAACAGGGCGTTGATGGAAAAATCAAGGTGCATGCTAAGTGGTGTCAGGTTAGGGCAAGAATTTTGGGTAGAGGCAGTGGGTATTGCATGTTACCTGATAAACAGATCACCCTCATCAGCGTTGGATGACAAGACTCCACAAGAGGTATGGACTGGTAAGGAAGCTTATCTCACACATCTCAAGGTATTTGGTTGTGATGCATATGTTCATTTTCCAAAAAACAGAAGTAAGCTAGATAAGAAGGCCGAAAAGTGTATCTTTATTGGATATAAAGATGGTCTCAAAGGTTATAAGCTTTGGAACCCTGAAACTAAGAAGGTAGTGTATAGTCGAGATGTGGTATTTAGAGAAATGAAGGATGTTGTTAAACATGAAGTCCTACCAAGTAAGGAAGAACCAGAGAAAATAGAGTTTGATTTAAAGGATGATGAGTAAGAATCTACAGAAGAACAGGAATCAAAAGAAGAAGATCCCCATACTCCAGTATTGAGGAGATCAATTCAAGAAAGAAGGATAGAAGAAAGGTATACTCCATCTGATTTCTGTTCAAATTTTTCTTTGTCTATTACTAATGATGATCCTAGAACTGTCAGGGAGGCAGTGGATTCAGAGGATGGAAATCTCTGAAAAAGGGCCATGGACGAAGAAATTGCATCTTTGGATAAGAATAAGGCTTGGGATATAGTGGAGTTGTTGACTGGAAGAAATCCCATTGGAAGCAAATGGGTATTTAAAAATAACCTGAATGCAAAAGGAAAAGTGGAGAAACACAAAGCTCGGTTAGTAGCAAAGGGTTATTCCTAGGTTGAGGGAATTGATTTTGGTGAGATTTTTTCTCTTGTTTCCAGGTTAACCTCTATAATATTTTTGTTATCTATTGTTGTTTCATTTGATTTTGAAGTATAACAAATGTATGTGAAGACAACATTCCTACATTGGGATCTAGAAGAAGAAATCTATATGAAGCAACCAGAAGGTTATGTTGTGAAGGGAAAGAAGGAGTTGGTATGCAAGCTGAAAACTTCCATGTATGGTTTAAGACAATCACCAAGGATGTGGTATCAAAAAATTGATACTTACATGTTGGGACTTGGATTCACAAGAAGCAAAGAGGATCATTATGTGTATTTTAAATTAATTGGTGATCATTTGATTTATTCAGTCTTGTATGTGGATGACATGTTGCTGATAGGAAACAATAAGGAGATTATACAGGATGTGAAAACTTAGTTTTCCTCTAAATTTGACATGAAGGATCTCAGTGCTTCAAATTTCATTTTGGGCATGGAAATTAAAAGATATCAGAAAAAGAGGAAAATTTGGTTAAATCAGAGAAAATATGTCGAGACAATATTGTAGAGGTTTAATATGCAGGAATGTAAACCGATCAAGGTTCCTATTCCTGTTGGGGTAAAGTTATATGTGAATCAGTGTCCCAAGACACAGGAAGAGGAGGAGGACATGTCTCATGTTTCATATGTGAGTGCAATTAGCAGTTTGATGTATGCAATGGTATGTACTAGACCGTAAATTGCACAAGCAGTGGGAGTTTTGAGGAGGTATATGTCAAAACCAAGGAAGTAACATTGGACAACAGTAGAAAGGGTTTTCAGGTATTTGTGTGGCACTGCTAGCTATGCATTGTGCTACGAAGGAAGACTAGGATTGGATAGAGTGATGGATAGACATGGCTTTGTGGATGCAGAATGGGCTGGAGATCTAGATCGTAGGAGATTTACAAGTGGGTATGTGTTTAAATTGTTTGAAGGAGCAATAAGTTGGCTAAGAAAAAGACATGTTGTAGTGGCACTTTCAACTACAGAAGTTGAATACATGGCAGCCACTCATGCAAGTAAGGAAGTAGTATGGTTACAAATATTGTGTTCAGGTATTGGATTGGTACAACAAGCTGTAAGGATAGATTGTGACAGTCAAAGTGCAATTTTTCTGGTGAAGAACTTGGCTTATCATTCAAAGACAAAGCATATTGATATTCAATATCACTTTGTGAGAGACATGATTGAAGAAAAGAAAGTATTGTTGATGAAGGTGGATACTTTGAAGAATGTTTCAGATTCTTTAACAAAATCTGTGAGCAATGAGAATTTCTCTTGGTGTAGAGGATCCATGGGCATTGTTGCCCTGGATTGTTGACTATGTAACCCTATAACCCCATGTATGCAAATAAAGAAACAAGTGGGCGAATGTTGGGTATGTGTTGTATTCTTTTCACGAGTAGTAGAGTTTGTGCATTGCATCGGGTGCACAGGGGGGTTTGAGGGGGGGGCGTGAGGCCCCCTCTTGGGGGATGAATGGGGGGAAATTCCCCCTTCATAGGGGTTCGGGGGAAACACCCTCGAGAAAACAAATTATGCCTCAAGAAACGTGTCACATATTTAGGTGGTTTTTTGACACATGGTTTCTTTGTCGATGGTTTTCTATTTTCGGTTAAGGAATTAGGGTTGTTGACTAATCCATGCCATTGGGTTAGGGTTTTGGATGTCACTGGATCATATATGTATATTGTATTGTAAACAATGTATCTCTATGAATGAATATAGAATATGTTGGTTTTCCCGGTTTGGGATTCCAGGGGAAAAATCTATGTGCAATGTTTGTATTTTCCATTGTATATTTTTTGTTCTTTTACTGAAAATTTGTTTGCAGTAAATATTGTACAAGGTTAAAATCTATAGACACAAGCTCTAATATTTGCACAAACATCAGTAAAAAGGCTAGGCCAAAAATATCCAACTCTAAGGATCTTATAGGCTATGGTTCTACAAAAGTGATGCTCCCCACATAAGTTGTCATGAAAATCAATCATGGCCTTTTGGGCCTCCTACGGATCTAAAAATCTAAAAAGAAACCCTAGAGGATCTTTCCAATACAATATATGATCAATAAAACAATATATGATTTCTTTAAGATTCAAATCTCTTACTTTGTTTTCCTCCAAATCATCAGGAGGTTGCAACTTCTGCAAAAATTATATGATTCCCTTATACCAAGTGCATCCTGCCAAGTTGGGGCTGATATGAGAGATTTTGTCAACAAAATCAGCTTTCTGATTTTCCGAGTTTGTGTTCATGAAATTAACCCCTAATTCTTTTCAATTTGATTCATTCAACAACCTATCTAAACCTTGGCCTTTCACTAGTTTAGTGGGTTTCATTTCAAGGTCAAATTCCATAATTTTGGCCATCTATTTTCTCCTCTTCCCATCTATGTCAGGTTGAATAAGTATCTCTTTCATAGAGGCTGGGGGAACATAGGAAACAATCTTGGAATACAGAATGTATACTCTGAAATCCTTGAGGGATTTTACAAAAGCATAATCATGCTTTTCCATGATATCATATCTCATTTATGCTTCCCTCAATGATCTACTAAAAATGGAAATAGGATTCTCTAACCCCTCTGTATTTTTCTGAAGCAAGACAACAACCAATGTGTCAAATGAGGCAAAGGAAAATATCAGAAATTCCTTGGAATAATTAGGTTTCATGATCAAAGGTGCTTCAGTCAAGGAATTTTTTATTTGGTCAAAATAATCTCGAGCTTCAGCAGTTCATTTCACCTCATTTCCTTTCCTAAGAATGGATGTAATGTACTTAACCAATTCAGAAAAGTTAGAGATGAACCTTCTTAGAAAATTTATTTTCCCCAAGAAATATTGAACTTCTTTCTTGGATCTAGGAAGAGATAAAGTTTGGATAGGCTCTACTCTACTTGGATCAATTCTTACCCCTTTTGTTGATATAAGGTGTCCCAATAACTTTCCTTCCTTCATAGAAAACACAGACTTCTTAGGATTGGGAGAGACACCAAACTTTTTGCACTTCAGAAAGACCCTTTTCAAATGATGATAATGTACTTTATCAGATTTTGAGAACATTGTATTGTCATCTAGGTAGATGACCACAAATTTGTCCTTCTCCCCAATAAAGGAAATATCCATTTCTCTTTGAAAGGTTGCTCATGCATTCATTAATCCAAAGGGAGTCTTAGCATACATAAATGTGCCCCAAGGGGTAGTGAAGGTTGTCTTCTCCCTGTCTTCAAGAAAGACAGATATTTGATTGTAGCCTGAGAATCCATAAATCATAGACATCCTAGATGAGTCGGTCACTCTTTGCAAAATTTGTTCCATCTTTGGAAAGGGATAATTATCTTTCTTGGAGCTTCTATTCAAATTCCTGAAATCAACACATAGTCTGATTTCCCCATTCTTCTTCATCACAAGGACCAATTTAGCCACCCACTCAAAGTATCTAAAAGGAATGATGATCTTGGAATCCAACAGCTTCTTCACTTCTTTTTCCATAATAGGCATCAACATGGGATTTATCTATCTAAGTTTCTGCCTAAAAGGCTTGGTCTCCTCTTTCAAAGGGATCTTGTGTTCAATGATGTTTGTGTCATATATTTGTAAATCTTCATATTTCCATGAAAACACATTAGAAAACTCCTTTAAAATCTTAACATACTCATCCCTTTGTTCCTTTGACAAACTGCTAGACAACTTCACATACTTTGGATACTCCTCTATACCTAAATTGCATTCAGTCACATCAACATTTCCAGTTGAACCTTTAACCTTGACAACAACATCATTTATGTCAAACAATATCTCCAAGGGGACTATTCCTTTTAGAATATGGTTACTGGGCAATGGAACAATATGATGGTCATCAATTTTATTCAGAAAAATATCAACATGAGGGTTTTTGTCATAATCATGATCTTGATCAATATGTAGAGAAAAAAACTCATCCACATTTTCAAGAAATATTTTGATCTCAAGATCATACTCAAAGACCTTCCAATGTTTGACATTACCAGGTATAGAGGGACTATACTTCACTTCCACATCATATTTGAGCTTAGGGGGCAAAGGAAATCTGAAATTACTTGTTGAAACAACCAAGGAATCTGCCATAGTATTTTCCTCTCTTGGAACAAAAGAGATACTAAAATCCAAGAAGAAATTATCCACAAGATCCCAAACTTCATTTATGTAAGTCCTTAACTTGGGATGTTTAGCTTGATACATATTTTTGACTTGGTGTACAATTAATTTATCATCTCCAAACACTGTTAACTCTTCAATCTTCATGTCTTTAGCAGCCCTCAAACCCAAAACAAGAGCCTCATATTCTGCCACATTGTTTGTAGTTTAAAATTCAAGATTGTAAGACAAATATATGGTCTCTTGAGAAGGGGAAATAAAGACTACCCCAACACCAACACCTTCCTTAGAAAAGGCTCCATCAAAAAACATCTTCTAAGTAGAGGTATTAGGAGGAGGAATTTCACAAGAGGTAATGGGTTGTTTTCTGATTTCAATAGATGATTGAGGAGCATCAGTGAGTTGTAAAATACTGTATCATAAATCGGTATCAACTACAAAAATAGGGTGGTTGGTAGGATTGGCTTCATCATTGATGATGTAAGCTAGTTGTGCCTCCCTATAAATCCTTCTATGTTCTACCCCAAATATAGGAATGGTGTTATATGAAATGTCCATTTGCAAAGTTCACCCTAGTATTTTGATCCAAGATCTTGACAAGAGCATTCAAAACTTAGGGGGGACATCAGCCACCACAATATCCATGACCACACTTTTCATGGGAAATTGGAATAGGGTAACAACTATGTCTTTGATAACCCCAAGATATTTTACTTTCCTAGAATCAAATGAGTATAGGTCATCGTAAGTTTTTGTAATTTTAGGTCATCCATGACATTTTTAGGCATGGGGTTATGAGATGCACTTGAGTCCATCTAGAAGTTATGCATCACTTTATCATGAATTTTTAAGGATGTGTAGAGAGGAGGAGAAGAGTCATCCCTATCCTCTACCAAAGGTCCCAAAATTATTGTTTGGCTTATGCTCTTGGAATATGAGGGTGACTCTCAGTGTTAACATATACATCCACCATAGCTCCCTGAATCATCTAGCCACCTGCATATACCAATTCCAATCCATATTCAATGTTTATGATAAGCCTTTCTTGATCCTTCCACTAAGCCACAACCCATTTTAACACGTTTTACTTGAGAGCTCATAGTGCCTTTAAAAATTCTTGGTTGGATGAGACTCCTACATTAGCTTGGAACAATTTCCAGTTTTCTTTGACCAAGTCCCGAAACCCTTCAATATCAAACCAAGAGGGGTTATACTTGAAAGGAGCACCTGGAAAATCACTTGAAACATTCACTTCAAGGAAAACATGGAAATGATCCAAACGTGGATCTTACCAATCCAAGACCTATAAATCCCTATACCCTAGAGGATCAAGTGATGCACAATAAATCTATCCAACCATTTATTCACCCCATTACTACCACTCTGGTTGTTGATCCATTTCAGACCTATTAATACATACTCCACGTAAACCAACCATGCATTTTCAATTTTGTTTAAGAAAAAATGAACCATAATGTCCTCCTAAGCATCCTCTCCCAAAAAGTCCTCTTGGCTAAGTGTAAAATTCATGTCCCCGTCAATCATCAAATCCTCTGAATGTATAATATTTAATTCAAATAGATAGTTCCAATAGGCCTCACTATCAGCATAAGTCCCATAAACATTATAAAGAAGAAATTGGTGGTCCAGTTATTTTCTAACAACCTCTATACACAAACCTGAATGAAAAAAATAAAAATTGACAAGTGTCATCAAAGGAGAAAAACCAGTAATTAACCCACCCAAGGATCCAATAGAATCCAAATCGAATAAAATCCATCCCAGAAAGAGTTCATTAAGCTAAAAAATGATGGGTTCACAATTTCCCATGGTCTCCTCTATAAATATAATATTAGGGTGGTCATGCAACACAAATCTCCTTAGGGAAATTTTTTTTGTCCTCCCCCCCAACCCCCTCATATTCACAGTCAATATCTTCATTGAGATACCTTATTTGGGGTTGTTCCTACTCTAAGAACCCCATAGATGAGGCATTGTTTACCTTGAGTCACTTCCCGATATGCCTTTTCATTTGCATGTTTCAGGGATGAATTCCTACACATTTTAGAGGTATAGGGTCTTTGGCACTTACAAACCCTAGACCCCATAGGAATTTAGCCTTATGGAATGTATCAAGGACACAATAGATAGGTTTCATGGTTGGAGGAAGATTAAAGCAAGCCAGAGGACCCATATCACAAAGACTTAAGGGGATTTTTAAATAGGGAATCCATGTCTTTAGAAAGATCAACTACATGAGGAGACTTTAGTCTATCATCTAGAGAAAAAATTTCAAATCCCACCCCTAAAGAAGAATAACTATACCCTGACCCCACCCCCACACCAGAATCCCAACAAGTCGAAATAATAATGGAATAGACTAGTAGAGGAGAGGAAGGAGAAACATACTTACCCTAGTCATACCGATTGTGTGCAATGTCCATCCAAATGTGTAGATTTTAACCTTGTACAATTATTTACTACAAACATATTTTTAGTAAAAGAATAGAAAAGATACAATGTAAAATACACACATTACACAGAGATTTTTCCCTGGAAACCCAAACCGAGAAAACCAGCATATTCTATATTTATTCACCTCATACATTGTTTACAATACAATATACATATATGAGCTTGCAACATCCAAAACCCTAACCCAATTACTTGGATTAGTTAACAACCTTAATTCCTTAACTGGAAATAGAAAACCATCGGCAAAAAAACATGTTCCGAAAAACCTCCCAACAATGGAAACAAAAATCGAGGCGACATGAAAAATGAGGCAAAAAATGTGACACGTTTCGCCGAGGAAAAAAAATCGGAGGCGCTACCCCCAAACCCCCTGTTCTCTTGGCACAATGTAGCAGACATTATAGCTATTCATGCAAAGAATATAACACATATCCAACATTCTCCCACTTGTTGTTTTATTTGCATACAAGGGGTTACAAAGTTACATAGTCAACAATCTAGGGAAACAATGCCCATAGATCCTCTACACCAAGAGAACTTCTCAGTGCTCACAAATTTTGTTAATGAATTTGCAACATTCTTCAAAGTGTCCACCTTCATCCGCAACACTTTCTTTTCTTCAACCATGTCTCTCACAAAGTGATATTGAACATCAATATGCTTTGTCTTTGAATGATAAGTCGGGTTCTTCGCCAGAAAAATTGAACTCTAACTATCACAATCTATCCTTACATCTTGTTGTACCAACCCAATACCTGAACACAATATTTGTAACCATACTTCTTCCTTTCTTGCATGAGTGGTTGCCATGTATTCAACTTATGTAGTTGAAAGTGCCACTGTAGATTGTCTTTTGCTCATCCAACTGATTTCTCCTCCAAACAGGTTAAACACATATGCGCTTGTAGATATCCTACTATACAAATCTCCAACCCAATATGCATCCACAAATCCATGTATGTCCAACACTCTGTCCAATACTGGTCTTCCTTGGTAGCACAATCCATTGCTAGCATTTCCATGCAAATACTTGAAAAACTCTATACTATTGTCCAATGCTCCTTCCTTGGTTTTGACATATACTTGTTGAAAACTCCCACTGCATGTACAATGTCTGGTCTAGTACAAACCATTTCATACATCAAACTGTGAATCGCACTTGCATAAGGAACATGAGACATGTCCTCCTTCTCTTCTTGTGTCTTGCAACACTGATCCCCAGATAACTTTACATTCTTGCATATTAAACCTCTGCAATATTGTGTCCACATATTTTCTCTTATTTAACCAGAGTTTCATGTTTTTCCGATCTCTTTCAATTTCCATGCCCAAAATGAAATTCGCATCACCAATATCCTTCATGTCAAATTTAGAGGACAACCGAGTTTTCACATCCTGGATAATCTCCTTGTTGTTTCCTATCAGCAACATGTCATCCACATACAAGACCAAATCAATCAAATGATCACCAATTAATTTGAAATACACACAATGATCCTCTTTGCTTCTTGTGAAGCCACTTCCCAGCATATAAGTATCAAATTTTTGATACCACATCCTTCGTGATTGTTTTAAATCATACAAGGACTTTTTCATCTTGCATACCAGCTCCTTCTTTCCCTTCACAACAAAACCTTTTGGATGCTTCATATAGATTTCTTCTTCCAGATCCCCATGTAGGAATTTGTCTTCACATCCATCTGTTCTAATTCAAAATAAAACGCAACAGAAATAGATAAAAAAAATCTAAGATAATTTAACTTGGCAACAAGAGAAAAAATCTCACCAAAATCAATTCCCTCAACCTAGGAATAACCCTTTTCTACTAACTGAGCTTTGTATTTATCCACTTTTCCTTCTGCATTCAACTTCTTTTTAAATACCCATTTGTTGCCAATGGGATTCCTTCCAGTAGGAAACTCCTCTAGATCCCAAGCCTCATTCTTATCCAAGGATTCCATTTCTTCATCCGTGACCTTTTTCCAGAGTTTTCCATCCTCTGAATCCATTGCCTCACTAACAGTTCTAGGATCATCATCAATAATAGACAAAGAAAAATTTGAACGGAAATCAGATGGAGTATACCTTTTTGGTTGCCTTCTTTCTCGAACCGATCTCCTTAATAAGTATGAGAATCTTCTTCTTCTGATTCCTATTATTTTGTAGAGTCTGATTCATCATCCTTTAAATCAAATTCTATTTTCTTTGGTTCTTCCTTACTTGGTAGGACATCTTGTTTGACAGCATTATTTATTTCTCTAAATACCACATCTCAGATATACACAACCTTCTTATTTTTTGGGTTCCAAAGCTTATAACCTTTAAGACCATCTTTATAACCAATAAAGATAAAATTTTCAACCTTCTTATCTAGCTTACTCATGTTTTCCTTTGGAACATGAACATAGGCCTCATAGCCAAATACCTTTAGATGTGTGAGAGAAGTTTTCTTACTAGTCCATACCTCTTGTGGAGTCCTTTCATCCAGTGTTGATGAGGGTGATCTGTTGACCATGTAATATGTAATACCCACTGCTTCTACCCAGAATTATTTCCCTAACCTGACACCACTGAGCATGCACCTTGCTTGTTCCATCAACATCCTATTGATCCTTTCTGCACCTCCATTCTACTGAGGTGTATATGGAGTATTATTCTACCTTGCTATACTACACTTCTTATAAAATTATTCAAATGCATTCTGGAAAAACTCTCTACCATTATTTGTCCTTAGTACCTTAATTCTTTTCTCTGTTTGAGTATCAACAAGAGCCTTAAACTATTTAAACATGTCAAAGACTTTATATTTATTCCTGAGGAAATATATCCAATTATTCCTCGAGAATTCATCTATAAATGAGACATAGTACATAGATTTTCCCAATGATGGAACTGACACAGGTCCAAACACATCATAGTGAAATAGTTGTAAATTCCTTCTACCCTCGTTGCACTAGAGGGGAGTCTTACCCGATTATGCTTCCCATATACACAATGTTCACATAAATCAAAATCCATGGAGAAATTAGACATACCTTCAACCATACCTTTACCATGTAGTGGTTGAATACCCTTCTCTCTAATATGCCTGAGTCTTTTATGCCACATCATAACCTTTTCTCTAGAGATTGTAGGATTTTTTTCTTCTTCAACTCTAATATCAAGAACAATGGAACTATTACACCCATCACTAATAGTGATTCCTTGCAGCTTATACAGAGTTCCAAACTGAACTTCCTTCAACAACACCATTGTTGTGTCCTTTTTGCGACATGACTGAGCAAAAGAAGGGCACTTACAAGTCTAGTTGGGCCTGCTAGACAAGACCAAGGTTAGTGTATGAATTAAACAATCGAAGAACATGAAATAAACAAACAACTAAGGAAATAACTAAGAAAATGAAACTAAAATGCATAAGAAACTTTGAACCAAAATCAATCAACCAAATGACCAATGATTATGCCACCAATGGATAAATATATTAGTTGGCAAACACCGTAGAGAGAGGAGGACTTATGGATCCCCTCTTCCTCCTTGGGAGGGATATTGAGTCCCCTATTTGAGATCTCTTCTTACAATGATAAACTAGAAAGAAAATGGTAAAGAAATCCAAGCCTATTCCCTCAAGAGGTGAGGTGAATATCCTATTAAGATGTTTCTAGAATGATCCAAGAAGAAAAGAGGTTTCTTGAGGGAGGATAGAGGCAGCATAACAATACAATGAGATTCTTTAATTCTTAGTGCACCCATGGCCTCCTTTTATAGAATGTCTTCAAGGCAATATTCAATCGGTTCTTAGAGTGGACAAGGGGCCCTTTAGGGCACCCTTAGGTCTTTGACCATCCCCCCATTCGGATTCAACTCTGATTTGAGGGTCAAATCAATTTGGGAGCTGGTCCAGAAGTGGGTGAGGGGCTGAAAAGGACCATAAATGTGTCATTCACAGGAGTGCGTGGGTTTTCTCTTACACAATCACGCATATCGCGCATTGTGCGCTCTACGGTCTTCTTTGGCCCGTGCACTGTGTGCACGCTTCCTTTAGTGTTTTAGCGCATGTCAATTTTTTGACCAGTTGTATAGTTTTTTCCTCTTGGAAATGATTTTTTGGTGCTGTAGGTGGACTAATAGGTGTTTGGAGATGTTGTATTCCTGTAACCATTTGCATGTGATGTTGCAAACGAAATTTCATTGATAATAGATGCCCCCTGATGTGTGAGGTTAGGAGCATACATATAGTCGAAATACATCAATGATTCTTCTACTAAGAGTACTATTGTAATGAAGAGTGTTGATACAAATTGCAAGAGAAATCTGTCAGAGGGAGAGGGGAAACTATGGGACCAAACCTTTCTCTAGGTAGGAAAATAAAAGTTGTATACAAACAAGACGGGCATGCCCCATGCTCGTGTCATGTAACTCAAAAATGTAAGACAGTAACTAAAGTTGCTTGTTGATGTAGATAACTACAATGTCCTCTCGAGAGGTTTGATAACGGTAGATGACAATTCTGATGGTGAACATACTCTGAAAAGAAGCAAGGACATATGGGAGAAGTGTCGATGATTCGTAGGCATTGATGGCCGAATAAAATTCAAATGTCTTCGACTAGTATGAAACTAATGAAATAGTCGCATAGTAAGACCCACCGTAACATGAGATGGTGTTGAAGTCAAATGTTTTGGGGGTCAATGACATCAGAGATAAATGATGGTTCTCTCGGTGTCATCCGAGACTCCTCATTGTAAAGGTAATGAGATTCAAGATACTGTCGCCTTTTTGGAAACTGTGTTGGTGTCGACATAAAGGGAGACATGACTCCAAGAAGAAAAGGGCTTCATGAAATCCACTAGGTAAGATCAAGAAATGGTAAGGAACATGAATGAAGTCAAGATGCAGTGAGACTCAAGACTGCCCTTGGTTGGGGGAATGTTTGAAGGATGATTGGAAGAAACCGTGAAACTGTATCTAGCGTCAGGAGGACGACTAGACATGGGGTTAAATTGTGCCAGAGGCGTGACAAAGTGGAAAAACTCCAAGATCAGGGGTACAGGGACTATGGGATACTCGAGGTTTCATGGACAATGTCAATATGAGTAGAGGATAGTGAATGCCCCAACCAAGGGCGACATGGGTTTATGTTTTGAAAAAAAAGGAAGGTCGTCAAGGGTGACGACAAAAAGCTAATCAGATGTTGGAAACAAATGTTTTTTACAATTATTAAATGAATAAATAATAATTTGGGATGAGTGTACAAACACAAAAATGGGTTCCCCAGTGCAAGATGGTTTGGTCGGTGAGGGTGCAAGTTGCATGAAGATCTGATGGAGGGCAGGGGCCCCATTGGTGGGCTTTTGTATGAGGTAGATGAATGGAAGGAAATTTGCAGATGGAAAAACTAATTGTGGATGAAATGGAGGGTTAATGATACTACGGAGGCATAGTCAAAATAGAACCAATGATGAGGTAACCTGGGATTCCATTGGGAAAGATAGAAAAATGATGAGAAGAAGTATGTGTCTAATTCTTGAAAATGCGTAAGACTATCAGGACTCCCATCCCTAGGGGGTGAAATCAGCATGAGTGTCAAAGTGCTAAATGGGACTATGAATGGGAAAACTCATGTGGGGGGAGTGCTACTAAGTGATAGTATTAAAATGCAGTGGAAGTGATAGTACTGCAGAGCTGGATGTGGGGACCCTAAAGGCAAATGTCGAAGGATATGACTGGGAGATGAAATTGATATTTAGGGCAAATGATTACATGCCAGTGTTGAGTATATACCTGAACGGGGGGGTTGTTGCGTTGTGATGACCAACTAACAATATCTAAAGACAAAAATCATATAACAGTTATTTGATCATGCGTACCTAGACGTGATGTGAGAAGAATGTTCCCCCGGGGTCTGAGTGTAGATGGTGACCCAGGGAACGGGACTGTGTAGGTGGTGGGAACCTGATCTTGTGGCTAAAGACGGATCGAAAAAAAAATACTTGAAGCTCCTGTAACTGAGTGTGGAAGTTTGGAAAAAATGACTATATATGGTTGTGGGGCCCACAATGCCACCTCATTTGTACCTGCTACCATAGTGAGTTGACGAGAGGATTTAGAGGAGATTTGGAGATTACGGGAGTTCGAGCCAGTCAATCCAAGAGTTGCGAGAGCCATGGTAGTGGTCTCATCCTCTTGCATAGTAGATAGGTTCTATTTTTTGGGTAGGGTCATACGAATGTCTCTACTAGGGGTTTTTGTAGGGGTGGGCCCACCAATGTGAGGGAGAAGGAAGGATACTCGTGCCAATATGCGCAGGTATAATTCCCTCTCCCACGCATGATGTGAGACTGCGATGAATACAGTTGTGCATGGGGGCACGTGGGTGGGAAAAACAGGTGCGCATTTGGTGCGTGCTTGTTTGAAATACACCAACTCACTGTGTGTCATTGTTTCTCAGACAGTTGCACACCAGTGCACAGTTGTGGGGAAAATAGGTACGCATGAGTGTGCACCTATGGGTGTGAAATATGTGCATGGTTGCACATATGTTTCTCCAATAGTTGTGCATTGATGCACAGCTGTGCAGAGAATAGGTGTGCATATGTGCGCACCTGTGGGGGTGACAATCGCGCACTTGAGGCAAAGATGAGGGGTTTAAAAAACTTGTATTTTTTAATATATTTTGAAGATGTTTGTAATGAATGATGATTGTTGATCAAGTGTTTCTGTGTAAATGAAGGTGATCAGTTCAGCATGCTAGTCCACTGGAGGGAGCAGGACAGGGAGTGCCTTAGGGAGGCGGTGAGAGAGGAGTCGGGCATCCAGAGACTCTTGGAAACGTATGGGTTGTTCAAATTTTGTGACTAACTGTAATATACCAGATATAAAAAGTATGAAGAATAGAAATAAAATGCTAGAAATGGCAAAATAACAGTAATATAACTAGCATAATCTCCACAATAACACAGAAATGATATAAGAACAACAACAAAAATAA
>JZKD02S1694441.1:119746-142740 GCA_000966675.3 Picea glauca | reverse complement strand
TATTCTCACGCAACCGAATGCTAATATAGGAGCTGAACGAGGTATTTGTTGTTACGGCTGGTGTAACAGCTCCTTTTCATCGCTGCTGCTGCTGTTCAGCATCGCAATTCACGGGCTGTTTCAGCCACGTGAATTGCGCTCTTGACTGTGTCGGCCTTGACTGCTAACGGTTCGTGTTTCAGCATCTGCACTTCTGAACTGAGTGACAGCTCCGTGTTTCAGCATCTGCATCCTTGAACTATGTAGTTGTTCCGTGTTTCGGCATATGCGACCTTAGACTGTGTAGCAGCTCTGTGTTTCAGCATATGCGTCCTCGGACTTGTGTAGCAGCTTCCGTGTTTCAGCATCAGTTCAACGGCGACTCTGGACAGTTCTGTGTTTCAGCATCGGCCTTGAATACTATTCTACAAATATGGACACTTATGCACTTCTAATCAATGGTTAAGTACGAGAGTGATGTAAAATATCATGCAAAACARATTAGACATGTAGTGATGAGAAAGGAYGTTGTATACCTTGGAATGATCAGATGAAATGATAGTATAAGTCTAAATACAGGTGATCCAGGGTATAATAATGGCAAAAAGTATGGGCAAAAAGGTACAATATGTGGTCCTAACAGGTGGGAGGCCGACCAATCATCATAAATGCGTCGTTCTTAGGTGTGCGTGGATTTTAGCGTCCACTGTTGCGCATCATGCACATGTTTTCTTTTTCTACGTTTCTTGATGGTGCATGTGCACGCGTGCCCTGTATAGTCATAACGCATCCTGATTTTATAACTAGTTGTATAGTTTTGGACCTTTTGGAAATGATTTTTTGGTAATTTTGGTCCATGGCTGAACTAATAGTTATTTGAAGATGTTGGATTCCTGTAACCATTTGCAAACAAAATTTCAGTGATAACAGTTGGGTAGGCTCATCTCCCAACGTTGTTTATTCTGATGGTGGGGGTGCAGTGGACATTGAGCAGCTGGAGTGAAGGGATTGTTGTACCCCTCTCAACTCTACTTCAATTATTTCGTACATGGTTTCTTGTTTGGTTTCATTTCTCTGCAAAATATCTTTTGAGGCATCTGATACAGCTACGATAATGAAGTTGAAGTCATCGACCATGACCATAGTCTGCAACTTCGGCTTACTAGCTTTGGACTTCTTCCACGATGTAGGTTTTGTTGGGGAAACCTTTCTTTTCTTGGATGTCTCTACCTCTTCAAGGGGATTCCTAGGTGGTGTTACTTCACGCTTATTTTGCTTGTCTTCTTCCCCTTGTTTCTCTTCTTTGTCCACTTCTTCATCTCCTCCTCTGCTAGGTGAATCTGATGCAGTTTCTTCTAATGTGTTGTGTATTTCCTGTACATATTCCTTCTTTTTCTTCCTACTACTGCTAGGTGCATCATACTCTTTGTGAGTAACCACTGTACTTCCAATAAGGTCGGGTTCAGAAAGTTATGCGTGGTTGACTAGCACTAGGAGTTCTTCAAGCCACTCCTTGGTGATTTCCTCCATGTCCTCCTCGGTGAGCTTGTAATAGGACTAAATTTCTTCTTTATGCTCATCTCTGCACGTAGTGATATATATAAAACTCCTATCTATGCAGAACTTCACAACTGGTTTGAACCTGTCCAGGGTGTTCGACGTCATATGAGGGAAAGACTCAATATCCCTCATTAATTATAGGTAGTAGGTATGGAACACCACGTTCGACTTCCATTCTTTCCCCATATCACTCGAATACCAAAGCATGGTGAAATTCGTAGCTAATGGATCTAACGGATCAATGTCAGGGAAGGTCGCTCCTTCTAGCATCTCCCAAGCAATGAATGTGATGAGGATCAGCAGCCAGCTAAAATGCAACTCATATCCCTGATCCTGAGCTTCGTGGCAGTCATGTTCTAACTGGTTGACGAGGTAACTCACCTAGTTCATTTGTAATCCTTCCACGCATTTTCCTTCGAGGTCAACAATGAACCCCGTGACCTGTGTGGGTTTGTTCTTCCTTACTAGCTTACCAGCGATCAACTGGTATGCTAGGCGCATTGCGCCATTCTTTATGGAGGCTACCTTGTAGCCTCGCTTCCCCTTCTCGACATCGCCATAAGTTTCTTTAATCTTCTGTTCCAGGGCACGGTCTGAAACCTTCCCTGGATAAAAGTCTTGTGGGTCTGGCCCTTGCATGCTTAATCCGATGATCCTATGGATCAACACTGGATCAATAGTGATACGCCTGTCTAGCCATAGATAACCACCATGGAAGCATGACATCAGGATTTTAATGCACACATTAACCTCTTTATGCCTTCCAAAATGTGGTATATTCATCACGTTCAATATAGTGGACCTCGTGATGTCCATAGTCCACGGTTGGGGGATGATCTTCGACTTCTTCCCCTTGGTCTTGGTCAAGTATTTTTAAGGTGCGAGGATGCCATAGCTCTTGCGGTATATTAGGCTATAGTCACTGATATTCAAGGTTGGAATCCTCTCCAACTACGGTCTGACTGCTTGTATTCCCTTCGGGAGGTACGCAATGATGACTGTGTAGTTGAAGTCCCTTGGGACACTGTCATGACTCACAAAATCAGCCAGGGGTGGCATGTAGTCAGGCAGGATGGATGGGATTAGCTTCTCATTCGCCAAGTCATCATGATGCTTGGTTCTTTTCTCATTCGCATCTCGGGATGGTCCAGATCCACGAGAAATCGACGGGGAAGCTTGCACTCCTCTCATTGATGAGGCTTGGATGCCTATGGACATCACCTTCTCGTCCATCAGGTTTATTAGAATCTCTTCGAAGGGATTTTTCTGCTACACTAATTTCGTCCAACATGCACACTCGAGATCTGATATCTCAGGTCAGTGAACAATACTCAATGTAACAAAATGGATGGCAAGGTCTCAATGATCATTGTGAGAAATCAACTAGTTCTCTATGGCCTCAGATAATCACAATTGGCAAAAGTGTTCTCTGTGCAACGCTCGACGGGATAAATATACAACATCGTAATGGACTCTATCAATGGGCAGGAATGCCTCAGTCAATGCAGTTCCATCCTTTATGACATGGTCCCAATGGTTCAATGGAAAAAATTTCGACAATAACTGTGTTTCTAGCCATTCTGGAGCATCGTTCTAATGGTTATAATGCCTCCAACATTCATATTGCTTCGTCATGGTGAAGTGCCAATCTGTGTTGTGTTGATATTGCAACGAAGTTCAAGTTTTGGAAACCTTCTTTCTACGAAGTCTTCCCTCGAACTTCTTGCAATTTTTATAACTTTGCTCTCTTCTTACTGAGCTTTATGGCCTTCTTTCTTGTGATCTGAATCACTGGTTTCCTCTTTCCATTATCATTCTTATCTCCTCTTGGCATGATAACTTTGCACTGTGGAGGTTCTTTCATAGGCTTCAATTGTGATACTCCTTCTCTTTCTGGGGTAGGTGCTCTACTGTCTTGTATAGACAGGTGTCTCCAATCTTCTTGTGTCCTTTCAACTTCGACATCCATATCTTTGGTCCTTAGTAGCTTCGACTGGTTCTCTTGTTCTTCCAGTAAATGTGTTATTATCCTAGCCATGAAATCTCTTAGTTCTTGCATTTTCTGTTCTATATCCTCCTCTTCTTGTTTCCTTTGTATCTGATCTTTCTCAATCCAGGTTTTTCCTAGCAAGATAGAAAATGGGGTGTTGTTCTCAACAAATTTAACAATCTCAAATTCTTATTCCGTCGAAGTGCCATGAGAACTCATAGATATTTGTGTAAGTCTTCCACATAGGGTTATCAACTTTCCTCTAAATAATCCTATTCCTCTTAATGAAGGAACCATAGTAGTCTTTACCAAAATTTCCCAAGTTCTTTTTGCCATCATATTCATCTATGTTTCCTCATCTAGAACACAGTCTACATCGAAGTATCTTATTCTTGTTTCTATGCACTCTTTCTCTTTTAGAATCTCTGATAAGTTGATATTTATGTGATCGTTCAGGGTTTCTTTCATTTGTAGTAATACAGTCTCTGATTATTTATGGTTCTTAATCTCTTGATCTTCCTTAGGGTTTTCTTGTCTCATATTCATCTTTTCAACCTTAGCAATCATTCTAGGGAAATCCAAAACTTCATGGTCCATAGCTTTACAGCAAAGACAACTAGGACCTCTACCAAGGAATTCCTTAGCAAGATGCCCTGGTCGTCTATAACTATAGCAAAGAGTTAATCCTCTCTTTCTTTTAAATGATCCCCAACCTTTCATGTACTGCGCACTGGGATCACAGTAACTAACCTGCAAAAAATTCTTTCTAGGATCCTGCATCCATTTGTTAGTCCAAACATTCTTTCTATGCATAGGGATAACATACCTTTCATTATTTCTATCAAATCTATTCATATCAAATATTCTTTCTTCTAGTTGTACCCTAGTTTTTAGATTAGGACCAATTCTATTAAACATACCTATATCCATTCTTTCAAAACAAAAATTTTCACTTATCTTACCTTTCTCAGAGCACAAAGCTTCAAGATCTTACATCTTTTCTTCATATCGGACTTCTCTTCTTAGCACAGAGCTTCGCAAGTCAAGTAGAATATTGCACACTAAAGTAGCAGATCTACACACAGAGCTTTATTTTCTTCAGTTCCCAGCAATCACAGTTTCAAGTCCCGGCAACGGAACCATTTGTTGGCACAGGGGTAGACCCAGGGTTCAATGCTTCAATAGTGCACCAACAAAACCCTAACTACTGGCCCTTTCAGAAACACCTATGAAGCATATGAAGTCTCACCCGAGGTAGAGGCAGGGGTGGTTATAGGACTCAAATGTCTGCAACCTATCTGGGACACAGATATGTGATTACACCACTCTAACAAAGCACTTAGCAGTTAGAATTCATCAGTATTTAACCCTTATTCACATCGCAGATTCAAGCCCTAATCACATAACAACGCAGTATTCAACCAGATATAACACATCTAATCACTTAGAATATGGAAAGAGAATATATCTAGCATTCATTCACATCACTAAGAATTTAATCTATCATACCAAATGCATATAAACATTCATTACTGCACTAAGCTTAAATCATATGAACAATATAACAACCATAATGCACAAAGCAACCATAACACAGGATATACGCGGTTCACCTCAGTGTGGGGCTACATCCACCAACTCTTCTCTTCTTTATTATCTTCTATCAATCCTCTACAAGCATAGAGCCCAAAAACCACACTCTGCATAGGACAAGAGATCTGCGCGCACCTCACCAGAAACCCCACTCCACATAGGATAGGAGATATGTGTGCACCTCACAAGATCCTCCTTCCCCGAGCTAGGTTTAAGTATAAATCCTTCTTACACAATCTGCACACAAGCTTCTTAAAATCAATTGCACTTAGCTCTGCAAATCTTAATACATAGTAAGCACAAAGCCTTTGTAATCACATAGCTAAAACTCTAGCACTTAGCATCTTCGACTCTTCTTACATCGCCTAGCTATATATTTATTCATTAAAAAATGGGCCTAAACATGGGTAAACCCATGGGCCGACATCACATACCTGTTACATAAACCCTAAACCCAAAATTTCCCTAAAAAGGGGTCGAGATCTCGTGATCTCTGCTTCAACTTGCGCTTCACCTTCGACCAGCCTATCGAAGTCCCAAAAGTGGTCAAACATGACCAAGGTTCTCCAAAACTTGGTCAAGGGCCAAAAAAAATCTCCTCCATTGTTTGTTCTAAGGATTCTGATGTGTTTCCCTATCTGATTTTCAATAAAGGATTTATACTCTTTGAATTTATCAAATGTGTCACTTTTAGCTTTAAGAAAATATATCCAACTTTTTCTTGAGTAATCCTCAATAAAAATGACATAATACAAACAACCACTGAGTGAGGGAGATGATATGGGACAACATACATCAGAATGAAAAAGATCTAAGATTCCCTGATCTATGTTGTCACTACTAGGAAATGCTTTCTTTATATTTTTACTTAGCATGCATCCCTTACAAATTTCATTTTTACTAAGAGAAATAGAGGGCATGCCACATACCATTTTTTGTAGATCTGAAAGAGATTTGTAATGAATATGTCCAAGTCTTTTGTGCCACAACTCACTGGATGTAATCGCATCATGAGCCAATACCTGAACTGACTGTCCTGACATGATGTACAATCCTCCACTGCAACTTCCAATGGGTTTTGTTGTACTTAAGTGGCTACCTTTAGCCCATAGTAGTGTCTTCTTGTCCTTGAAGATCACCCAATATCCCTTGTCCACAAGGGTTGCAACTAATAGTATATTCTTCTTGAGCCCCGGAACATATAATACTTCATCAACATGAAGTATAGCCCCAGATTCCAATCTAAAGGAGATAGAGCCTACTCCCTCTATCTTGTAACATTTTTCATCCCCAAGCTCAACATGCTCTGCAAAAGATTTTTTCTCGAAATCTGAGAGGATCTCCTTGTACCCTGTCATGTGCTTTGATGCCCCACTGTCTACTAACCAATTTTTAAGCCCCGTGAAAACTGAACTGGATAAGGCAGAAACCAAGTAATATTCTTTTCTATTTTCTTTCTCATTAGAAGGACTTTTCTGATTTCTTTTGGATTCATCATCCTCAGCAGTTGAGGCATGATGTTTCCCTTTCATTGGATATTTCTTTATAAACAAACAATATTTAGAAAAATGACCTAACTTATTATAGCTAAAGCATTTAATCTTAGATGTATCAATATTCTTTCCTTTGAATGTACCTTTGGTGTTTGGTTTCCTCTAAGAGCCTTTTTGGAAAGTGTCTTTCTTCTTTTCCTTGAATCTTGATGCTAAAGTTGAGTGCTCTTCTTTCGTTGGCTCACTCCTAGTAGTTGCAAGACTCTCCTCCTGGAGACAATCATGCCATAACCTCTCAAACGTGGGTTGAATCTCTCTCCCACTTAAACTGGATAAGAAGGTCTCCCATGAAGAAGGAAGATCGTAAAAAATGGCATGCACTAAATCATCATCGTCTACTGTCACCCCTATGACCAAAAGTTGATCTCTGATCTAGGCTATCCTGGAACAGAAATATGCCATGGATTCACCTTTGTCCATATTCAAATACTTAAGCTTGTGCTTATGTGTCCTCTTCTGAATTGGAGCATGTTTCTCATACAGACTCACCAAGGTATCCATATAGTCCTTGGCAATCATTAACAAATTCATTGCAGGAATTACATTGTCTTTATCTGAGTCAAAGATGATTCGCTTGGCCTTTGCTTGACTCTTCCTGAAGTCTGCTCTTCCTGCATTATTCGTGGGTTCCTTCACCATTTTGGTCACATACTGCTCAAGATCATGCTCTTGCAAGATATTTGTTATCCGAAGCTTCCACATATTGAATTTGGTAGCTCCTTCGAGCCTATTCTTGGCCCTGACTGAAATAGAGGATGCCATGGACTTCACATTGGAAACTTAATCAAGCTAGCTTGGATCTGTGTGTACATGTCGCTGCACTTCAACACGTTTAACACACCCTAAGCTCTGATACCATGTTAAATTATGATCTTGAGTTCTTATGCGGATTAATTCTTTTATTTTCTTCAACACTTTGATTCCAGCTTAATACACTTCAACAATACCAAATCATAACCAAATAGAAATAACTATGTAGATAAGTAAGCATGCACATCAAAAACACATAAACCCTGGGGAAACCATGTACAAGGAGAAAAACCCCAGCAAATGATATTCATTTATTTCATTAATAATGTAAGATCACTTACAAATATCCACCATGAATGTTCTGCTCTTAAAGATCTTGCCAAGATGACTCTGACCTAACAAAGACCTAAGAGACCTTGCTGAAATACACCTCTGATATGCTACCTCTATTGTTGATATACAACACTGATATGTTGTTTATATATGCCTCTGATATGCAACCTCTATTGCTGATATACAACACAATATGTTGTTTTGATATGTTGCCTCTTTATCACTGATATGCTCCTCTATTGCTTCTCCCTTAACCTACATATCAAAAATGTTTTGAAGAGAGGGGTCAACCTCTGCTTATATAGGATGAAGAGGAGAAAAGGAGAGGCTCGAAATAGTAACTTGTTTTCATGCTTTAATCATAACTCATCTTCATACTTTAGTTCGAACTTAGAACTAGACTTGAGATTGGTATACTCTAGTTCGAAAATAGTACTAGACTTGAGACTTTAGTTACAACTCAACATTACACTTTAGTTCGAAAATAGAACTAGAATTGAGACTGGTATACTTTAGTTCGAAAATAGAACTAGACTTGAGACTTCAATTAAAACTCAACATTATACTTTAGTTCTAAAATAGAACTAGACTTAAGACTTCAGTGATAACTCAGCATTACACTTTAGTTCTAAAATAGAACTATACTTAAGACTTCAGTTACAACTCAGCATTACACTTTAGTTCTAAAATATAACTAGACTTGAGACTTCATTTATAACTTGACTCTTTACAAGGCAATTAGAAATTCTCTTCATGGTGGATAATGTTACATGTGTCAATGCACTAGATCAATACATTTATATCATTTTCAATATTAGGAATATTGTTTGTTTCTAGCTCATAGGAATTTTATATTCAACCTAACTTTTGCTAGATTCCTTGACTTTTTCTCATGGCTCACAAGGATTGACTAGGATCATAGAGGTTGTACGTTCCCCCTGACTTTTGCACTAGTATTTCTATGCTCACAAAGGTTGTGAGTTCCCCCTGAATTATGCACTAGACTATCTATGCTCAAAGAGGTTGTTCGTTCCCCCTGACTTTTGCATTGGACTCACATAGCATCTCATTCATCCTGACTTTTGGTTTGACTCACTGAGACTGTATGTTCCCCGTGGATTTGGTCAATACCTCACAAGACTGGTTGATTCTTCAAATCTCCCTGGCTAGCCTCAGGGTGGCCCATATGGCCTCTCATTGGAGAATGATTTTCGATGCTTCCAAATTTAACATATTCATGTTTGGACCAACTAATATTGATGAGGTTTTTTTTCAAGCAACATACATTGAAATAGGGAAAACAAGGGTTGGTGTAATAGGGGAATCGTCTTCAATGAAAGAGCACAAAAGGAAGTGGCATGGAAAGAAGGCAAATTCAATGGAAAGAAAGGAAGAGAAACCCTCTTGAAAGCATTGCAAAAAATAAGGGCATGATGAGGACTGTTGTTGGCAATTGCATCCCGAGAGGAGGCCAAAGTGGTTCAAGGAAAAGAAAGGGATTCAAACATTTGTAGCGACAACACGACCCACAAACTTGGGATCAGATTCAGGTGACAAATCTAAAGTCTCATTGGTTCGTATGACAGGTAAAATTGGTGAAGGATTTTATTGTAGAAGTAACTTGTTTCACATAAGGGTCATTATGCGACACACTAAGGTTGACACATTGATAGATAATGGATCTCAATCTAACATAATTTTAGAGGAATTGGTTAAGCAATTGGGATTAAAAACACATATACATACTAAGACTTACACACTTAAATGGATAAGCAACAATCATCAAATGCACATAACCAAGCAGTGCACAGTAAAATTTGCAATTTCATCTAAGTTTGTAGACGAGGTAACATGTGATGTGGTGCCACTAAGTGAATGTGGAATGGTCTTAGGCATTCCATACTTGTATGATCGTAAAGAAATCTTCTACAAGGAAAAGAATCAATATCATTTAACCAAAGAAGGTCAAGAATATGTGGCTCATGCTCATCATGTAAAGGAAAATAAAACTCTTCAAACTATGGAACAATTAAGAAAGGCAACTGAAGCAAGAAATACACCTATTATTGTTTCAAATCAAGTAATCGATCTTAAGAAAGAATAGGAGATGATTGTAGAATGGAAAATCAATCACAGTTTGCTTCAAGATAAGCTAATGTTGTGCAAATATTACAAACATATTAGCTCATTTGCAGTTGTATTTTTTATGATAGCATTAGAAATGTTGTCTACATGGATGATAGTGGCTTCAGTAAGATGTGACAGGGTACAAATGGCTAACAATATGTTGTCAGTTATCATGATTGTGTTACACTTGATCTTGATGAGACAGGTGCACAGGACAGAGTTCAAAGAATGGGAACAAGTTGGGTGGACTATCCCGATCTTGATGACTAGTCAGTAACCTTTTGGGGACCAAAAGGTCCTTAGTGTGGAGGTGTGATCCAGAATCGAATCCAGGAGCTTGATGGGGCTCAGAAAGGCCTAAAAATAAAAGTTCTCATAATGCCTTCAAAATGGACGTGTGCATAGGCCTCATCAATACGAACCCAACGCAACTTGAACGGGGTCAAATGGACGTAGTATGCTCCCGATATGGTGATCTATTCATTTTTCCAAACATGCAAATAAATGATGATTGTACAATCCGTACAATGCCACGTGGAAACTGACTATACAAGTCGTACGGTCGTACAAATGACATGTCAGGAACAGTTGGTGATGACATGGCAGAGTCCATATAGTTGATTGTATAGTGACTGGGTGTATGCACTGACACGTGGCAGGGTGATTGGGTGTACAAATGATTGACGTGGATGTACAAGTGGACTTCTCCGGATTCGAACTCGGGACCTCCCACTGGGCAAGTGACTTGACAGGGTCGGGTCTACCAACCCACCCGCCGTTGGAGATTGTTAGTTATATGCTACAACTTATATATAAGTTTACATACAATATATATGGGGCTGAGAAAGGATTGGGTCCTAACCCCAACCCCTAGTGGACCATTCACACGACCATGCAACATGACCACGAACCAAACCGTTGGCACATTCCATTTTATCCAGCCCTCGGTTTTGGGGTTTCTCCATAGGACCCGACCTTATATATTGGTTTTTGTGGTGGATAAGGGTTTAGCTCGGTCAGTTGGGCTAGCCTGTTGACCAAGGGCTAAAACCCTAAACTACTTTTTCGAGGGGGGGTAACCATTGTAGCACGTGGAACAGTAAACACCAGGCCACATGGCCTTCAATGCGACTGGGAGCCGAGAAAGTAAGATCTAGTACGCTAGGTGTTAGAGCATGGCCAAATGGCCACCTTCCATATGGAGAGGGGCCAGTGGAAAAGGGGTTGTGCCCCAATATATTTGCAAAGTGGTTTTTTAAACTATAGCATATGATTTTTATAGATTTATTCATCTGTTTTTGAAGATTTTTTGCCCTTTTGGGGGGATATTGGGCCCTTTTTTACTCCAGATATTGGGGTGAAGTTGGGAGATGGTTACCAACTTTAGATATATATAAACCAAGCCTTCTTGAGGCCATGGTAGGACATTCATAGTAGGTTTATGCTGAATATTTTCCAAGCCAAATCCATTTTTTGCAGTGAATTTGTTGAGGAGTGCACCTTTGCAGGCCATTTCTGGGAGCTCCGATCATCCAATTCCAGTGTTGTTTGTTTTGTTGGGTTCTAGAGATATGTTAGAACAAGACCAGACCATTTTTGTAACCTTTTGGCATTGTTGTGATTCCATTTTAAATATTTGAACAGAAATAATAAAGCCTCACCCACTGAGACAAAGGCCTGGAGACGTAGGCGAGATTGCCGAACTCCGTTATCACATTGGTGTTTATGGTTTGTTGTTGTTTATGATTTATTTCAGATCTGTATATGTGCATATGGCTGTTATGTTTCTTCTATAATTCTTCCTCCTTCATTTATGCTTCCTAATTGGTTAATTAACACATGCATAATAACTCAACCATTGTCATAAAAAACATATTTTTGGATCAGCTTTGACGTATCTGAAGACCCGAAAAGAAGGACAGTTCTCCAAGTAATGACATTTCCAATTCATTTTGCATTTCCTTTGCAAATTTCTAGCTTAACCTGTCATCAGTACTTCCAAAAATAATATCATCAACATAAACTTCAATTAATAAAATACTATCTTGAGTTACCTTGATGTAGAGGTTGTTGTCTACACTTCCTTTTCTGAACCCCGCATGTTGTATATATTTATCTAGTCTAGAGTACCATGCTCTAGGATCCTGTTTTAGACCATACAAGGCCTTCTTCAATTTGCACACATTATCTGTGTTCTCTGACAACTGAAATCCTTCTGGTTGTTCAATGTAGACTTATTCTTCAAGTTCTTCGTTTAGAAAAGATGATTTCACATCCATCTGATACACTTTAATATTTTTGGAGCATGCATAAGCTAAAATCAATCAGTTTGCTTCCATTCTGGAAACTGGGGAAAATGTCCCTTCAAATTCAAGTCCTTCAGCCTATGCATATCCTTTACAGACAAATCTAGCTCTATTCCTTTTAACCTGTCCATCTTCATTCAATTTATTCCTAAATACCCACTTTGTGTCGATCATGTTCCTATTCTTTGGTCTTGGAACAAATTCCCAAGTGTCATTTTTCTCTATTTGATCCAATTCTTCATCCTTGGCCTTATTCCAAAATTCATCCTTCTTATCCTCTTCAAAACTGTTTGGTTCAGTTGTATATGAGAGTGCTAGGTGCATTTGTTCTAGTGAATGGATTCTTCTTCTAGTCTCAACTCCTACATCTTTTTTTCCGATAATCTGATTTGAAGGATGATTCTTCTATACTCATTTGCTAGGTGTATTTGGAGGCACTTGTTGAACTTTATCCTCTACTTTTGTTTGATCCTCTTCATATTCCCCTTATACTTCTTCTTCATATTCTTCTTCTTCCTCGTAAAGTTGTTCCATTGATTCATTTTCTTCTTCCTTTAATTCTTTTCTACATGTTTCATCAATTGTTACATTGATGCTTTCCACAAATTTGTTCAATATCAGGTTGTAACACTTGTATACTTTACTTGTACTTGAGTAACCAATAAGTACTCCTTTGTCCACACGAGAGTCAAACTTTCCCATTCTGCCATCTTCTCTTTTGATGTAGCATTTTCTTTCAAAAAACTGAAGTGCTTTACATTTGTTGGTCTTCCTTTCCATAGATCGTAGGGAGTTTTGTCAGTGTTGTTTCTAAGCATTACTCTATTTTGAATGTGAATTGATGTGTGCACTGCCTATGTCTAAAATATATCTGTCAATTTGGAATCCATTAGCATTGTTCGGGCCATTTTATGTATTGTCCTGTTCTTTCTTTCAACAACTCCATTATGTTGAGGTGTCCTAGCAACAGAGAATTTCCTTTTTATTCCATGCCTGTTGCAGTAGTCCGTAAATTCCTTTCAAGTGAACTCTCCTCCGTTATCAGATCTCAAGCATTTGATTTTTTAATCCATTTCATTTTCAACCATTTCCTTGTAGACCTTGAATTTTTCAAAAGCTTCTGACTTATTCCTAAGGAAGAAAACTGCAATCATTCTTGTATAATCATCAACTAATAACATAAAGTATTTCTCACCTTTTAAACCCTTTGTTGTAGTTGGTCCAACTAGATCAGTATGCACAATTTCCAGTGGTCTTATTGGCCCTTGACCAAGTTTTGGAGATCCTTGGTCAAGTTTGACCTATTTTGGGACTTCGATAGGCTGTCGAAGGCGAAGCGCAAGTCGAAGCAGAGATCGCAGAATCTCGGCCCCTTTTTAGGGATTTTTGGGTTTTGGGCTTATGTAACAGGTACGGGGATGTCAGCCCATGAGTTTACCCATGTTTAGGCCCATTTTGTAATGTATAAATAGATGTCTAGGCGATGTAAGAGGAAACAAATATAGGCATATGTATGATGATGTGCTAAGTGCAAGTGAAGTTGTACATGCTTTGTGCATATTGTGTGAAACTTGCAAGGCTAAGTGCAAGTGACTGTAAGAGATTGTGTAAAGGCTTTGTGCTATAACCTAGCCCAGGGAAGGAGGATTTGGTGAGGTGCGCGTAGATATCTTGTCATATGTGGAGTAGGACCTTATGGATTTGTGCATGTAAATGATTGACAGAAGATATTAGAGAAGATGAAGAGTTGGTGGACGTAGCGTCGGGTTGGGGGTGAACCATGTATATGATGTGTTATGGTTGCTTTGTGCATCTTGATTATTGCATTGTTCCTTTGATGTGATTTATGCTTAGTGTTGTTATCTTTATGAATTTTATAAGCATATGATATAATATCTTAGTGCTCGGTAATACGAATGAATTCCATATCTGATATGTTTCTTTATGCTAAGTGCTTAAATGTGTTGAATCTTGTTGAATACTGTGCTACGTTGTAATTAGGGCTTATATGCATTGTATAAAAAGGTTAAGTACTAATGAATGACATCTCCTAAGTGCTTTGTTAGAGTATTGTAATCACATATTTGTGTTTGAGCTAAGGTTGCAAACACTGGAGTCCTGCAACCACCCCTGCCTCTACCGTGGGTGAGACTTCATCTGCTTCGCAGGTGTTGCCGAAAGGGCTTGTAGTTAAGGTTTGTTTGGTGCGTTGTTGAAGCGTTGAAACCTGGGTCTTCCCTAATGCCAATAGGTCTTGTCGTTGAATATTCCTTTGATTTGAACCTGGTCTTTGTTTTTTTTCCTTGTTGACAATGCTTTCATAAAGTGTTGGATGGTTTCGTGATCTGCGGCATTTCTCTAACTGCTTCCCTTTTGCTGAATTTGACAAGGTTATCAAAATGTATGTGACCCATTATTCTGTGCCATAGCCAACTTATTCCTTTCCTAGGCAACACTTTTCATTTCCAATTTCACTTAATACATATATGTTGCTTGAAGTTCTCGCAGTTGTTGCAATCAATTTTCCTTAACCTTCTTTTCTTATCTCACACTTTTGTGAATCGAAAGTAACTTTATGACCTTGGTCACACATTTGAATCACACTTAGAATATTTTGTTTAATATCTTCTACTAGTAGAACATTTTCTTCCTTGGTATTCTTGTTCCCAATTCTGATTGTTCCTTTTCAAATGATTTTAGTTGAATCATCATTTTCGAAGGAAACTGATCTATCTCTTTCCTTTCTTAATGTAAGAAACCTGTCTCTATCACCTATCATGTTTTTTGAACAGCCATTGTCCACATACCAACCATGTTTCTTCTGCCTAGCTTGTATAGTGAATGTGCATTCTTCATTGCTAAACTGATTATGCTTTCTTATATGTGTCATTTTCTGAGGTTCCTATCTGTGACTATTGTTGTTCTATCATGGTTCTCTAGGAGGGACTTTCATTCTGCAATCTTTGGCCATGTGTCCAAAGTTGTTACATTTGTAGCATTCCACTTCAGTGCTCAAAGATTCAAACCTGTTGTAACTTCTTCTCTGTGTTTCACTGGGTCTTCTTGGATAACCCTTTTGTTTATGAATTTCCAAGTTGTTTATGTTCATGTTGTTATCTCTTCAATTCACAGCTTTATGTCCAAAATTATTACATGCATAACATAAACCAAAAAAGATAGTTTGATACCTAGGAATTGAAGATATTCTGAAAGGAGGTACTCTTATGAATCCTTCTTCTTCCTGAGGCTTATTTGTTTATGTTGGTCGTTGATTCTGAGATGTGAATCTTCTCAGTGGAGGAGTGTCCCTGTAATTTTATTCGTAGACCTTCCTATCCCCTTTGATTATTTCTGCATAGATTTTTGGATATGTTTCTTGTTCTTTTTTTTTGGAGTTTGATCTCTTTTCTGTCTGATTGTATCCAAGTCCGGACTTGTCATGATGAGGTTTTTGACAGTTGATAATGTCATTCAAAACTTTTGAGTTATTCTACATATATTTTTTTTTGAAGAACCTTTCTTAATGTGACAATATCTGCTTCCAAATTTCCAATAATCCTGTCTCTTCCTTCTAGTTATTCTTTGAGTGCTTCTTCAATTCTTGTATCTTCTTCAATTTGAACTTTCAAATTTGTGATCATTTGCTCTAGTTCATGAGTGTCTTCTTTCTTGTCTAGTTCCACTTGTAGTTTCTTGTTTTTCTTATTTTCTCTTTTGATAACTTCTATGGCACACAACAATTCTTCTCAGTTGTCAACTTCTGCCTCTTCATATTCTTCTTTGGCCTCTTCATATTCTTCTTCGTCTTCTTCATATTCTTCTTTGGAGTATTCTTTTTTAGATTCTTCTGCTGCCATGAATAAAACTCTTTTTGTCTCATTGTCACTAACTTCATCTTCATCCGATGATGAGATGTCTTCTTTGGTGCATAAGCTTTTCTTGAAAACTTTATTTGTGGTTATTTTTCCTTTCTATGTTTATTTTCTATTTGAGTAACCTTCATCATTTATCTCTTTCTTATGAGGACATTTGTTAGAAAAATGACCAATACCATCACAATTAAAACAAATCAAAGGAATCTTACCTCTATACATGTCATTGGTTCCCTTGTTCAATCTTCTGACAAAGTTGGCCACTTCTTCATCATCTTCTGAGACGTCACTGTTGCTGCTATGTTCTTTTTCTTTTTTCTGTCCCTTTTTATTTGACCTTTTGGATGCTTTGAAGGCTACTTCTTTTATATCTATATTTTCCTGTTCAGTTCTCATTTCATATGTTGTGAATATTCCATGTAGTTCGTCCATGCTTATTGATTTTAGATCTGTTATTTCTTATAGTGTTGATATCTTAGGGTCAAATATCATAGGAAGATATCTTAGTACCTTTTGAACAATTACAGATTCTTTGATTTCTTCTCCCAATCCCAGGATTTCATTTACGGTTTCATCGAATCATAAAAAGTAAGCTGAAATATTCTCATCTTCCTTCATATTTAGTTGTTCGAAATGACCTATGTAAGTTTGAAGCTTTGTTGCTTTAACTTTTGAATCTCCTTCATAAACATTTCAAAGTTTGTCCCAAATCTCTTTAGTGGATTTACAATGTGCCACTTTGGTGAATACCGATTCTCCAAGACCATTCAGAAGTGCATTTTTGTATTTGGAATTATTCTGACCGAGTTTCATTGCTTTGTCATTTGTCGGCGGCACTGTTGGTACTGTGTATCCATCTACAATTGATTGCCAAATTTAAAATCCTTTTCCATGTATATATGTCTTCATCCTTATGCTCCAAAATGCATACTTTTTTTCCATCAAACTGTGGTATTCCATTTTTATACATGTTGTTGCTCTCCATGATCTACCTTTCAGTGGTTAAAATGATTTTTGAAGGAACTTCACTCTAATACCAATTGTTGGATTACTGAGAGGGGGCATGAATGAGTAATAGAGAAATCTAATCCTTTTTAACCAATAATGCAAGTGTTATATCAAAGTAGCATTATCATCCAATATTTGTAGTGTAAATAAACAATGAAACAATGAACAATCATACACATACACAGTACACCAGTGTTTTTATGTGGAAACCCAAAGAAGGAGAAAACCACCGAATGTTTTTTCTTATACGTCTTGAAGAATTACATTCATTAGAAGCACCAACTTCCTTTATTTTCCAGCTGCAACTGGAAGAAGGCTCCAACCCCCTAGTTTCTCAGGCTACAATCTAAGGGAAGCTCCAACTCCCCAATTCTCTGGCTACAACCAAAAGGAGGCTACAACCCCCTATGTTTTTCAGCTACAACCGGAAGGTGGATACAACCACCTGTCCTTTCCCTGTCCAACTGCCCTGATGTATAAGTAGAATGATGGAACCACTACCACACTATAAGTGTGTGATATACCAATGTACAACTATATCAACCTGTACCATTGACCTGCAACCAACCTGTACAACTATCATGTAATCAATATGTACTTGAGTTGAACATGTATCAACAAGATACAACAGATACGTGACCTGTATTTATGCAGCATGTGTATGTACATGCCCTATATGTTATGAAGCCCATGTATGTACACGACTAAACTATTATGAAGCATATGTATTCGTTCTGAAAAATAGGTTTTTCTTTCTTCTGAAAACTTTTGACCCTCTACAACTTCTTTCAGATAGATCTGCAACATGTTACTGTATCCAGACTGTAAATGTACCCTGTGCATGCATCCTCATACATATCTCTCTCTAGTCATGTTCCATAAGTGTGTGTAATCATGAACAAGTATAATAACCCTCACATGATCTAGAATTCAAACCCTTTCTGATATTCAACCTCTCAATACATCAACCAATACAAGCTTTCAACCATATACCACAAAAACCCTTAGCCATATGCCAAGAAATACAAGATGTGCCTCAACAAGATGTATCAATGATAAATATACCAGCATTGTATTTATGTAGATCTGACTTATAAAAAATATCCCATGCAGCCACTAGTCTCTCTAGGGAGAATTCTCAAATCTCCATAACCATTTCTCATGCATACATCAAAATCCAACTATTCATATAAATAAGACATACCTTTTGAACCAATGGATAGAACTGATGTATATGAGCATTGTAGACCTTTCTGGGAGCTTGATCTCACAATCTAGAACCTCTGCATCTTCATCTTTTCAAGTTTCCATGGATTTACCAACATGTATGCACCCTAATACGTTTCCATCTCACATACGTACGCACCCTAATACATTGTCAGTCCGTGTATGTATGCACCCTAATACACTGTCAACCCGTGCATGCCTCAGAAATTAGGTTTTTTTTAGTATTTTTTGTAATTCTGAAACTTTCGCCGTCAACCCTTCGTACTACCTCAGACTTTTGCAACTTTAGATGTATCAATGAGTACTTGCAATAAGACTTACACAACAAAATATATTTAATAGAACAATTAATGCTTGATCTCGCATTTGTTGCTACCTCGTGCGTCGATTGAACAACAACAAATTTAAATCTACAATAGGCCACGTTACAACCCGCAACCGCACTGTCAACCCATGATCCTATTTAATTTTAAACGTCTTTGAATATCTGGCGGAATATTTGATTAAACTACACTCATAACCCGAATTGAATGGTTGATGTGACAAGGTAAGTTCATCCCTGTTTAAATCTCTAGAACGGTTTTGAAAAAAATCATTATGTGCACAAGTTTGAATTCCAAAGCATCTGAAGAAGCAAAGAAAGTGTCTCGAGACTATGTTGATCCTTAGATTATCAAAACCAGGTTAAACAAGTTGCAAAGGTATGTGTTCAAGTTTGTCAATTCATTGGTTGTGGTTTATATATACATATGATCTCTTACACGATTTCTAACTATGTTCTAGTTCCAGGTAAGATGTCGCTGAGAAATCCAACCACCGGACATTCATCAAGAGCACCCAATATAAAAGAATCTAAAACAAGTGAAGGTTCTTCTCTGAGGAGCACAAGGCAGTTGGATTACACTCCTAGGGTGAAGCCTATCATTAAAACATCAACTAAGAAAGCCTTTTTCCAATATATGGTCTTCGGTGATATAGAAACAAGCACTAGATCCAAAGTAATTCTCCCACAGTGGGGGGACCTTTTCAACATAATCAATTGGGAATAATACCCGGAGTGTATCCCACACAACGACCCAGATGTCAGGGCGTTGAATGACCAGGTGTTCCCTAACATCTGACGGTTGTGTTTACACATGGTAGCCAGCAGAACCCTGGTTTTCCCTTGCATGTAGGTTATGAAATGGATAATCGACCATAAAAATGAGTAGAAGTGCTTGATCAACGATGAGAACTGCAAGTGTGTCAGATTTTTCCTCCCGACAAAGGTCCAGAAGTACTACAAACTCAGAGACCCAGAGGAGCAGCAACATAGACTTCGTGGTGAATTTATATGAATTCCATGATACTAGCCAGTTGATGGCATCATGGTGGAAGGAGGACAAGAAGTTTACCAACCAGAGAAATGGTTGGTATGGGACGGTTAACTTGAGGGAGCCATACATCTATTTTATGGCTCTCATCTGTCGACTATGTGGATAAAAGGATTGCTCCAATTCTTCGGAAGCATGGATGCCCTTGGAATACACGGTGGCAATCTCTAGGAGCACCTTCAACTGGGGAGAAATCATTTCCAAACAATTGAGAACCTATGTAGAACAGACTCAGGCGTCAAAAGAAGGGGAACCACCCACTTTCCACATGGCCTCGTACCTGATTGATGTCATATGCACAAGAAATGTCTTCGTCGTCGTGAATCTAAGATGGAATGTTGCGGAGCTCCCTGTTCACGTTTATTTCAGCATACCTTGGGACAACATGTACAAAAAATACTACGCACTCATCTGCGATGAATTCATCACTCGTATTCATTTTATTATATTCAAAAGGAAATGCCCAATATTATCTACAACAACCAAGAAAATGGTAGCGGAATTGGGACACTAGTATTTGGATGAAAACTCAACCTATATCAGAGTGTTCGGGGCCACCAGAGTGCCACATCTACTACCCGCTCATGTCCCAGACTGGCTCATTGTGGGAGAAATATGTTATCAGACTATCCTGCAGGGCTATAACACCACATTATTCAAGGACAAGAAGCAGGATTTCATACCCTATGGTTTCCATGTGGGTTTTATCTAGTAAAGGAAAATACTCAAGACAAATAAGAAGGGATGAGACAACTTTAATTCAAGTTCCCGACAGGATGATTCGACAAGAACGACCCTAAAGGCCTAGTCCTCCAACATGCTTTACAAGTATCATCTTGTTCGCCATACGCTCATGATAAGTTTGAGGACGAAATTTTCACAAAGTGGGCTTAGGATTGGGACGAGGTATTACAGAGAATAGCCAACCCAAATATGACTAGGTTCAAATCCATGAGCATGGATTAAAAAGTGGATAAAATAGAGCAGTCATCTCAAGAGGCCCTCGGAGCCAGGGAAGAAATTAGAGCGACGGAGACCACAAATGCATAGAGAAGGGGATTACTCTTGCTAGAAGGGGCACAAAGAATCATTCATCAATTGTAAAATGACCCCGATCTGATAGAAATGATGAGGATTCTCATTGATGACCCAATTTAAAGTCAAGGAGAGCCAAGTGGCCTAGATCCAATGCACTTGAAGAAATCATCGGGTCAAAAAACCCTGAAGTTCCACCACCACAGATCAGATCACGAGGGGAAATTTCGACCCACCCTGAGATAGCGAGTACATTAGGAAGAAAAAGTGTACCAAATCCCTTGTTTGACTTGATAACCATCTATGATGAGGAGGAGAGTTCGTAGGTGTCCCTGGTGACACTAGTGGAGATTATAGAGGAAAAAGAACCTGAGAGAGAATCTACCCCGGGTCTCGATGCTCCAGTTCAGATCCTTCCACTTATTGAGCATGAGGTCCAAAGCACCTTAGACACTAAGCTACTCAATGTACTGGGAACCCCAATGGACATATCGAGGTATGATCTAGGATAGGGCGGACAGAAAGAAGAAATTCCACAACAAGAAATCAGCATTTCAACAGTCGATTTCTAAGTAAGTACCAAACCTATCCCTAGTTCCTCAGCTTTGGTTGATACCTTACTCACTGATGCACAACAAACTAAATTCAAGCCATCGGGACATATGGAAGAAGTTCAGGAACCCAGCCTAGAATAGATATACATAGTTCGGAGCCTAGGAATACTCTAACTTGGGGAGAACAACAAATCCCTGAACCTATTGATGAGGTCATCGATATACAAGCAATATCCTATGATCGAAAGAGAAAATCCATCATGAAGAGAACCACTAAGAAGAAGAGGCTTACACTGGATAGTTTGATTCTCATCACCACAGAGGAAAAATTGATCAGCACAGAGCATGCCAAGACGTCTGAACTTATCGACGCAGGAATGGGTATCACATATGACACCTTGGATAGATCAAGAAGAGATGAAAATGAGTTGGCCGCTACACTAAAGGAGTTGGAGCACTTGCGCCATTTGGAAAAATACTATCAGGAATCACACAAGCCATGGTGTTTTTGAGAAATGAATTCCAATACACCTATGAAAAATTCACGAATGAATGACACCTTTTCACTGCAGGGATAGTTGACTTCCAATAAGACACCCTTATAGTGCTAGCAACCTACAAGGATGTGGAAATATGGTACGAGAAGGCTCACCAAGTAGTGGAAAGAATCGATTACATAAGCATGGTTCAAAAGGGATGACACGTCGAAGAGAACGACATTCATGTGTTGAGGGACAAAAGCATAGATCGGATCAAAAAAGTGGTCGAATGTTGGGTGAAAATGGCCCAGGAACCCCAGTGGGATATTTAGGAAAAATGGGTCGATTGCGAAAGGAGTTGGGTAAATATTAATCGGGAGATGAAAGACATCGGCCTCCCAGACTTTGGCTCGCCCGAGGAATTTGTCTACTTGCATGAAATAGTCAAGCAACATGTAGAAAAAGACTCGGCATGGACTGCAAAGATAGAAAAGGTGGAAAGCATGGCGTCGGGTCAAGTACAACAGTTCATGGAGCACCCGATCAAGGCTCAAGCAATATTGCAGCAATTAAGTGTCAAAATAGTCAAGTATCGGGCATGGGAATTAGAAGTAAAAGAAATCCTTTTGGCCCCGATGGACTAACACAGATTCTCGTATGCCAACACATGTGAGGAACTCTTCATCAAATGGTTAGAGTAAGAGAAGAGTCATCCACTTCAGTGAAACTGTTTGATGATTCTTAGAAGACAAAGAGATGGAAGCGCCATGTGGCGATGTTTTGTTTTACTTAGCTTGCACTTTTGATAGTTATTTTAGTTAATGATTCATTATAAATAAGAGGATTGACCTCTTAGTAGAGGTCGATGGTTTTTGCAAAGACCCTCATTTTTGGAATTGTAAAGAAATATTTTTGAACTACCTTAATTGAAAAGTCTTGATTAGGACTGGAGACAAACTTTTATTTTTCATCAAAGGCATGTGTTATTGGATTTGAGGAGGAATTACTTCCGACTTTATTTCATGAATGGATGTTGTAATGAGTAAGAGTTTATGAATCTATTGATAAGTTAGTTGTTTCAATATTTTTGTATTTCTTGTCTCTAATGATGAAATCAAATCGTTGTGTTAATGTGTGATTAATGTTTGCACTCTTCTCGTCGCTGTGTGAGCAAAAAGTGAGTGCTTACATGCCTAGTTGGGCTCTGCTAGTCATGACAGCTGTATGGTAAAAGGTTAGAAAGAAAACAACAAAG
>JZKD02S1694441.1:104945-119736 GCA_000966675.3 Picea glauca | reverse complement strand
GTCATTATGTGACCTCTTTTGAATGTGAAAAGGGGCTCTTTAGGGCACCATTAGGTCTTTGACCAGCCCCCCCACGCGGATTGAGCTCGGATTTGGTGTCAAATTGACTTGGGAGATGATCCATTAGTGGTTGGGAGGCCAACCAGTTTCATAAATGCGTCGTTTAGTAGGTGCGCGGGTTTTTCGCCCAATAGCCGCGCATCGTGCACGCAAGTGTGCCTTGTACGATGATGTTATGCGCGCGCGCATGCGCCCATGTTCTGTAAAGCGCCTTTGAATTTTTTGATCATTTGTATAGTTTTTTTGCCCTTTCTCAATGCTAAGGATTTAATCCTGTGCCATGAATGACTCCAGTCCTGTGTTGACAATGTGGAGTTCCTGTCGCCCTGTGTGGACGAAATTTCAGTGATAACAATTAATGCTAGAGCTAAGGAAACTATTTTTCTTACCATCATTCTATTGCATGTATGTTTTCTTTCGATAATCGTATCTCAGTCAATAATTGAAATACCAGTAAGTTAATGTATTAGTACTAGGCTTGTCACAGGTGTGAAAATTCTTTGCCTGCATGCTTGAGCACAAGGGTTATCCTAAGCTCATCTTTCTTTAGTAGTTAAGAACGCCTCTTTTACCAGCTGGTTTATACTAGCACACATCTTCTAATCATCCCCATATAATAGGAAAAAATACAAAAGAAAATGCTTAAACTGAAGGAGGAACTTCCATAAGAAGATATCATGTCAATCACTACGTAAATCCCATCGATAAATCGGCTGAATCGAAATATATGTAGAACCATTCCACCATTAAACGCTGCAGAGTCTAATTAGGCCTTCGTGGCAGGTTTCGTTCATGTTGTTGAGTCAAAGGGATTTAGGACCCCTCAACAGAATTGGTGCTAGAAGGAGGGCATGTTGAATAAATGGCTAACAATATTTTTGATATAATATTTCACACATCCCATAGATTCAAAACATCCCACATGCATGGCTATTCATTCTCAAGACAACCCACATAGACTTAGTACTCCTAAAACGAGTAACTCACCCCAGCAAGAGGAAGAACATGTATTCCCTAAAATACCTTACGCTCTTCCTCGTGAGGATTTGAACCAGTTCATAAGAATGAGAAGATATAAAACCTGGAAAATTGGATCATTAGCCTTAAATCTGTTACTTCCTTGCAGAAAACAAGTAAGTCGACCAGTGGTTGACACCCCCGACTAGGTTTTTGTTCACACAGTAGAAGACCTGATAGATTTCTCCCTCACCGAGATTGAACATCCCCTTAATATGATCTCTAAAAAACCAACTGGTAACTACTCTGAGCCCAATGATTTTGAAACTAACGAGGAAGTGTTTAACTTAGATCGCTCAGCTTCAGAGTCATATGACATGGAGGATAACAATTATCATAGTGAAGAAAGGGGAAACCCACCTCAGAATAATCAACCTTGGTTGGCCAGAGATGATTTGGAAATCCCTGGACAAGTTGTTTAGGGTGTGTTTTAGGGTGTGTTGAGCTCTCAACACTTGGAGATGAACTTCAAAGGGAAGATGAAGTGAAGAAGGAAAAAATGATAAGGGAGAGGAAGTCTTGTGATGATGTGTTCTAAGGTATGCTATTTAAAGGTCATCTTTCAATTTTCATTGTAACTTAGTTTATAGAATGATTCAAATAGAAAAACTTGGAGGATGTTGAGAATAGATATCAAGGTACATGTGGTACAAATTTCATCTTCTAGGTCGTTTTACTTTTGGAGATACACTCTGTGGAAGTTGGGTTTTTTACTAGTCCTGTAACTAGTCTCAAACAGGGGTTCCAGGTAAACCAGTCATAACTTCTTCATAGAGGATCCAAATTTTTTGAGACCAATTTTATTGTAAATAGTACGGTATATAGTATTTTCTGTGTGATTTTTAGAATCATATATCAAATATTAAGCGTGTGGCATGTTGTACAAGTTCACTCTACAAAATAGGCCAAAATTCAGTAAGGTGTTCCATTTTTTCTATATCTCTTTTTTAGTGACGAATCAAGGAGAGAAACTCAGAGGAACTTTAGAGAATATATCAAAGAATATTGGGTACAAGTTTCAAACCTTGATCATTACAAGTACAAAGTTATACTTATTTGAAGTTATGGTTTGTGACTAATCCAAAAACTAGTCCCAAACAGGTGTTTGAGATAAATTTAAGAAGTGATGTTGGGGTTTATATGTGGACCCACGTGAACCTAGGATATTTATGTGGACCCAGTTTCTATGTGGACCCAATTTTGATGTATCAATGATAGTGACAGAGACAGTGACATAAATTATCTTCAGTATTAGTGATGGTTACAGTGATCGATTGAGTCTAGTTTTGATGATGATGATGTATTAGTATAAGTGAAAGTTGCAGTGACATGTTTTGATGATGATGTATCAGTATCAGTGACAGTAACCGTGACAGGTTTTGATGATGATGATGTATCAGTATCAGTGACAGGTTGAGTCTCCATTTATATTTCAGGGAGGAAGGAAGGGGAAAGGAAAGGGGGTTGGATCCGAAGAATACAATGAGTAATATATTCCTTCAGGTTGGATCCTCCTTCCAGATAGAGTTGGAGAATACAACAAGTTAAATCTTCATTCAGGTTGGAGCCTCCTTCCAATTGGAGCTGGAGAATTCAGAAAATTATAGCTTCCTTCAGGTTGGAGCCTATAAATCAGGGGATTGGAGCTTCCTTCCAGTTGGTGTTGGATAATCTAGGGAGTTGGAGCTTCTTTCAGGTTGGATCCTGTAAATAGGGGGTTGGTGCCTCCTTCTAGTTGGTGTTGGAGAATTTTGGAAGTTGGTGCTTCATGTGGATGTAAAATTCAAGATATATATTAAAAATCGTTCTATGGTTTTCTCCCATTTGGGTTTCCATGGAAAAATCTTATGTATTGTGCATCTATGGTTATATGTTTATGATATGTTAAATGTAATCATAAGTGAATAGAATTGTTGATAAGTTAATGTTTACATGTTATGTTTAAAATGGTAAAAAGTGATCAATATTGATTCACCCCCACCCCCTCTCAGTATTGTTGAATATTCCAACACGATTCATGTCCTATCACTACCCGACTTCACCAAGACTTTTGTTATGGAATGTGATGCATCAAGAAAATGCATTGGGGCAGTACTCATGCAAGATGGTCGACCTTTAGCTTTCTCTAGAAAATAACTATCAGAGAGACATGTGGGATAATCAACCTTTGAAAAGGATATGTTGGCTATTCTACATGCAGTGGATCTCTGACATCCTTATCTCTTGGGGAAACACTTCCAAATTAAAATTGATCATCATAGCCTCAAGTATTTTCTGGAGCAAATAATTTCCTTCATGGAGCAACAAAAATGGGTGAAAAAGTTGTTTGGATATGATTACGAGATCATCTACAAGAAGGGAAAACAAAAAGTGGTTGTTTGTGCTCTTTCAAGGAAATACGAAGAAGAAGGGTCCCTCTTTTCCCTCTCATTCATTGTAGAAGACTCGCTTCAAGTTGTTCACCAGGAATTGTCACAAGACCCCAAACTTTCTAGAATCATCCAAAAATTGCAACGAGATCCTAGAGCTTCTCTAGGGTATTATTGGAACAATGAAGATTTTTTCTATAAAGGTCGCATGTATTTAAGAAAACAATTGAACCTTAAATCCATAGTGCTCTCTAAGTTGCATGCTTCACCCACAACTAGGCATTCATGGTTCACCAAAACCTATGAACGTGTCAAGCGTTATTTATTATGGGATGGTATGAAACTAGACATACACACCTTTGTGGTTGAATGTGATACATGTCAATGCAATAAGGGAGAAACAGTCAAAGCCCCAAGCACACTCCAACCTCTCTTGATTCCCACTGCTATTTGGAGGGATATTTATATGGATTTCATTGTTGGATTACCTAAATTTGGAAATAAGTCAGTCATCATGTCGGTAGTAGATCACATTTCCAAATATGCTCATTTCAATGCTCTTCAACAGTCGTTAACCACATCCACAGTGGCTCATTTTTTTATGGATAATATATTCAAACTCCATGGCATGCCTCATTCTATTGTCTCTAAACGAGATCCAACTTTCACCAACAATTTTTGGCAAGAATTGTTCAGGCTCCAAGGAACCCAATTGCATATTAGCACCGCCTATAATCCCTAGATTTATGGACAAACAAAAGTTGTCAACAAGTGTTTGGAAACATATTTGCGATGTTTTGCATCCGATAGACAAAATAAGTGGGTTCAGTGGTGTTGTGCCTCTTTTTTCACCTAGATGAGAAAAACAGAGGTGCTTACGAGCTTAGTTGGGTTAGCTAAGCAAGACAGCAGTAAAGGAAAGGGTTATAAGAATAAAGCATAAAAGGCTAAACTAAGAATTAAACTAGGAATGATAAAACAACTAAACTAGAGTGCATAAGGACATAAGAACAAGAAACAAATAAGACTCATGTCACCAATAGAAAGGATTGTATTAGTGAAAATAAAACACCAAAGAAAAAGGGGGACTTTGGGTCCCTTCTTCCTCGAAGGGAGGGATCTTGGACCCCCAAGATTTAGCTCTTCTTACAACTTGAAAAATTGAAAGAAATGGTGAAAGAATCCCAAGATAATTCACTCAAAGGGTGATGTGAACAGCTCCAATGGAATGGTGCTAGTATTCTCTTGATGAGAAAAGAGGATTCCCCAATAGAATAGTAGCAGCGTAACCTTACAAATGAATTCCTTGAAAAAGTAGTGCACCCATGGCCTCTTTTTATAGCATAACTTTGAGGCATTATTCAACCAGCTTTGAGTGTGAACAAGGGGCCCTTTAGGGTACCCTTAGGTCTTTAACCAGCCACCCAGTTGGATTCAGTCAATATTTGGATGTCAAATCAACTTGGACGCTGAACCAGAAGTGGGTGGGAGGTTGACCAACATCATAAATGCGTCGTTCTCAGGTGTGCACGTCTTTTAGCATCCACAGTCGTGCATGTGCTGTTATCAAACTAATCAGTAGGTGAGGACACTAACAGATCTCCCTAGATCCACCTGGATCTAAAACAAAATAGGACAGGACATGACTCTTTCCCTAAGTTTTGACCATTGAATTAGCTAGTAGGGAGGAACAAGTAACATACCTTTGTATCACTTCCTAGGGTCTTTGTTTCTCATGCTTCGCTCCGGTGCTCTCTTGAGGTCAAGACCAAGACAACACAAACCAACAAAAGTGAAGATAGCAAAATATATTCAACTATCAACTTATGTGTATGATCAAGGAATTACACAATAAAGTAAGAATGGCTTTATGGGAAAAGGACATGCCACTGTATCATATTAATCGAAAGTATAAGATACAACATGATCGCCTTGATGTCGCAAGATTCCTTTTAGTGGCTCTCGGCTCCAACACACACACTTTCTCGATCCTTGCATGAAGAAGATTAAATCCCTCTTGATAGACTTGTTAGAGTCTCCAAGCTCATGTTCAAGCTAGGTCCTTCACACAATTCTTTCACCAATTCTCCAATGAATCTTGCTTAACCTTTTCCATGAGAATTCCATCAATATATAGGAGAGAATGAGATGGTTACTTGGATAAGAATGATCCCACAATATCATGGAAACCAGTAAAAGGATAACCATTCGAATGCCAACCCATTCTTCTAGAAGATTCCCTTCTAGAACCATCAAGACTTCATCTATTTCCAAGCTTTAGAACAAGTTCACACCCTAGCTATGTAGCACAGTGTAAGAAGTTCACACCCTAGCTTAAGGCAGCCTGCGAGAATGGGTCATTCTCACACCCTAGGATATTAGCAACCTGCGAACTCTCTTCAAAAATATGTTTTCTGGGAAGAGATGAATGTCACTTTTCTCAAGAGAAAGTTCTTATGAGGAGCCTCAGTACACCATCATCAATACACCATCAAGATTGACCAAAATCATGGGTAACATGTGCCCTTTTCCTGAGTTTCTTGATGGTGCATGTGCGCGCTCTCCCTGTATAGTCATAGCGCATTCTAATTTTGTAATTGGTTGTATAGTTTGGACCTTTTGGGAATGCATTTTTGGTAATTTTGGTCCATGGGTGAACTAATAGTTGTTTGGAGATGTTGGATTCCTATAACCATGTGCAGACGAGATTTCAGTGATAACAGATGCCCCCTCATGGATGAGGTTAGGAGCATACGTATAGCCAAAATTCATCAATGTTTCTTCTACTGAGAGTACTGTTGTAAGAAAGAGCGATAGTGAGAGTATCAAGAGCGACCCATTGGAGGGAGAGGGGAACCTGTGGGGCCCAACCTTTCTGAAGGTGTAAAAAATAAATTGTGTACAAACGAAGTGGGCATGCCCCATGCTCTTGTCATGTAACTCAAAACATGTGTAGGACCATAGCTGAAGTGGTATGTTGGTGAAGCTGAGTGCAGCGCCCTCGGGAGCGTGTTGATAAGAGCATAGGACAATTCTGATGAGGAGCAATACTCTAAAAAGTAAGCAATGACATTTGGAGGAAATATCAAGGATTTGGTGGACATCGATGGCCCAACAAATTTCATAGGTCTTCAGCAAATACAAAAACAACTGCAATAGTCGCAAAGTAAGACCCGCCATAACATGAGAGAGTGTTGAAGTCAAATGTTATGGGGGTCAACAATAGCAGAGAGCAATGATGGTTCTCCATGTGTCATCCGAGACTCCTCATCGTAAAGGGAATGAGAGTCAAGATACGTTCTCTCTTCTGGAAACTATGTTGATGTCAAAAAAAAGGGAGACATGACTCCAAGAAGAAAAGGGCTTCGGGAAATTCACTGGATGAGATCAGGGACTGAGGAGGTACATGGACGAAGTCAAAATGCTTGGAGACTCAAGACTGCCCTTGGTTGGGGATATATGTGAAGTGGCAGCAACCATACAACTAGGTCGAGTGTCAGGGGGACGACTAAACATGGGACAAGTTGTGCCAAAGGCAGGACAAAGTGAACAAACTCAAAGAGTAGAGGTAGGTGGCATGTGGGATACTTGGGGTTTATGGACTATGTCAATAGGAGTAGACTATAATGGATGACCCAACCAAGAGCGACATGGGTGTGTTTTCCAAAAGGAAGAAGGTCATCAAAGGTGACGACAAAAAGCTATGTAAATGTTGAAAACAAAAGCTTTGTACAAGTGCCAAATAAATAAATAATTGGGGATGAGTGTACAAATACAAAAACGGGTGCCCCAATGCAAGATGGCTTGGCCTAGGAGGGTGCAAGTTGTGTAAGGGACTGGTGGAGGGTGAGGGGGCCCATGGGTGGGTCTCTGTATGAGGTAAATGAATGAAGGGGAATTCACAGATGGGAAAACTGATTGTGGATGAAAATGCATGGTTAATGATACTGCGGAGGTGCAATCAAATTAGAACAGTGATAAGACAACCTGGGATTCTGTTGGGAAGGCTAGAAAAAAGTGGAGAAGGAGTATGTGGCTGATTCTCCAAAATGTGTAAGACTATCGGGACTCCCATACTTAAAGGGTGAAAAACAGCATGAGTGTCAAAGTGCCAAGGGGGACTATGAATGGGACAACTCATATGGGGGAGAGTGATACCGTGTGATAGTACCAAAATGTAGTGGAGGTGAAAGTACTGCAAAGCCGGATATATAGGGACCCTAAAGGTAAATTTCAGAGGGTGTGAATGGAGATGCAATTGAGATTTAGAGGGAATTATTACATGCCAGTGTTGATCATATACCTGAAGGGGTCGCGCTGGTGTGTGATGACCAAGTACCTACACACATGAAAACCAAACACCCAACATGAACAATATCTGAAGATAACAAACATATGATAGTTACTTGATAATTTTGAACATTATCCTGCGTACCTGAACGTGGTATGAGAAATGGCTCCCCGGGGGCCAGGGATGGATAGTGACTCGGGAAGCATGACTATGTTGTCAGTGGGATTTTGATCCTGTGGCTGAAGACGGATCGAAAAACAGACGTCCGGAGCTCCTGGAATTGAGCATGGAAGTTTTGGCAAAAAGGGCCTATATATTTGTAGGGCCTACATTGCCACCTCATTTGTACTTGCTGCTATAGTGATCAGAGAGGAGATTCTAGAGATGATTCAGAGATTCAGGGAGTGTGAGGAAGCCAATCTGGGAGGTGCGAGAGTCAGGTTATTGGTCTCATCCTCCTATACAGTAGTTAGATGTCAAATCTTGGGTAGGACTGTACGGATGGCCGTACGGTGGATTTTTGGGAGTGGGGCCCCTCAAATGCATGGGCGATCGATGGCGACCAGTGCACGAGTGCACGGATGTAATGGGCACAGTCTCGCACGAGTGCACCCCAATTTGGGAGACAGGTGCACATGGGATGCGCACATGTTCGACGCACAGCCACGCATATGTGCGCGGTTGCGTTTCCAACAGTAGCGCATAAGTGCGCCACTGTGTAGCGAATAGGCGCGCATATGATGTGCACCTATGGGATGAATAGGCATGCATATATGTGTGCCTGTGGGGTGAAAAAGTGCCCATGAGTGCGCACCTGTGGGGAAAGCAGTCGCGCCCTTGAGGCAAAGATGAGGGTGAAAATAACTTATCTTTTTTGGGATATTTGTGGTGTTTTGATGAGTTGTAATCATTGATCGAGTATTGTATATGTGGATGAAAGTGATCATTTGGGACGATGCCAACCCATTGGAGAGAGAGGGACTGGGCCCGACTGAGGGAGGTCGTGACGGATGAGGAGTCGGCGGTTCGTGGTGCTTTGGCGGCCTGTGGGTTGTGTTATCCCCGATTTCTAGGGATAACTAGGAGATCATGTCTCGAGGCCCACAGGTCCTAGACATGGAGTATCAAGAGCAAGATTGACCTGAGCATGAACCTGGAGGGCCCATCCTTTTCTTCTTTCATCAGATTCATCTTGTCAGTAGCAGCAGCATCCATCACCATCGGCATGGTCTTGTATCGGAGAAGGCTCTTGGTCCATGAGGTAATTGGTCTAGGTATCATGGTATGTGTCACTTTTGATCATTATAACCTTTGGATATATGCGTCTGACTCTTTTTGTCTCTGACGACTGCTTGGATATTACATTAACCCACTTGACCATGTTTGGGGAGATTGACAAGGTGTCCTAGCAAGCCTGTACCCATGGGTTTTTTTTTTCCACTGGGGGGATTTCTGAAGAGCCATCGTTCGCTCCAATCATACCACCACTTTTTCATCTTATCTCTCGCTCATTTATCCCATTCCCCTGGTCTGGGCATTGGATTGACCTATTTGTAGGGTTGCACCTTATCTTGTGGGAAGAAGGGGCTAAAGGCCTAGAAGGTAAAAGCAATTGGTATAAGATAAAATCCTAGAAATAAAACCTCAACATGCCTCGCCCAGGGATCCCTGAGAAGGAAATAAAAAGCCTCTCAACAAGAAATAAGAGGGACACAGAAAATAATAAACAAGACCTAGCCAAGAGGATCGGGGGTCTCATCACGAGCCAGCCTATTAGGTTCATGGGTACCTAACAATATGAAATTGCAACTATTTGGTTACCACGCCAGGGAAATGACCTTTGGTTGCATGGTCGAAGGAAATGGGGTCTCATCACGAGCCAGCCTTCTCATCTCTGTGAAAGTACTTGTGGGTAACACTTTTAGCTCTGGTCACCATGCCAAGGCAGTGTCCTCCAGCTAGACCTTGCATAAAAATAAAAAGAAGAAGAAAAAGCAAAATAAAGAAATAATAAAGGCAAGAAGGGGATTGGAAAAAATTGCATCCATGACGGGTACAGCTTGCCTTCTACAAAGGCACCCACGGGTAATATCATGCATCCCTGGATCTCACTCTACCCATATGTCTGGACATCCCTTATCCGCATCACCACATTTTACATGGCTTGGATGAAACCCCTTGGAGACTTTCCTTTCATTATGGATACTATCCCAATAGGGTGTCTTGTCCTTTTCTTCAACCTTGTATTGTAGGTATTTGTAATGTCTTTGAGCTATTGGATGATATATCAGGTCTTTTATGCATATGTTTGATAATATTAATGATGAAATGTGATTAACATTTCTATGATCCCTGTGACTAATGAGCCCATGGAGCACGAATTTTTTGATGTGCAGGACCTTGCCCGACAGACAGGTACCATTTGGACCAGTACACATGGGGATATGATTAGTTTGGACCTCCATGGGGCTGAAGAGCCCATCAGATGGTTGCTAAAACCCCGTCAGAGGGGCAGAGACAGGGTAGTGCTTGATTGAGATTTTTCACTTGAGAAGAAGAAGGACATCTCACCATAGGTACTTTGGTTGAGCCAGGCCTAGGGGGATTGACCCACTTGTAGTGAAACATTGGCCCCAGATGACCCAAGACATCACCAGGAGGCTTGTGACATCATCATGAGCATATGGCAGATGGACAGGGTTGTTGGCACATGTGGCAGTTTGGAAGAGCCCAAGGAAGGCTAACGTTTGGCTTCTGGATGCTGCACTGGACCCAAAAAGGCCTAACGTCTCCCTCAGGAGGGCTTGACATCTCACGTTTAACTCATTTAGGGTTTTAAAAGAACATTTAATGTAGAAACAGTATGATTTTGGTTTAAATCCTTGTCGGCTAATTTTTATGACCTAAATTTAATTAAAGGTCATTGATACAATATATATTGAGGAGTTTTATCCTCATTTTGACATAACACACAACTCACTCTCCTAGTGAGATCTGATTTTTGCACCCTACTTGGGTATTTCTTCTCTTTAAGTGAGGCGCACTTGTTGAAGGAGGGAATTTCTTGGCATTTTTGGCATTTCTCTTGAAGGAAGGTTTACAACTAGGGTTTGCAATGTTATTTCATGGTGATATGTAAGTGTTTTTTCTGCAAAACTTCTTGATTCAATGGTTGTAGTATTATATTATTGCATTTATTTATAAAATTTTCTGATTTTAAAACCCTAGGGGACAAACACACAAGTAGGTCGTTGTCTCATGTCCCCTAAAAGAGAAATTTTCAGCCATTGAAGAAGGAAGGAAGAGCCTAGCCATTGCTACACTCTTATTGCTTCTTCCCCTGTGCTAGTCGTCCCTTTAAAATTCAAGGAGGAGACGTCCCAGGCCTAGGTTATCTACACCTAGGGTCATCTTTCTTCTAGGTTTTGGTGATAGGGCCTTGCCTTTGCAACACTCTCCCTCACCACACTCTCATGTCTTAATTTATCTTTTATGCTAGCCGGTTTGCCAAGTTAAACCTAAGGATGGAGGAAAGAGCACGAGGCCTTGCTTAAGCAACACCGGAGTGAGCCTCTTTCCCCTGGGGTCTTATTTCTGGGGCCCTGCCATTGCATCACTTAAGAACCCTTTCCTCTAGTCCTTATCCTTCTCCCTTCAACCTTACGCCCTTCCTTGATTTGACTCCATTCACCCTTAGGCACTAATCTTAGGTCTCCAACATTGAAGTGATAGTGGTCAAACAAACTCTCAAAACCTTTATAAATTGAAACCCTAACTAACTACTAACCCTAATAAGGCTGACATCATCCTTGGTTATTCCATATTGATGCAGCAAGTTTTCTTCATAGGCAATTAGATGATGGTTTAAGAGCATTTATTGAATAAAGGATTGATTTGACACATTTTTTGCTACATCATCTTGACATTTATTGATGAATTGATTTTGTTCCATTGCTATATTAATAAACATTGATATCATCAATATCTATTGTCATAATTTCTAATACATTGATATCAGATAGTTATATGAAGTACTAACCCATTGAATCATAGCATGCATGTATTGTTTTGTTGTTCCTTTGTTCCAGGCAGGTGTTCTCATTTGGGCCTACACTTCATTATTGGTAGTTCAGCTGGACTATCTGCTTTTGGTGGTGACCTGTGAAGGGGGAACTTTACTTTGACTTTTAAACATTTGCCTCTTCAAAACTCTAGGTTACCGGGGACGTCTCCCCTGGGCCTAACCTCCCTAAAGAGGAAAAACTTCCCCATCATGGTGACATTGGGTGGGGTAGGTTCCTGTTACACCAGTTTGGCCTCTATATTTTAGCCTCTTGACCTAGCTACAAACTGTGCGATAACGTTTTGGCGCCGTTATTGGGGAACACTGAGTCAATTATCCTCAAAAGGAAAATATTTTTGGTAAGCCTTGCCTCAGAGCCTTATCTTACAAGCCTACTTGGCGACTCCACTAGGGTGTTTTCCCTTATCCTTTGATAGTTTCAGGAAAATTATCTAGCGACTCCACTAGGGTGTTTTCCCTTATCCTTTGATAGTTTCAGGAAAATTATCTGGCGACTCCACTAATATTTCTCAGGGTGCCACCTTACTTTTTGTGATACTTCCAAGTTATGTGATCATGGCACACTGGGAACAAATGTATCCAAGTATTGATTTCAGAAGTTTTCAAGGATACCCAAATCACTTTGATATAAAATGGATAAACAACTCTCCGATGTTTTTGGGCCTCCCAACTCCTTACATCGTAAATTTTTTGGAGTATTTGAGCGAGATAAAGTTGGGAGGAGAGGATGCTCTTATAAAATTGTTCTTACTCACTTTTCCATCCTACTTACAAGATCATTTTAAGAGTTGTTTCAAGGATAGGGGTATATCATCTGTCATACACCTCATCAATAGGTTCATAGACCTTACTAAGCCACATTGCCAAATGTATGAAGATGCCCTTCAAAACCTCATGGTAGCCTTAGACCACAAAGGATTCACCACTGAGATTGTAGAAGATCTCAGGAAAGCATATTATGATCAATACCGAGAATCCTCTGATATAAAAGATGAGGTTTATGAAGACCATTATCAACCCCTTCAAGAGGAGAAGACCTCTCCCATAATCCAAGAGAATATAGTGAAGATATAACTAGAAAGGTGGATTATGAGGATGAAGCACCAGGAACCGCTCCTCCATCCGACAAAGCTCTCCAAGATCCTATTCCATCTACACAAGATGAAGAGAATGAGGTAAGTCATTTTCCTTTCCAGTTTTTTGATGATACCTTGTTCTATGACTCAGAGAGTGAAGAGGAAATGGAACCCTTGAACAAGCTTGATCCTCTATATCGCAAGACTGAAGATGTGGAGGCAGATATTCCACTTGATGAAGTTATCCGAACACTTGAAGCTCCTGCACAGGAAGGATTAAACAAGGTGAGTTATTTCAAAAATTTCAATGATTATTTATTTTATGATGTAGAGAGCAAAGAAGTGTCGGATGTTTTAATCCCTTCATGTTATGATGAAGATAATGACTTTGTTGATAATTTTGATGAATTCATACATGTTGGGAGACGTAGGTGGGATATAGTTGGTTATGATATGGGTCTCATCTACGACATTGAAAGTCATTTCCAAGTGTTGCGTTTGCAATTATCACAACAGATTATTCTTCACCAGTGGCAACAAGGAGATGAGGTTTTTACCCATACTCTCCAAAAACCCAAGGATGACTCAGTACCTTGTTTTCCTAATGATTTTCGGTCATACCTTGAGGACTTTGATGATTGCTCCTCTGATCATTTGGATTTATTTTATGAAAATGATTATTAACCACTACTCTGCTCAGATTTTGATGCAAGTAAGAACATGGTTTTCCTAAAGAAGGCTTCTCATGACTTTTCACTCCAACCATTTGTTATTACTTTACCGTGCTTCTCCATTAAAGGTGTAGTTGGGAAGTATTTTTTTTATGTTGAGCTTCCTCGTAGGCAAACCCTAGACTCCAAGGGTCAGTTGGATACTGCAAGTTTGAGTCAGTTATCCCAATTTTTCAACTTTCCCTTTGAAGTTTTCCAGTCATTTGCTAGGTCTTTGTCGATCCCTTCCTTGACTTCAGAGCATGAGGATGTCCTAGGTAGCCAGTTGGCAGGCCCTTTGAGTCAGTTTTCTGGACCTTACAATTTTCATGACCCTTTCTTGAAGTGAATTGAGTACTTTCCTCGGAGATGAACTTGGCAGGATTTTATCCCTCCCACCTGCCTCCATAAGTTAGAACTTGAGATCTCCGATGATATGATATATGTTCTAACCCATGTCATTTTTGTGCTTGATTTATCACTATTTTGGTTTATGATGAAGCAAAAAGGTAGGTATTGGGGGGCATTGTTAGATTGGTTACACTGGTCATTTGACTACATCGAACATCCAGCCAACAGGTAAGTAAAGGTAGGTACTCTGCTCTACATTCGCATATTCATTGTTTTACTTTAGTCTATATATGTTGGGGTGGCATTACCGCCCCATTTTTGTTATTGATGACCCTATCGAGTTAAGCAGGTCTGCAGGTTATGCTAGAGATGTTGAGGTTCTCATGCGCTCTACGGTGAGCAAATGTCCCCAAGTTGGAGCCAGATGTTATCCCCGATTTCTAGGGATAACTAGGAGATCATGTCTCAAGGCCCACAGGTCCTAGACATGGAGTACCGAGAGCAGGATTGACCTGAGCATGGCCCTGGAGGGCCCAACCTTTTCTTCTTTCATCAGATTCATCTTGTCAGCAGTAGCAGCATCCATCACCATTGGCTTGGTCTGTATCATAGAAGGTTCTTTCTCCATGAGGTAATTGGTCCAGGTATCATGGTATGTGTCACTTTTGATCATTATAACCTTTGGATATATGCGCTTGACTCCTTTTGTCTCTGATGACTGCTTGGATCTTACATTAACCCACTTGACCATGTTTGGGGAGATTGACAGGGTGTCCTAGCAAGCCTGTACCCATGGGTTTTGGTTTTCCACCGGGGGGATTTCTGAAGAGCCA
>JZKD02S1694441.1:73663-104563 GCA_000966675.3 Picea glauca | reverse complement strand
GGCATTGGATTGACCTGTTTGTAGGGTTGCACCTTATCTTGTGCGAAGAAGGGGCTAAAGGCCCAAAAGGTAAAAGAAGCTGGTAAAAGATAAAATCCTAGAAATAAAACCTCGAGATGCCTCACCCAGGGATCCCCGAGAAGGCAATAAAAATCCTCTCAGCAAGAAACAAGAGGGACCCAGAAAATAATAAACAAGACCTAGCCAAGATGATAGGGGGTCTCATCACGAGCCATCCTTCTCATCTCTGTGAAAGTAATTTTGGGTAACACTTTCATCTCTGGTCACCATGCCAAGGTAGTGTCCTCTGGTTAGACCTTGAATAAAAAGAAAAAGAAGAAGAAAAAGCAAAATAAAGAAAGAATAAAAGAAAGAACGGGCTTGGAAAAAATTGCATCCATGATGGGTACAGCTCGCCTTCTACGAAGGCACCCAGAGGTAATATCATGCATCCCTGGCTCTCACTCTACCCGTATGTCTAGATGTCCCTTATCTGCACCACCTCATTTTACATGGCTTGGATGAAACCCCTTGGAGACGTTCCTTTATTTATGGATACTAGCCCAATAGGGTGTCTTGTCCTTTTCTTCAACCTTGTATTGTAGGTATTTGTAATGTCTTTGAGCTATTGGATGATATATCAGAGTTTTTATGCATATGTTTAATAATTCTAATGATGAAACATGATTAACATTGTTATGATCATTGTGACTAATAATCCCATGGAGGGCGAAGTTTTTGATGTGCAGGACCTTGCCCGACGGACAGGTACCATTTGGACCGGTACACATGGGGTGATGATTAGTTCGTACCTCCATGGGGCTAAAGAGCCCATCATATGGTTGCTAAAACCTCATTAGAGGGGCAAAGACAGGACAGTGCTTGATTGAGATTTTGCACCTGAGAAGAAGAAGGACATTTCACCAGAGGTACTTTGGTTGAGCTAGGCCTAGGGGGATTGACCCACTTGCAGTGGAACGTTGGCCCCAGATGACCCAGGACATCACCAAGAGTCTTGTGATGTCATCATGAGCATATCGCAGATGGACAGGGTTGTTGGCACGTGTGGCAATTTGGAAGAGCCCAAGGAGGGCTAATGTTTGGCTTTTGGATGCTACACTGGCCCCAAAAAGGCCTAACGTCTCCCTCGGGAGGGCTTGACGTCTCACTTTTTTCTCATTTAGGGTTTCAAAAGAAAATCTAATGTATAAATAGTATGATTTTGGTTTAAAGCCTTGTCGGCTAATTTTTATGACCTAAATTTAATCAAAGGTCATTGATACAATATATATTGAGGAGTTTTATCCTCATTTTGACATAACACACAACTCACTCTCCTAGTGAGATCTATTTTTGCGCCCTACTTGGGTATTTCTTCTCTTTAAGTGAAGTGCACTTGTTGAAGAAGGCCATTTCTTAGCATTTCTGGCATTTCTCTTGAAGGAAGGTTTACAACTAGGGTTTGAGATGTTATTTCATGGTGATATGTAAGTGTTTTTTCTGCAAAACTTCTTGATTGAATGGTTGTAGTCTTATATTCTTACATTTATTTATAAACTTTGCTGATTTTAAAACCCTAGGGGACAAACACACAAGTAGGTCGTTGTCTCATGTCCCCTAAAAGAGAAATTTTCAACCATTGAAGAAGGAAGGAAGAGCCTAGCCATTGCTACACTCTTATTGCTTCTTCCCATGTGCTAGTCGTCCCTTTAAAATTCAAGAGGGAGGAGACGTCCCAGGCCTAGGTTATCTACACCTAGGGCCATCCTGCTTCTAGGGTTTGGTGATAGGGCCTTGCCTTTGCAACACTCTCCCTCACCACACTCTCGTGTCTTGATTTATTTTTTATGCTAGCCATTTTTCTAAGTTAAACCTAAGGAAGGAGGAAAGAGCATGAGGCCTTTCTTAAGCAACACCGGAGTGAGCCTCTTTCCCCTAGTGTTTTGTTTCTGGGGCCCTGCCATTGCATCACTTCAGAACCCTTCCCTCTAGTCCTTAGCCTTCTCCCTTCAACCTTGTGTCCTTCCTTGATTTGACTCCATTCACCCTTAGGCACTGATCTTAGGTCTCCAACATTGAAGTGATAGTGGTCAAACAAACTCTCAAAACCTTTATAAATTGAAACCCTAACTAACTACTAAGACTAATAAAGCTGACGCCATCCTTGGTTATTCCATCTTGATGCAGCAAGTTTTCTTCATAGGTAATTAGATGATGGTTTAAGAGAATTTATTGAATAAAGGATTGATTTGACACATTGTTTGCTACATCATCTTGACATTTATTGATGAATTGATATTGTTCCATTGCTATATTAATAAACATTGATATTGTCAATATCTATTGTCATAATTGCTAATACATTGATATCAGATAGTTATATGAAGTACTAACCCATTGAATCATAGTCTGCATGTATTGTTTTGTTATTGCTTTGTTCCGGGCAGGTGTTCTCATTTGGGCCTACACTTCATTATTGGTTTTTTAGCTAGACTATCTGCTTTTGGTGGTGACCTGTGAAGGGGGAACTTTACTTTGACTTTTAAACCTTTGCCTCTTCAAAACTCCAGGTTACCAGGGACGTCTCCCCTGGACCTAACCTCCCTAAAGAGAAAGAACCTCCCCATCATGGTGACATTGGGTGGGGTAGGTTCCTATTACGCCAGTTTGGCCTCTATATTCTAGCCTCTTGACCTAGCTACAAACTGTGCGATAACACACTGCTGAAGTTTTTTGAGTGTCCACTAGTGAGGGCATAGGAGTATATGCTGAAATTCCTAATTTCCATGTGGAGTCCAGAGTTGCAGTGTTTCATTGTGCGTGGGGAGCAGGGATGATTTTAGGGGCTAAATTTCGCTCATGGGCTAATTTTCCATGGTTTTTCCAAAAACGAGATTCGCTATTTTAAAAATGATTCGCCCAAATTCTATAGGATAAAATTATTTTGCCTTAAAAATCGCCAAAAATTTATAAAAACTATATAAAATACTTAGAAATTTAAACATTTTTACAAAAATATCGCCAAACATTTATAGTTGACATATAAAGGATTAGTAATATTCGCCAAGGTTTATACATTTTAAAATAAATTTCCATCCTTAAAATCATCCCTGGTGGGGAGCACTTGGAATTCTTTGTTGAGGAGGATATCTATTTTCTGACTGGGCTCCCTTTTCGGGGAACCCTTATACCAGTCGAGCTGGTGATAGTTGGAGATGGGCAGTTGTCTACCCTTGCCTGGGCATATTGTTCGGGAGAGGATTTCATGTCTGAGTCCACGGTGAGGATTGGGGCGATGGATTCCTTGGTACATCGTTGTGTGGCAACGATGATTGTGAGAGTGTATGGGTCGCTCACAACTCAACGCAGTAGTGGCGGCCAGCTGAGGATCATGCAGTGGGCACTAGGGGGTGAACATTTTGCATGGGGCTTGATGTTGTATGCCAATATGGTGGGACAACTCACCAGGTGTCGAGTGGCTGAGTCAAGGGATTTTGCTTTCTAATCTATCCTAGTGGCTTGGTTTCTAGCGAGGGTTCCTATGTTGCGCTCGAGAGGTTTGTTAGACCCACCAGGGGAGTGAGAGCCGCGACTACGGTGGTGGGCGCCGATATTGGTTCGTCATGGGGGTGGTGAGGGTGGCCATTACTTCATGGTCGAGGATGCACAAGTGTGGCATCATATTCCACAGATCATTTTACAGTTTCCATATAGTGGGGTAGATTTCTGTGATGACCCCAAGATGATATTACCTCCGGGAGAGGTATTCGACCGCCGAGGTATGATGTTATGTTGTTGGTTTTTTATTTGTTTAGATAGTAGAGCATATGGTTGATATTTGTATGGATGTTGATGTTATCATGTGTTTGTTTATGTAGATGTGGGACCGCGTGGACAGGAGGTCGAGTTGATCAGAGCGTCAGCCCGCTAGAGGCCTGTGAGACCACCGCGGGTAGAGCTGCGAGCAGGGGAGAGGCGAAGACAAGAGGATGTTGGGGTGAGGCCTGGTGATGATGATAGAGTGGCTAGGAGGCGTCGTTATGATGATCCCAATGCAGGGTCATCACATGCTCCTCCGGTCGAGGCCGGGGGAGAGTTCGATGATTTATGTTGCCGATTAGAGGTGGTTCTACGGGGAGTGCCCGAGGGGATGTGGGTGAGGATATAGGATGAGGGCATCCTGGAACATTGTATTTGGTTTTCGATAGAGTCACGGACCCTGATCTGTAGAGCAATTGTAGTCGGAGATGCAATGACAAGGCGGTTGCCCCCGGGACCTAAGGGACCTAGAGTTGGTGGGGTACCTCCGCCAGAGGGAGGACTTGGTGTTGGAGCACTAGAGGCACCCTAAGGCCCTCTGGATATGTATTTTTTGTATTTGATATAGGCTGGTGAGCCTATTTTGTATATTTATGACATCCATTTTTGTATTGATAGGGATGAGGTGACTCACCTGCCTACGAGAGATGTACTATTTTTGTAAACACTTATGACATTTTGACCTATATATATATGAATATACATTTTGGGATCTTGGTGATGTGTACATGTGTTGTGTGGTTTTTTTGATGATGTCTAATGTATATGTTATGACAGATTATGGATGTTTGATGTATGCGTACTCGTAGCTTGATGTGATAAATGCCAATCTAATACTAGGTTAGCCATATTATCTGCTATTTGATTAAATTTTCTTTGAATGTGTGTGAACATGATGGAATCAAATTGTTGAAATAACAGTCTAACTTGTAGGTATTTGCGGAAGAGGCAAGGATCGCGGACGCGGTACACGTTATTGAGTTGGAGAAAAACCAACTAGGAATCAAGTAAAATGCTAAGGTGACGAATATGGCGATGACTGGCCTCAATGAGGAGACCAATGACAGTGATGTAGTCATATTGATTGTTGGTGGCTGAGCCTAAATATATGCCACTGGTGTGGAGAAGTTCATGTGAAGGTGAATAGAGGGCCTAGGCAACCGAAGCGATATTTTGAGTCCAGCGGCTAGCTCCATCAGTGAAACCGATGTGGTAGGCTGATGGGGGTGGCATCTGTCAATAACATGAGTGATAGATTAGATGAGAGGTATGGTAAAAGAAGATTAAAAACTCTACAAAAGACATACCATAAAAAAGAAAAAGCCTATTGTAGTATGGCTACGCTCAGGCGTAAAATTTCTTTAAGTACAACCCGTTGACGGGTTCTTTGAGAGGATGGCCTTCGTGGGAGGCCAGGATGTATGTGCATTTAGTGAGGAAATGTTGTATGATGTATGTTCCATGCCATAGGGACTCAAACTTGCCATGGAAAAGGGTATCATGAGCGATATCCTAAGTGAGGACGAGGTCCCCTTCATTAAATGAGCGAAGGTTGGCATGGCGATCAAAGGTGGATTTTGACCGTTTCTTAGCTGCCTCATTGTTCTGTAATGAGGATCGATGATCCTCATCCAGGGACTCTAAGTTCAGCAAACGTTGCTCCATTGGATTAGTGTCGGGTAATAGCTCAATGGCAGTGTGTAAGCAGGAATTCCGCACTCGATGGGAAGAGTGGCCTCAACTCCATGGACCAGATGAAATGGGGTGAAACCAGTGGCAGTTTTGACTGTCGTGCGGTAAGCCCATAGCGCAAAAAATAACATATGATGCCAATTGGTCTTATGTTTGTTAACCATGCACTGCAACATGTTTTTGAGGACCTTGTTAACAGCTTCAACCTGTCTGTTGGACTGAGAGTAGTATGGTGAGGCGAATTCATGGGAGAAGCCTAACCTAGATGAGAGTTCAATGAAAATATCATTCTCTAAATGTTTCCCATGATCAGAGACTAGTTGGAGTGGTACTCCAAAGCAGGATATGACGTGGTTAAAGAAAAAACGTGTTTTTGTGTCAGCGGTGTTGTTGAAGGTAGGCATGGCTTCGGCCCACTTTGTGAAGTAATCAACTGCAACTATGATGTATTTGTGTCCATTGCTGGATGGAGGATTGCAAGTCATGAAGTCGATGCCCCATTTACAAAAGGGGTCTATGGTAATGACTGGGTGTAGAAGAGAAGGTGGTGCGCGTGATTTGTTGGCATAAAGCTGGAATTTATCACATCACTTCACGGCATGAATGCAATCGTGAAATAATGTAGGCCAAAAGTAACCTCCACGGATGATTTTCTGGGCGGTCGACATCCCTGAGAGATGGTCCCCGCAAGCACCATTATGGCATTCATTCAATAATCTATCGGCATCATCAATAGTCAAGCATCGACGGAGTATGGTGTCATCCCCTCGCCGATATAAGATATCCCCGATGAGGAGGTAGCGGGGTGCCTGGTGACGAATATGTCGATGATCATCTCTTGAGAGGTGTTTTCTGAATTTTTGTGTTCGGAGATAGACAAGGAGATTGGCGTACCAAGGGTCATCTGAGGGGATGTAAAAAAGATGTTCATCAGGGAAGTCAGTATTGACAGGGGAACTAGTAGTATCGAAGGGGAAAGTCGTGATGAGTTCGGCGAGGACGAGAGCTTTCTTTCTCTTGGGTGTGGAAAATTCGAGATCATACTCCTGTAGGATGACGATCCATCGAGAAAATTTATCGTTAATTTGTCGATGATGGAGAAATTATTGCATGGGGTTAGAATCTTCTATGACTTTGGTAGTCTGAAGCAGAATGTAATGGCACAGTTTCTGGACTGCAAGGGCTAGTTTATCTTCGTGATTGTATTTCAAGGGTGTCCCTGAGAGGTTTTTACTGATGTAGTAAATGGCATGCTCGTGATCATCATCCCCTATTTGAAAGAGAACTCCTACTACTGAGACGGTTGACGCCGATATGTAGAGGATATAGTCATGGTTATAGTCAAGTGGACTAATCAAAGGGGCATTGGAAAGTTTCATTTTAATATCATCGAAAGCATTTTGGGCATAGTCATCCCAGTGGAATGGGATGTCATGGAATAGTAAGCGAAGGAAACTGTGAGCTCAAGTGGCATAATCTGAGACAAACCGCCGTAAAAAGTTAGCTTTTCCTTGTAGACTCTGCAGTTGGCGTAAATTTTGAGGAGGAGGAATTTTCGTGATGGCTTGGACTTTGAGAGGGTCCACGGTAATGCCACTTTGGCAAATGATGAACCCAAGGAGGCACCTAGCAGTGATGTAGAATACACACTTGAGGGGGTTCAAGCGGATATTGTACTGGTGACACCTTTGGAAGATGATTCATAGATCATTGAGGTGTTGAGTGCATTTTTTGGATCAAGCGGTGAGGTCATCCAAGTATGCGAGGATGATATGAGCTAGATCATGAAAGATGTATGTCATGGCTCATTGGAATGTCACTCCATCGTTCTTGAGGCCAAAAGGCATGACACGACATGAAAAAGTACCCCAGGGGGTAGTGAACGTGGTTTTGTACTGATTAGTTGGGCGAATTTGGATTTTGTTGTAGCCAGAGAAACCGTCCATGAAGGACAACGCCTCGTGACTAGCGCAATCATCGATAATTTGATCAATAAAGGGTGTGGGAAAGTGGTCTTTGGGACAGGCATGATTGAGGTCATGAAAATCCATACAGACATGAATAGTGCCCTGTTTTTTGTTAACATGGACAGGGTTGGAGACCCATGATGTATAGGCGATGGGGTAAATGAAGTCGACGATGCGTAATTTATCAATATTATCCTTGATGGTTGCTGCTTTGGATGGGTGTAGCGGTCATTATTTTTGGCGGACCGGTGTGATATCAGGCCAAGTGTCGATGCGATGTTCGACGATAGAGGGGTCAAGGCTGGGCATCTTCGTGTATGACCAGGAAAATATGTCCCGGTATTTTTGGAAGAGAGATTTTTAAGAAATAATTTCTTCAGGAGTGCATGCGATGCCAATAGTGATTTCCTCGACGACTCCATTTTTTATGGAAATATCGATTTTGATGGTGGGGGAAATGTTGGCCATATTGCCTTCTTCAAAAGAATCAAGGGCAGGGATAGGGTTGTTGAACCAGTTGATATTCCCTGATGGGATAAAATCCTTGGTTTCGACTGCGTATATGGGGCCTTGGTTAGGATGTGTGAAGGCTTCCTGTGAAAATAAGAGCGATTTGTGGTGTAGCGCATCCCATGGGCAGTCGAGTTTGGTTAATTCTTCGAGTATTTCCTCGTCATAGTGGAATTGTCGAGAATAGAAGGGACCCAGAAGAGTCATATCAGTGAATTTCATCGTGTGATTGTCGTCGGATGATGAAGAAGTAGGGGGAGTGATGGAAGGAGATTGTGATGGTTCACTCAACATAAACCAAATATCAAGATACTGAGGGTTAAAAATGGTAGTCGGGCTTAAAATTTTCGTGGGGAAATGAATGGGGTAATTGGGGGGATTTAGGGGTAAATCCTCGTATAAGTCATCCAAGAACCATGGGGGAGTAGGGAGTGCTTCAAGTTCCGGAGAAAGGATAACCTTTGGAGATGGAGTAGGGGTAATCACTGACTCTGCTGATACTGGGGGGGTGTAGCACTTTGAATAAGGGCCATTTGATGACACCTATATTCGATGATCATAGGGCATTGATATGTAAAATGATCCAGTGATTCACATAGGGTGCAAGGACACCTCGGACGTTCATTGATTGAAGTGGTGACATAATGGATGTCAGTGTTTTGGGTACTTGGTGACATGGAGGTAGAGGGGTTTTGTTGAAAACTCTGGTGTACTGTCGCAAGTGTCTGTTGAAACTAAGGTAGGGTGGGGCAATGATGAGTATAGTGTCCATACTCTGAATATGTGGCACACATTAATTTGGTTCGTAGTTCTTTATTGCTTATAGTGGATGACATTGTGGTGGTATTGGGTGTGCATGATGAAGCCATGGGCGATGTGGTCGCACGGGGGAGTTGGATTAGATTATGTAGCTCAGGGAGAGAGGGACATCGATTAGTGGGGTGTCCTTCTCTCTTGCAGAGTGCACAAGGGGGTTGGATGCAAGGAGTGAGGGAAGCGATGGGATCTTTCTTCTTTCCTCTGCCCCCAACTATAGTGGTGGCATTAGCAAGAGGGGGTGAGGGTGTTGTTTCTAGAGTAGGTACTGGAATTTGCATCGGAACACCTTTGGTTTGAGGAGAAAGAGATGGTTGAGGAACCATTGTTGGTAGATGTAGATACCATACTAGGACTGCTAGCACCATATTGGGAAGGGTAAGCGTTGCAGCTACTTGAAAATCGTGGATGCCCGGTGGGGGGTAGAAGAAGGGGATTTGAGTAATGGCTTGGGGAACTGTTTCCCAAACAGGGATATGGCCCTGAGGTGAGGTGAAATCATGAACTGGTGGAGTTGACAAGTTCTCAGGAGTTCTTGAGGGAGGATATCTATGACTTGTGGGACGTCATGGATAAAAGAGGCCTCGGTGGGAGGGAGAGTATCTTCAGTTGTCATTTCGTCGGAGGATACAACACATACTTGGGTTGAGGGAGGGAGGAGTGGTGGTGCTTTTTGGTATGTCCATAACAAAGATGGGTCTTTAAATATTTCAGGGCCCATCTCGATAAGTGGATAGGTGTCGGGATTTGTGTGGATGAAAGGGAGGATGTTATCGATGTTGGATGAAGGGTTGGACTCATAATGCAAAACTTGATCAATGGTAATGATCTTCCCGTTATGGGGGAACATCATGGTTCGAAAGACAGAGGCGGCAACTTACTTCATAGCATACATGTAGCTACAACCGAACAAGATATTGTAATCGAGTGGGGCATCGATAACTTTGATGTCAATGAGAATGGTCTTGCCCCCAAGTTTTATGGCGACATTTTGGAAGAGACCTTCAGGAGAAGATGGTCATCTGTCATAGGCTCTTAAGGTAATGGAAGATGGGATAAGTTCAGGGGAACCAAGTTTCTTCCATATATATTTTGACATGATGCATGTGGATGCACCCTCATCAATGATGCAATAATGAACTGTAATGTTCTGGATTTTAACTGGTATTTGAAAAGCGATGAGAGTGGGGAGGCGAGGTTCTCTGCTATTGAGATCAAATGTGATGAGTCGGGTATCCGCAGGGTCAACTTCCCTGAGGGTGGAAAGTAATGACTTTTGTTGAGTAGGAAAAGTTTGAAGGACTTATAAGACTGACATAGAAGTAGGAGATTGGGCCAAACCATCGACCAAACTATAAGTATGAGCCGCCCTAGCCTGAGGGTTGTTGATGTTCTGGCATAATGGGATGCGAGCAATATGAAGGGGTGGGTCAGTATTAGGGTGAGGAATCATCAAGGGGGTATCCAAGGTGGTGGGATTAGACTCAGGGGTTGTGTTGTATTGATGACTGCGTGTTTGTAGAAGAACTTCTTCTTCACTAGTGAGGAGGATAGTGCGATCAACAGGATTGCCTAGATTGGGATATTGTCCGATCTGTGGTAGGGTAGGATGCATGTCTTATTGGGTGTTCATTACTCCCTGGTGCGGAATGGGGTTTTACAGCACGGATGGGGGTGGTTTCTGCACATATTGTTGTGGGGCCTGCTGGGGGGCAGAAGGTGTCGGGGGATGTGGTCCACTTACAGATTCTTTCATCCATTTAAAGTTGGCGATTTGGGGGAAATGGTGAGTATAGTGACCAAAATCACCACAAAGGGCACAAGGGAAGTTGGTTCAAAGATTGTTTTTATTTTTCCCTTGGTGTTTCTTATTGCCCCCTTGAGGGTTTTGGTTCCCTGTGTTTTCGTTGCCCCCAGCGGATTGGTTTTGTTGGGGGTGAGTTCCTCCTTACCCTGGATTGTTATTGTTCTGGTTTTTTCCTTTCTTTTTGGCATTATTCGACTGATGGGTCATATTTTTTGTATTCAATTGTTCAAATTTTTGATATTTCTTAATGGGAGAGGGCTGAACAAAATTAACCCCAACATGTGGGTGTCCTTGTGGTGGAGCCATGGGCTACGGAGAGCCAGGAAATGGAAAGTACGGGTTGTGTTGTGGCAATGATCCATAAGGTACATAGGAAGGCATGGCGCTTTAGCTAGTGCTTAGGGTATAGGCTGGGGTAGAGGGAGTACCAGCACTTGGTTGGGTAGGTGGGTGTATTATGGGTGTTGGCGGGGGTCCACTTATGGGTGGAGGTAGGGAAACAGGATATGGTTGTTGATAAGGAGGAGGAGGGTAATAAGGGATTCCTCCATATGCCAGCGGATATTGGGGTGTGCCATACATGGGTGGTTCTTAAGGTTGTGGGTTGTGGTGTGTAGTGCTACCGATCAATCCATCTGATGAGTGAGACATCCCAGGTTTGTCTTGGCCAAATGGCATGGGTCTTGGCAGATCAGGTAGTACTGTGTACAAGTATCCTGATTGTGAATAGATGAGGTCATATTGTTGAGCCTTACTGATGGATTCTTCTTCTTATTGAGGGAAGGCAGAAGCCACATCTTTACCAAGGAGAGATACAAGTGATCTGAGAAACCAACCTAGGCATTGTTGTTTGGTGGTTTCTGCTTTGCATAAACTACGTCGTTGACGCCACTCGTGAATGTGAACAATGATATGTGTGGCTGAGGTTTGCTTAAAATTAGAGAGTAGTTCAAGACCATTGTCATGAATGATTGGTAATTGAAAGAAGGTCAAAAATGCTTTGGCCAAAGACTCTAAAGTTGCATGGGACCCTGATTGTTTGTCTACATACCACTTTGCTGATGGGCCAGTGAGTGTGCATTGAAATAATCGTAGTTGAATGGAATCATCCATAATGCTATTGGAAGAGCACCATAAGTGGAAAGTCATGACATGGTTGGCAGGGTCGTCCCCTACCTTTCCTTCAAACTTGGGAATGTCTGAAGATAGTTTGGTAGGCATTGCAAGCCATGTGGGGTCATGCAATATAAGATCATTGGTGAGTTTGCTTAGATCTGGTATGTTGAGAGAAGCCAAATATGGCATCTGGAGTGTTGGCGAAAGATTAGTTCCAGCCATGGTGTGAGTGTTCTGAGTACCTGACCCTTGAAGGGGGCTAGGTGGGTTTGTACTTCCCCCTTGAGAAGACTTTGGCCTCCCACCTCCGTGTAAAGGAGAGCGAGTGGATGGTTGACCTTGGAAAGTGGACCCAAGTAAGGTGGAACCAAGCAAAGTTGATCCCAAGATAGTGGCACTCACAGGGGTGTGAGAAGGTGGAGCCAATGAGTTGGCAAGACTAGGAACTCCTCCTAGAATAGGAGGGAGATTTAGCAAGCGTCTGGAATGACGGGGGTTCTATGGGTCCCCTATGATGTCCGACTAGCTGAGTGAATGTGTGTGAATGGTGGTGAGAGAAATAAACAAGAGACTTTGTTGCAATTTTTTTACCTTCACAATATATCTGAATCAAATGTAATCAGAAGAGCATCATACATAGAAAAATTTAGATAAAGAAGCATATATGTGGATAGGTGGATTTTGTCTGCATGGGAGAACAAAGAAAACAAAATGCTCGTGTCCTAAAAGACGTAGCGTCCTTCTTCTCAAATAGCACTGGACCTTCCAATAGTACTCGACAATGGGGTCTGAAGCCATAGGAAGATAAACTAGTGAAGGATGAAGTAATCAATTATAATGAGGGGTAGAGGGGGCATATCCTAAAAGAACTGGCGATATTTACCAATAGCCACACAAAATCTGATCAAGGTGCAATTGCAGCCCATAATTTCCACGAGGGTAGATATCCTAAAATTTGGTCACTAGGTACCTCGGTCAAAGTGCGGCATTTAGATTTTCGGCCTAAGAAATGGGTCATGGGATGGATCCCATCCAAGAGGTGGGTGCCTCAAGGGGGGACGCACAGAAAAATCAAACCTTGGTCGTCAACCCTTCATAGGTATCTCCCTGCCTTATGATGTTAGGAACACTTGACTTGGAGGATTTAAAGTGCCCTATTTGACAACTTCTATTGTTTTGAAAATGTGAGAACCAGATAACAGGGATTTGTTTGGATGCCTATCCCCGAGATCCTACCTAGACTAAAAAATTCTTTTGGCACCTCCTGTGGAGGAAAACTTAGTGAGTTTTTAGAAAATTTTAGATGTGTTTGTGTGAGAGATTGGAGGTGTGAACCAACCTCGTTGAAATTAAATGGGAGTGGATAGTTTTGCCAAGAAAAGGGTGGGGTGTTTCGGAATCCTGTTGGAGGAAACTTACTTTGACCTCCACAACTTATAGATAAAACTATGTGAGTGATTGGTGATCTTGAGTGTGAACAAGTGAAAGTGTGCCAAGTTTTAATAAATTAGGTGTCACCTTGTTGCATGTGGATTTCTCTTGGTCCTTACAAGTCTTTGATTACCTAATTAACTAAATGTCGTTGGTACGACCTTGCGGAATTTTAAAGTCCCTAGGAAACTAGCATGTGGACATGTGGGTCCTTTACTATTCCTTTAACTCCCAAAATGTGATTTTATCTAAGAAATATTTGAACCTATCCTAGATTTGTGAATATGTGGGCATGTATGGGCCCGTTACAAAACCTTTAAACTTCCCTAGTGAGTTAATCTAAGAAAGAAAATTTCAACACTATCATATCTTTGTAGCATGTGGGCATAAATGGGCCCGTTACAATCTTAAGATGTGTTTTTAAAAATAAACTAAGAGGAGTCTTGAGGGGGTTGTTGTCCTCTTCTAAAGATTTTGTCTTTTTAAGGGAGATGAAATTGTCCCATGACCTCTTTCTGATTCTCAAGGTCGCTTTGAAGCACGAGAGAAGAGAATACTCGATGATTGTTATTCTATTTTTGGTCCCAATGTAAGTTTTATATGTGATGTAAAATGATTCTAACTTAACTTCAATCAAAGCAAGCCATCCATGTGGGAAAACGACAAAAAGGAGGAAAAGTTATGATTTTACCCCTAAGTGCCTATGTGTTTTTACTAATCCCTTTATATGAAGAGGGAACTAAGTGTGGTGCAAATTATAATGTGCATGAAATCAATTTTAAGGAGGTTGGGGGCCTTCCACAAATCAAAAAAAGGATTACAATGTGTATTTTTTGCACAGGTGCACGGGTCTTAGACTAGACAGAGGCGCTCTGAGCGCCAATGTGTGAACTGAAAGAGACTTATGGGCGCAAGTGCGCAAAGAGAGTTGTGCAGAACAGTGGGTTTGGCGCACATGCGCTAAAGATGCATCTGTGGGTTAACAAACCCACGCACATCTGACACATGGCCGTGAAGAAAATTTCCGAATGAAAATCTCTCAACTCAGCTTCAAATTCGACTTTTTGCAGGTCAGCTTTGGCCAATTATGGTACCTGCAAGTTAAAAAAAAGGAAAGAAAAATTAAAATAACCCAAATGGGGTAGGAAATTGACACCTTTCCCAAGTGGAGTCACCAATCTGTTGCGCCTCTTTTGTCACCTAGATGAGAAAAACAGAGGTTCTTACGAGCTTAGTTGGGTTAGCTAAGCAAGACAGCAGTAAAGGAAAGGGTTAGAAGAATAAAGCATAAAAGGCTAAACTAAGAATTAAACTAGGAATGATAAAACAACTAAACTAGAGTGCATAAGGACATAAGAACAAGAAACAAACAAGACTCATGTCACCAATGGAAAGGATTGTATTAGTGAAAAGAAAACACCAAAGAAAAATGGATACTTTGAGTCCCTTATTCCTCCAAGGGAGGGCTCTTGGACCCCCAAGATTGAGCTCTTCTTACAACTTGAAAACTTAAAAGAAATGGTGAAAGAATCCCAAGCTAATTCACTCAAAGGGTGATGTGAATAGCTCCAATGGAATGGTGCTAATATGATCTTGATGAGAAAAGAGGACTCCCCAAGAGAATAGCAGTAGCATAACCTTACAAATGAATTCATTGAAAAATTAGTGCACCCATGGCCTCTTTTTATAGCATAACTTTGAGGCATTATACAACGAGCTTTGAGTGTGAACAAGGGGCCCTTTAGGGTACCCTTAGGTCTTTGACCAGCCACCCAGCCGGATTCAGTTGAGATTCGGATGTCAAATCAACTTGGAAGCTGAACCAGAAGTGGGTGGGAGGTCGACCAACATCATAAATGCATCGTTCTCAGGTGTGCACGGATTTTAGCGTCCACAATTGCGCATCGTGTGCATGTGCTCTTTTCCTGCGTTTCTTGATGGCGCATGTGCATGCGCTCCCTGTATAGTCATAGGGCATTCTGATTTTGTAATTGGTTGTATAGTTTTGGACCTTTTGGGAATTCATTTTTGGTAATTTTGGTCCATGGGCGAACTAATAGTTGTTTGGAGATGCTGGATGCCTGTAACCATGTGCGGACGTGATTTCAGTGACAACAAGTGGTTACTCCTATCTTAATGGTGGTACAACACATATTACGACACTACCACTCACATGACTCCATTTGAAGCAGTCTGTGAAAAAAATACATTGTTAGTTTTCTCATACTTTCCCGATGTCTCCAAGGTTCAGGAGGTTGAAAACAATCTTACGGTCTGAGTAGCCATTCTTCGTACCCTCAAAGAAAATTTGGTCATGGATCAAAAACACATGAAGCAATAAGCATATTAAGGTTGTTTAGAATGTCAATTCACTGAAGGGGACCAAGTGTTTCTTTGTCTACAACCTTATAAGTAGACTTCACTAAAAAATGAACATTGTCAAAAAAATTCCCCCAAATTTTATGGTCCTTATACAATTCTCAAGCGGGTGAGGCCCATGGCCTACCAGTTATCTCTACCTAGTCATTCTAATATCCATCCTATTTTTCATGTCTCGTGCTTAATTAAAGTTCTTGGAACTAAGTGTAATACTCAAACCAGTATCCCTGAGTTAGATGAAGAAGGTTACATTTGGTTGCAGACACAAGTAGTCTTGGACCAGTGAGAGCATCATCTCCTTCATCACACTAGAAAGGAATTTTTAGTTCAGTGGAAAGATACAACTCTAGAATATGCCACTTGGGAGCCAACTACCATTATGCAACAATTTCCTCATCTCAAGGCTTGAGTACAAGGTTGTTCTTCAAGGGGGAGGGTATGTTAGGGACTTAACCTCCCTAACCCCTCACGTAGGTAGAATAATATATTATCTATGTAATAAAGGTCGACATTATTTTATAATGCCTATTGAATAATGTTAACAAGTCTAATGTAAGAAGACTTAATAGAAGCTTCCACTTCTAGAAATATCTTCCTCTATAATGTTCTTTAGAAGACAGAATTAGTATAAATAGGAGTAGAAGGCATGAGAATGTCTTGTCTTGAGAATTTTTGTAATAGAGATATTCTTTGTTGGAGGTTGCATTCTCGAATAGGCAAGCAAACATTGTTTTCATTCAATAATGGTATTATTGTTAGTGTTGTTATTCTCATTATTTTGTTGTTCCACTGGTATTTGGTGCAATATTTTTGTTTCTTCTTAATATAATACATATGGTACCTTACAGGTTGCCCCAATCACAATTCATAGATGGCATGTGCCCATAAACATATGAGGCTAATGAAAATTAAACATATATTTTGTAAATTCATTTTTGTTAAGTTTCATTAGAAGTAAGTGCATGAAATATTTAGTATGCTTCTAAAGGGATTTTTCTATTGGAGAGTCATTCTTCTCAAAGAATGCAATACATTGGTTTCAATCCATCACATTGGTCTCTAATAATGTTTTAGGAGCACAACCATATATGATTCATAGTGTATTCATTGTAGAAGTGTCTTTGAATGTGTGATTTTGAATGATTATTCATTTAGAAAGATTGTCATTAATGATTTGTTTTCCCAAATTAAAATAAATTGACTATTTGTAAAAAAAAAATTGTTAAATCTTAGTCTAAATTTCCTTGAATGAGGTGGCAGGGAGGAAGAGGAGGATATTTTGGCTTGTAAGTTGAAGGGACACATGAAGGGGATACATGGCATGGTTGTGCATGTGGATGATATAGGTGAGGGGATTGAAGAGGCTTTGAAGCATCATGGCTCAATGCCTCCACTCAAATCTTAACTCTAACTATCCTAGTGAATGATAAGTCTTAACCATGGACATCGTGACTTGTATGGGATTTAGCATGGATGCATTAATGAAGGTTTTTAAAGGGGCAATGGACATTCAATAGTGAAGGTGGGAGTAGTCAAATCCATAGAGTGAGGATTATATGATAGGAAGGGGCATTTTGCTAGTTATTTTTTTGAGAAGCGAGGGTGAAAATAGGGCTCTATTGTTGGCACAGGGGTAGACCCATGGTTCAACGCTTCAACAAAGCACCAACAAAAACCTAACTATCGTCCCTTTCGGCAACACCTGTGAAGCAGATGAAGTCTCACCGGAGGTAAAGGCAAGGGGTGTTGTGGGACTGAAGTGTCTACAACCTAGATGGGACACACATTTGTGATTACAACACCTTAACAGAGAACTTATCCAACAATATGCATTAATTTCTGATTCTTATTCACATCACAAATTAACCCTAAGTGTAGATCAGCACAGTAGTAATCAAGATTAAGCACATCTAATAATTTTGCACATAACATCATAGAATATCTAGAATTTATTCATATATCATGCACTAAGCATCAATGGATCTACCTATCACACATCAAGAACAGTACACTAAGAAAATATAACATAAACATCATGAACACATTGCACAAAGCACAATAACATAGGATATACATGGTTCACCCCAGTGTGGGGCTACGTCCACCAACTCTTCTTCTTCTTTATTATTCTCCTCCAATCTTCTTACATGCATCAAGCCACAGAGCCAACTTTGCAAAGGACAAGAGATCTATGCGCACCTCGCCAGATCCTCCTTCCCTGAATTCGATCAAAGAACAAAGCCTTACACAGCATGTCACTCGCACTAGGCCGATTCTAGTAACTATAACTGCTTCTTACATCCTTAGCTACTTATTTATACATTACAAAAAGGGCATAGACATGGTTAAACCCATGGGCCGACATCCCATACCCGTTACATAAACCCTAAAATCCCAAAAATCCCACAAAATGGGTGAGATCCCGCTATCTCCGCTTCGCCTGGGTGCTCCATCTTTGACTAGCCTGTCGAAGTCCCAAAAATAGTCAAACATGACCAACGTTTCCTCCAAACTTGGTTAAGGGCCAACAGGTTCCTAACACTCACTTGTGACTCATCTCGAGTCACTCCAATCTGGGAAACACTGCTTTGAAGGCCTCAAGCTGGTTCAACTTGTTGCTTCACCAGAGCCTCCTGCTCGAAGAACTTCTAAATTACTTTCTCGGTGACAGGCCCTTCCAGGCATTGTTCCACTGTCACGACCACCTATTCCAAATGTGATCTTTGTCCATCGATCTCTTTGAAAAGTGCACAGGCTTCGTCCTACACCGACTGGAGTCTCTGTGTCACCTCCATAACTCTTCTCTGGATGGTAGTGACCTGCTGTTGAACAGTGCGCTACTCTTGTGACCTTTTCATCTTCTCCATGGTCATAAGCAACTTCAATTGCGCTTGTATAGTCGACGCTTGTTACTTTGCCTCCTGGAGTTGTGCCTCCAATCTCCTCAGCTCTGGGTCTTCTTCAAGGAGCTCATAAGTCTACGCACTTAAGTCACTTAGTTACTTGCATTCTGAGGCCAATGCCCAGACTCTTTATATTGCGTTCATGGCAGTTTCTTCCCTTTGATCACTTACTTCTTGTGGAGTGTTAGGCACTGCTTGAATTTATAGATCTGCTACTCTTCCTTGAAGTTGTTGAATGGCCTCAGTGAGCTTCCCCACTTGGATCTCAGTTGTCTCTTCTTCCATCTATGTCAAGCTAGAAACAAAGAGAAGTGCTCTAGTCACTACCTCTCTGACCACAGTTTGCTCTGAAAGCAGTTTGTATTTCTCTTTCTGGATTTTCTCTTTGTCCTCTTCGAACTTTGCCCGGAGGTCATCTTTCTCTTGCTGTGCAACCCAAAGTTTCTCTAAGGCCTCCTCCTTTTCTTGCCTCAAGGCCTGTGTGACCTACTCCTTCTTTTCCTGGACTTGACAAAGTCAGGTCTCTGTTGCATCTGCTAATCTGCGTAGTTGGGTGGGCTCATCCCCCAATTATACACTTTATGTTGAGGATGGCGTAGTATACACTGCGCGGATTGAATCAATGTCTTGTTGGATGTCTTTCAATTCCTTCTCAATCCTATCATAGATTGTTTCTTGCTTGGCTTCATGTCTCTGCAGGATATCCTCTGAGGCATATTCGACAGTTGTGATGATAAGTTGGATATCATCCATTGTGAGCATGTTATGTGACTGAGGGTTAGTGGCTCAGGATTTATTTTGTGCTGAGGGTTTCTGCAGAGATCCCTTCCTTTTCTTGGATGTTTCGAATTCTGTAAGGGTATCCTTTAGCGATGTTACTTCTCCCTTATCTTGCTTGTCTTCTTCCCCTTCCTCCTCTTGGTTTACTTCATCGCCTCCTCCTCCTGCAGGTGAGTCAGATGCAGTTTCCTCTGATGTGTTGTTCTTTTTCTCACTGTCTATGTGTTGCACTTCCTCCTTTTTCTTCTTTCTCTTTGCGTTTCTTGGCTCACCATACTTGGTCCGGGTGACTAAAGGGCTTCCGATGATGTCGGGGTCAGAGAGCTCTGTCTGCTCGACTGGTACAAGGAATTCGGCTGGCCATTCCTTGGTTATCTCCTCCATTTCTTCATCGGTCAATTTTTAGTAGAACTGCATCTCCTCCTTTCTTTCGTCCCTACACACAGTGATGTAAATGAAGTGTCTATCTGTGCAGAATTTCGCTAGCAACCTGTATGTATGCAAGGTGTTTGGGGTCATTTGGGGGAATGATTCAATGGCATGCTTGAGATGTAGGTAGTATGCATGGAAAACCGCATTTGATTGCCACTACTTCTCCATGTCGCTCATATACCACAAGGTGGTGAACCTCGCGGCCAGTAGCTCTAATGGCTCGACTTCTGGGAATGTCGCTCCCTCTGACATCTCCCAAGTGACAAATGCAATGAGAATCAATAACCAACTAAAGTGAAATTCATAGCCTTGGTCCTACGCTTCATGGAATTCCTTCTCCAACTCATTGACGAGGTAGCTCACCCAGTTCATCTACATTCCTTCGACGCACTTCCCTGCAACATCGACTATGAATCACGTTACTTGCGTAGGGCATTTCTTTTTGACAAGCTTTCCCACTATCAGCTGACAAGCTAGGCGCACTGTGCCATCCTAGATGGAGGCTACCGTGTAGCCTCACTTCCCTTTCTCCACATCGTCATATGCCTCATTGATGCGTTGGGCCAAGGAGTGATCCGATGTCTTTCCTGTGTAGAACTGGTGAGGGCCTGGTCCTTACATGCTTAGTCTAGTCATCAGGTGGATCAGCGTCAAATCCATGGTGATGCACCTATCCAACCAAAGATAACCTCTATGGTAGCACAACAGGATGAGTTTAACGCACATGTTAACCTCCTGATGTCTATCAAAGTGGGGGATCTTCATGAAGTTCAAGATCGTTGATCTCACAATCTCCTGGATCCATGGTTGGGGAACTATCTTGGGCTTCTTCCTAGTTGTCTTCGTCGGGTAGAGATGTGGTGCAAGCATCGCATAATTCTTCTTATCGCCGAGGTTGAAATCACTTATCTTGAGAGCTGGGAACAGTCCAGACCACGGTTTGACTGTGCGTATCCCCTTCGGAAGGTACACAGTAATGAGTGTGTACTTGAAATCCCACGGGACATTGTCACGACTAACCGCACCAGCCAAGGGCGGGATGTAGTCGGGCAAGATCGATGGGATCTTCTTTGCATTCACCGGATCATCGCGGTGCTTGCTTCTCTTCTCCGTCGCAGCTCAGGATGGCACAGATTGATGTCTACTTGAGGGGGATGCTTTCAATCCACCCGTCGATGATGCTTGTACTCCTGCAGACATGACTTTCTCAATCATAAGGTCTATCAAGATATCTTACACAGATTTGTCTATTGTGCTAAGGTCGCCCGACACGCACACTTGTAATCAAATAAAGTGGGTAGGTGAATGTACACTCAAGGTAATCAAATCTATGGCAAGGTCTAGACAGTACAACACGGTATGCAATCATGTCTTTGTAAGCTCGGATATCTCGATTTGCAGAAAGTGGTCCCAGTGTAGCATTCGACGGATTAATTAAGCAACGTTGTAATAGATTCCTCCAATGGGTAGGGATGCCTCAATTAATTCGATTGCATCTGTTATGGTGCAGTCTCAATGGTCCAATGGCGATATTTCCGACAATAACTGTGGTTCTATCCATTTTGGAGCATCGTTCTAACAGTCGAGATGCCTCCAACGGTCATATAGCTTTGTCATGGTGAAGTGCCTTTCTGCACGGTTCTGCTAATCCGACGATGTTCAAGTTCTGCAAGCCTGCCTTTTGCGAAGTATTCCATGGAACTTCCTGTTGTTTTTCTAAATTTACCTTCTTTTTACTAAGATTTCTTGCCTTCCTTCCGATGATATGAGTCTTTGGGTTCCTTTTTCCATTCTCATTCTTATTTACTCTTAGCGTAGAAACTTCGCACTGTTGAGGGTATTTCAAAGGGTTCGAGGGTAATACTTATTTTCTTATTATTTCCAGGGTAGGCGCTCTTCTCTCCTATGTGGACAGGTTATTTAAGCATTCTTGCATTCTTTCAAATTCGACAGCTAACTCTCTTGCCTTCTGTTTCTTTGACTTGTCCTCTTGTTCTTGTATTAGTCGCTCTATTTTCCTAGCCACGAAGTCCCTTAATTCTTGTTTTCTCTGTTCTGTGACTTCCTCCTCTGCTTTCCTTCGGATCTGATCTTTCTCAATCCAGGTCTTTCCTAACAAAAGTGCAAAAGGGGCATTGTTCTCAACAAAATTAATGACTTCAAATTCTTCTACAGTCGATGTTCCATGAGAAATCATAGGTATATTAGTAACTCTTCCACATAGGGTTATCATATTTCCTTTAAACAATCATATCCTTCCCAATGAAAGAATCATGTCAGGCTTTCCCAAAAGTTCCCAAGTGCTTTCTGGCATAATATTCACATGTGTTTCCTCATCCAAAACACAGTCTATGTCAAAGTCTCCTATTCTTGTTTCTATGCACTGCTTCTCTTTTAAGATCTGTGGTAAACTGATGTCTCTGTGATAATACAGTGTTTCTTTCAGCCGTAATAACATAGTCTCTGATTCTTTCTGCTTCTCTAATATATCCTTAGTTTCTTCACCATCTTCATAGTTTTCTTGTCTCATGTTCATCTTATCAACTTTAGCAATCATTCTAGGGAAATCCAAAACCTCGTGACCAATAGATTCATAACAAAGACAAGTAGGACCTATACCAGGGCATTCCTTAGCAAGATGGCATGGTCTTCTGTAGTTATAACATAGTGTCAATCCTCTCTTTCTTTTAAATGATCCCCAACCTTTTCTGTACTGTGCACTAGGATCACAGTGATGGACCTACAATCTGCAAACATTCTTTCTAGGGTCCTGCATCCACTTGTTAGTCCAAAAATTCTTTCTATGCATAGGAATAACATATCTTTCACTATCTCTATCAAATGTATTTAGATCAAATCTTCTTTCTTCTAGTTGTGCCCTAGTTTTCAGACTGGCACAAAATCTATCAAACATACCTAGATTCATACTTTTGAAGCAAAAAATTCCACTTATCTTACCTTTACCAGAGCACAGAGCTTCCCAAGCCAAGTAGAATACTGTGCACTAAAACAATAGATCTACGCATAGAGATTTTTCTTTTCTTCAGTTCCCAGCAATCACAGTTTTAGGTCCCGACAACGGAACCATTTGTTGGCACAGGGGCAGACCCAGGGTTCAACGCTTCAACAGCGCATGAGAAAACCCTAACTACCTGCCCTTTCGGCAACACCTTCTGATCTAGATGGATATCAGTGGCCACCCACCTTTTCCAACTGGCTCAAAACAGTTTTCTGGCAATTTTGGCAATTTACTATTTCTAGCAGTTTTCACTTCTGGGGCCATTTTGAGGGCCTAAATGAAGGTTTTTCGGGATTGTCCCAACTCAATGATATCTAAATGCATTATTGAGGCCCCAAAATGAATCTCCTCAATGATACATTTCCAATGAGATATCATACACCTAAAAGGGAGATCATATGCAAAAGTTACGACCCTGAGAAGTTAATGTACTAACTTACCCAAACAGGGCCCACATGACTTTTGGTGCTTCATCTCCTAGGGTTAGGTTTTTCGATGTCTAGGGTTTTTGGCATTCCTGTTTATTGTAAAATTCCTGCAGAGACTCATTGTAATCATCTTCTTGCGAATGAGCGCAGCCGTCACATCTCTTCTCAGAGATAAGCCGCCACCATTCCAGCAAGCTTGTTTCTATTGCATTTTACAGTTTCAGCTTATTTCATTATTGAATAGAAAACCAGTTTTACTGTATCTTTGTTATTTTGTGTTAATAATCTGTTAATAATTTGTATTCATTTTTTTCTATTCATAAAATCCAGATCATTGGTATCAGAGCGGTCTGCTCCTTGTCGTCTTAATGCATGTCCCCAACGAGGTCAGAGTACAAAGAGTTGGGTCTTGAGCTTGTTTCTCTTGTGGACAAAAGCTATCGCACGCCCAAGCGACCTCTCATGGAAGGAGAAAAGAAATATGATGGGACAGGAGATCCTTTCAAACTGTTGATTGAGGAATCCCTCATGCAATAGAGGAACGAGATGATGGATAGTTTCACGCAAATCCTTCAACGACTACCAACAGGCGACACATATTCTTTGAGCGGAGGTGCCACCCCCTTCAAGGTACAACTAAACTTCGATATTCATATATTTGAAGGTCGAATAGATGAAGATGTTGTAGACAAGTGGTTGAATCTGCTAGAAGGGTATTTTTCTATCCATAACTTCTCAAATAGAGAAAATATTACTTTTGTGCTCCTCAAAGTCGTCCCCCATGTCAAAGATTGGTGGGAAACGTTCTGTGAGAAAAAGGAAACAGAGGAACCCTCATTATTTACAGTCACATCCACCTGGGATTCCTTCAGGGATGTTATTAAGGAACAATACTACCCTATCGGAAGTTACGATGACTTATATACCAAATGGACCACATTGCGGCAAGAAAGAGACCAAGCAGTGCCATATTTCACAAATATCTTCCATACCTTGCACACCAAGTTGGGTATCAAAGATTCAGAGCTACATATGGTGCTCAAGTATCGCAGTGATTTGCATAGATACATCCAAACCAAAATGGAATTTCTAGACATCTAATCCTTGGGCGCAGCCTAACGATATGCCATCAAAATCGAGTAGAAGCCCAAACAAAAGACATAGAAATTTGGGCCTGGGAACCTCTCACAATAAAAGCCAGGAAAGGGCGGCCCAACCCACAGAACAAAGGACAAAGCAAAGATGGATAGTGTCAGGACAACTAGTCCAAGCTGCAAGTAAAGAAGGACATTGGAAAGACAAAGAAAGATATCGGGAAGTGGTGCAACTTCCATAAGATCCCTTGGCATAACACTACTGATTTTCGCTCAAAGCAGTCATTGGTGGCCAAAGTGAAAGCCTCTAAATCAGATGTCGATATTGACTCTAAGCCAGAACTAGAAAGGGGAAGACGGATCATTGACGCAAAACCCAGTTCCACCATTGCTACCACCAAGCTCCAGCCTGGTGAACCAGATGAGCCAGAAGAAGGAGACATCCTCTTCCATTCACAAATGTGGGTAAAAGGCACCCCACTACACTTCATTGTTGATAGCGGTAGCCAGAAGAACCTCATCTTTGTAGAGGTCGTCAAGTGGCTATACCTACCCACAACACCTCACCCACAACCCTACACCATTGGATGGCTCTGCCAAGGAATCGATCTCTGCGTCAACCAACAGTGTCGACTGTCATACGACATCAAGCCCTTCAAAGATGAGGTATTGTGTGATGTTGCTCCTCTTGAAGTTTATGATGTTCTTTTGGGCCAACCTTATTTATGGAAATGTGATATTGTATATGAGTCTAGACCTCGTAGTGTTATCATTACTTTGAACAAGAAATTGTACAAGATACCTGAGGCAGTCCCACCTAGTGTTATTTCCTTAATCTCTACTAAGTAATGTAGGAAGGTCATCTCTCAGATAGAGAAGTTTGTATTCTTTGTGATTCGCTCTCAGAATAAGTGAAATATCACAACCACATCGAGGGTCTCTGCAGCTGGCCTCTCCACACAGAAGAAGCAAGTATATAAGGTCGTGGAAGAATACTCAGATATCTTCTCCTCACCTACCAGGGTACCTCTGCACTACCAGGTAAGGAACCCCATTGATCTGACCCCCGATGCACCACTGCCCAATGGGCTAGTCTATCGTCACTCTCTGTTAGAGAATGAGGAGATCAAGCGACAAATCCAAGAACTACTCCACAAGGGGCACATCTGTCCAAGCTCATCACCTTGCAATAGCCCAATCATGTTGGTATAGAAGAAAGATGGAACCTGGTGACTCTGCATTGGTTACCGGGCTCTGAATAAAATTACAGTCATAAATCGGTACCCAATTCCTCAAATCGAAGACCTCCTTGATCAACTCACGGGGGATAAATACTTCATTAAGATTGATCTAAAGTCTGGCTACTACCAGGTCCCAATAGAATAGACAGATGTATGGAAGACTACCTTCAAGTCAAAGGAAGGCCTTTTTGAATGGTTGGTCATGCCCTTTGGTTTGACAAATTCTCTAGCCACTTTCATGAGGATGATGGATGATATCTTGCAACCATTCACCAATACTTTTGTAGTGGTGTATCTGAATGACATTCTCATTTATAGCAACACGTGGGACGAACACTTGCAGCATATTCAGCAGGTTCTTCACACCCTGCGGAAGCACAAGCTATACGCCAACTTGGAAAAATGCTCCTTTGGCATGGGAATGGTCCATTACTTGGGCTACATCATTGATTAGCATGGTGTACATGTGGATCTAGTCAATATCCAAGTCATCCATGACTGGCCAGCCCCAACCACACTCACTGAGCTTTGGAGCTTCTTAGGCCTTGCCAATGTCTACCACAGGTTTGTGTTGGGATTCTCCCATATTGCATGGGCCCTCAACCAAATCACCAGGGCTGTGGTAAGGAAAAATTTGTGTGGGGTCAGTCCCAACAACAAGAGTTCGATGATTTGAAGCAGCGCTTGTGCTCATCCCGAGTAATTTCACTACCAAACCTGCAACATCCCTTTGAGATCGAGACAGATTCTTTAGACTATGTTGTGGGCACCATTCTCCCTCAACACAACAACCCTGTGGCCTATCATAGTGAGACACTATCCGATGTTGTACATAAGTACCCTACTTACGAAAAAGAAATGTACTTCATTATGCAAGACTGCCACCAATGGAGACATTACATTCTTGGGAAGGAGACAAACATCCACATTGATCATAAGCCACTGCAGTTTATGCAGACACAAGGAAAATTGCAGAATGACCGCCATCAAAAGTGGTCCACATACTTGCAGCGATTCCACCTCAACATCAAGTATAAAACAGGAAGCACCAATCGCATCGTTGATTTCCTCAGCAAACCACCAGTCACGACACTCACCACGGTTCTAGACTCTTGTGGCCATGAGACCTCTGGATGGCCCCAACTCTATGAGATAGACCCGAACTTTGCCACCACCCACCAAAAGTTGGGTACAAACATAGTTGTCGATAATTCCTATCTTCAGGATGGGTTGTTGTGTCGATTAGGCCATATCTGTGTTCAATAAAGAGAGTGAGCGAAGATGATCTTAGAAGCCCACTACAGTTGGGTGGCAGGACACTTCGGCATCGAAAAGATAGTGGCGATGCAAAATAAACATTTCTACTAGTCGAAACTCCGACAGGAGGTAAGCAAGTATATCAGGTCCTGCACTGCCTGCGCTATTACCAAACCAACCACTAAGAAACGGGGCATGTACACCCCTATTCCTACTCCTAACATGCCATGGGAATCCATCTCAATGGACTACATGTCAGGCCTCCCATCCACCAAGTGGGGAAATGACTTTGTTTTTGTGGTTGTTAACCGCTTTTCTAAGATGGTGATTATGGTTGCCTGCAAGAAGAGCATCACAGTAGAGGCCACTGCTAAGCTCTTCTTTGAACGGGTCTGAGTACATTATGGACTCCGAAAAACCATTGTCTCAGATAGGGATAGTCGATTTCTCAGCACATTTTGGTCGAGCCTCTGGTCACTGCTAGACACCAAGCTAACCAAATCCATGACCTTCCACCCCTAGACAGATGGCCAAACCGAGGTCCTAAATCGAATGGTTGTGCATATCCTTCACATGTATAATTCAAAGAACCCTCACACATGGGATGATATCCTTCCCTATGTCCATCATAGCTACAACCGAGCCCTGCATAGCTCAACCGGCCACAGCCCATTTCAGGTAGGGTTGGGATTCCAATCATTGGGTCCCATAGATGTTGCACTTCCCCTTGCGGTCACCTTGACCGATTCATCTCTTGTTCCAACTGAAGCTGACAAAGCCACCCAATTCATTGAGAGGATCCAACACAACTTCCAACAAGTTCAGGATATCCTACATAAGTCCAATGACAAGTACAAATAGATCCATGATCAACATTAGGTGTCACATAAGTTTCAGGTGGGAGACAAAGTTTGGTTGCACTTGCAGAAAGAATGCCTTATAGGACCCCATCGAAAGCTTCACCCACTATGTTATGGGTTGTACACCATCATCAAGGTCATGGGGGGTAATTCTTTTGAGCTCAACATTCCTCCTTTTGCTTGGCCTTCACCCAGTGTTCAAGGTGGATCTCCTTCGCCTTTATTTCCCACCATTATTGGAAACCTCAGACGTAGCAGAATAGATGAAACCAACATATCTCAACACTAACTGCATCCAACAGGAATCCAGCGATCATATTGTGGACACACAGATCAAGGGAACTCAACAGCAAAGGATCCAACTTTATCGAGATGTCAAAGCAGGGCAGCTCCTGCACCAAGGCAAGTGGCTCACCCGGGGCCAAATTCAACAGAAATTTCCTCATCTAATGGGGGAAATCAACGCAATGGATACCATTGCTTCCTAAGGAGGGAGGATTGATCTATATGGATATCGGTGGCCACCCACCTTTTCCAACTGGCTCAAAACAATTTTCTGGCAATTTTGGCAATTTACTATTTCTAGCAGTTTTCACTTCCATGGCCATTTTGAGGGCCTAAATGAAGGCTTTTCATGATAGACCCCAGTCAATGATATCCAAATGCATAATTGAGGCCACAAAATTAATCTCCTTGATGATACCTTTGAAACTGGATATCATATGCCTAAAACGGAGATCATATGCAAAACTTACGACCCCGGGAAGTTAATGTACTAACTTACCCAAACGGGGCCCACATGACTTTTGGCGCTTCATCTCCTAGGGTTAGGTTTTTGGATGTCTAGGGTTTTTGGCATTCCTATTTATTGTAAAATTCCTTCAGAGCCTCATTTTAATCATCTTCTTACGAATGAGCGCAGCCGTCGCATCTCTTCTCAGAGATAAGCTGCCACCATTCGAGCAAGCTTGTTTCCGCTGCATTTTACAGTTTCAACTTATTTCATTATTGAATAGAAAACCAGTTTTACTATATATTTGTTATTTTGTGTTAAAAATATGTTAATAATATGTATTCATTTTGTTCTACTCATAAAATCCATATCAGTGGTATCAGATCAGTCTGCTTCTTATCGTCTTAATCCATGTCCTCAATGAGGTCAGAGTACTAAGAGTTGGGTCTTGAGCTTGTTTCTCTTGAGGAAAAAAGCTCTAGCACGCCCAAGCGACCTCTCATGGAAAGAGAAAATAAATATGATGGGACAGGAGATCCTTTCAAACTATTTATTGAGGAAGCCCTCATGCAACAGAGGAACAACATGATGGATAGTTTCACGCAAATCCTTTGTCGACTACCAACAGGCAACACATCTTCTTTGAGCGGAGGTGCCACCCCTTTCAAGGTACAAATAAAATTTGATATTCCTATATTTGAAGGTAATATAGATGGATATGTTGTAGACAAGTGATTGAATCTGTTAGAAGGGTATTTTTCTGTCCATAACTTCTCGAATAGAGAAAAGATAACTTTTTCTCTCCTCAAAGTCGTCCCCCATGTCAAATATTGGTGGGAAACATTCTGTGAGAAAAAGGAAATAGAGGAACCCTCATTATTTACAGTCACAACCACCTAGGATTCCTTCAGGAATGATATTAAGGAACAATACTACACTGTCGGAAGTTATGACGACTTATATACCAAATGGACCACATTGCGGCAAGAAAGAGACCAAGCAGTGTCAGATTTCACAAATATCTTCCATACCTTGTGCACCAAGTTGGGTATCAAAGATTCGGAGAAACATCTAGTTCTCAAGTATCACAGTGCTCTACATATATACATCCAAACCAAAATGGAATTTCTAGACATCTCATCCTTGGGCGCGGTCTACCGATATGCCGTCAAAATCGAGCAGAAGCTCAAACAAAAGACACAGCAATTTGGGCCTAAGAACCCCTAACAACAAAAGCCAGGAAAGGGAAGCCCCAACCCACAGAAAAAAGGACAAAGCAAATATGGACAATATCAGGACAACCATTCCAAGCCACAGGAAAAGAAGGACACTGGAAAGACAAATAAAGATACTAGGAAGTGGTGCGACTTCCATAAGAGCCTTTGGCATAACACTGTTGATTGTCGCTCAAAGGATGGTTGGTGGCCAAAGTGAAATCCTCTTAATCAGATGTGGATTCTGACTCTGAGCCAGAACTAGAAAGGGGAAGATGGATCAGTGACACGGAACCCAGTGCCACCATTGCTACCACCAAGCTCTATCCTAGTGAACCAAACGAGCCAGAAGAAGGAGAGAGCCTCTTCCATTTGCAAATGTGGGTAAAAGGCACCCCACTGCACTTCGTCGTTGATAGCGGTAGCCAAAAGAACCTCATCTCTACAAAGGTCATAAAGAGGCTAGCCCTACCCACAATGCCTCACCCACAACCCTACACCATTGGATGGCTTTGCCAAGGAATCGATCTTCGTGTCATCCAACAGTCTCGACTTTCATATGACATCAAGCCCTTCAAAGATGAGGTATTGTGTGATGTTGCTCCTCTCAAAGTTTTTGATGTTATTTTGGTCCAACTTTATTTATGGAAATGTCATGTTGTATATGATTCTAGGCCTCGTAGTGTTATCATTAATTTGAACAGGAAATTGTACAGGATACCTGAGGCAGTCCCACCTAGTGTTATTTCCTTGATCTCTGCTAAGTAATGCAAGAAGGTCATCTCTCAGATGAGGAAGTTTGTCTTCTTCTTGATTCTCTCTTAGAATAAGTGAAATATCACAACCACATCCAGGGTCTCTATGGCTGACCTCTCCACGCAGCAGAAGAAAATAGATAAGGTCGTGGAAGAATACTCAGATATCTTCTCCTCACCTACCAAGGTACCTCTACACTGCCAGGTCAAGCACTCATCAATCTAACCCCCAGTGCACCTCTGCCCAGTGGGCTAGTCTATCGTCAATCTCTGTTAGAGAATGAGGAGATCAAGTGAAATATACAAGAACTGCTCCACAAGGGGCACATCCATCCCAGCTCATCACCTTGTGGTAGCCCAATCGTGCTGGTATAGAAGAAAGATGGAACCTGGCGACTCTACATTGATTACCGGGATATTAATAAAATCACAATTAGAAACCGGTACCTGATTCCTCGAATCGATGACCTCCTTGATCAACTCACGAGGGATAAATACTTCAGTAAGATTGATCTAAAGTCTGGCTAACACTAGGTCCCGATAGAATAGACAGATGTATGGAAGACCGCCTTCAAGTTAAAGGAAGGCCTTTTTGAATGGTTGGTCATGCCCTTTGGTTTGACAAATGCTCCAGCCACTTTCATGAG
>JZKD02S1694441.1:39832-56144 GCA_000966675.3 Picea glauca | reverse complement strand
CTTCCCATATTTTATGAAGGTGATGATGACAACCCTTTTGAGCATGTTCATGAATTTCATGCTTTAATGCAGCAGCTTGACATCCATCATGAAGATATATTGATGAAAATGTTCATCTATTCATTGGAAGGTGATGCGAGGCAATGGTATAGAACACTCCATGCTTCTAGTATTTCGTCTTTGAAGAACTTTCATGATGTTTTTTATTCTCATTGCAAGATAATTTATCCAGCTGAAATACTTTTTGAGAATTGTTGTGAGGGGTATGCATCATATATTCAAGATTCGGCAAGTGATTCCTCTAGTAGTGATGATGAAGGGGATGATTATAGAGATCAGGACTTAGATGATGATGTCATAATGATTTTCCTAAATTTGAAGAACAAATGCATCATTCATGTCAAAATCTAGGTCCCCAAGAGAAACATCAATATGGACAATCCATCATTTCCTTGTCTCCTCCTTTTCTCGATTCTTTAAGTCAAGAGGTCATCTTAGATTCAGATATATTTTATCATGAGAATAGTGTTGCAACTTATCATGACCAAATTCATAGCTTATCAGTCCCTCCTATTGTTAATGAACCAATGTGCAATGATTTTCCAAGTTTTGATGACTATGAGGATGTTTTCCCTGAGCAACCAGTTGTCCCAGCTATTGTACTAATCCCCTCAGCCATTAATAGTCAAATGGTAATTGAGTCACCTTTGTATGATGATTATGAAGATGATTTCCATGAACAATCTATTGAAGACCTTATATCAGAAAAGTACCCTTCCCATCAAAGCAACAATAGCTTGTTTCAACCCTCGTGTCATATTTTTGTTTCTGAAAAAGAAGAAAAATATGATAATCTAATTTTAAAGGGTGAAAAACTGAGAATTGGGACCATAAACCAAGCTTTGATGAACATCCCTCACAATCAAAAGATAAGATATAAGAATTTGGTTTCCCAAGAACTTCTAATTGTGATGAACTGCTTTATCAACCCCCTATTCTGCTTGAAGACACAAGCTCAGTTTCATCAAGCAGCCAAGATCAAATGCCATATGATCATATGAGAAAGGTTGAAATTAAAGAAATACAAGAATCACTAAGCCGTTTTCCTATCACACCTCATGACCAAGAGTGGACCAAGGCCATATGAATTGAGGATGAATCAGAGAATCAACTAGCCATACAACAACCAAGAAAAGTGGACGAAGGACCTAATGCAATACTTTTCCTTTTTACACAAAGCAATGTTGTAGGGGCAAGTATTAATGATGTTTTTCAGGATCCATTTGCAGCCTGTTTGCAAGAAGAAAATGGGCCTAGGCTCATTGATTTATTCAATCGAAAGTGTATTTCCAAATGTTTCTTTGACATGCCTTCAAGTAAGAATTATCTCTAGTGCTTAGGGAAGCACATTTCAAAACTTCAAACAGTTGAAAAAAATGATGGAATGGCTTCATTGGTTGTTTCATGTAACTTGAACGCTTCAGTTTCCCAATAATTAGAGTAGGTGTGTGCAATAATCTTGCTGGACAAGCATCGTTTTCATCATTTTGTCAGTTCTAGTTTTCATTTTCATTTAGTTTTAGCTTAAGGTCACAGATCAAATCAGATTGCAGAGGTTAAAGGTTGAGAGCATGGCTCCACAAGCCCAAAGGATAAGGCACTGAAACTACAAGAGTTATTAGAGCCTCACAGGGAGGACTCTATCCCCCATGGAGCCTATGTTAGCACAATATTGGTTTATCCCTCAGCGTTGCATAAGTGGCGCTACCTAATATTTCTTAGAGAAAAGAATTTGCATTTCATTATTAATTTTGGCAAATCAATACAATTGTTATGGGATTTTTATTTGTTTTGGGGAAAATTGAAATTATATTGAGTTATTCCCAATATCCAATTTTAAAAATCAAAGCACCCATGAATTTATGCTACTGAATTGCATGTAGAAACACAGTCGGGCGCTACCTACAGGCGTTGCGTAATATTCTGGCAGAGACTAAATTGTGCAGAGTTATTCTGCCAGTTTTTAGTCACTAATTTAAAACTTGTGTTATGAGAAGTTGAGCATGTATTTTTTTAAAATGGAGGAGGTTTTTGTTCATAACATTCCAAATAACAAAAACCTCTCTCAGTTTTTCAAAATGTGTTTTTTTTTTAGAGATGTGGGATATAGAAGTAGGCGTTGCATACTCTGCACAGTGGCCCTGCGTACTAATTTCCTCTAGCAGTCACGGTTTTCATATTCGCCTTGTTGGGAGGTTGCCAAATGTAAAGGAGGGTTAGAATGAATTCTAAAGGATCAGTTAGATGTCAAGGGACACCTACACCTAAGATTTAGCTCCAACAAAGGCCTCATGCATGAGGTGGAAACAATTTATTAATGACTTCCAACAAATTCCTGAAAATCAGCAGTTTGTTGGATTTTTGTCTCTTTGACTGTTGCCACCTATCTCCAAGCTTAGAATCCAATGGAGGAGATGGGATTCAACCTCCTTAGGTTATTTGGATGCTATTTTCTATTTAAAGAGGGATATATCTCTTGGAGAAAGGAGGAGGATGAGCAAATAGAGGCTAGAGAGAGATGTAGCGGGCATTTTTCCTCTGTGTGTTCATTTGTAAGCCTGTGGGCATTTTTTGATTGTAAGAATTACTGCTATTGGAGACTCATGAGAGCTATGATTTCAGATTGTAACTCTTCTATCTATATTTCTAATTATTTGAATATATTGCAGACTTGAGGATCAAAGGGTCTCAATGATTTATGGATCCCTAAGCACCAGAGGATCTGCTATATTTTTCCCATCAGTCATTGTTTATATTCAAGTATTTGTTGATTCATTAAATTAAGAGGATCTTTATTTATTGAACATTCTATATTATGCTTTCCTTCTTCATTTCTTCTACCTATCAGCATATAATATTGTTTTTTGTTAAGCATCTTTTGTGCCTTAGATGCATGGGATGTTTGTGACTCCATTGCCCATTGGTGTAGCCTATTGATCTAGAGTTTGTTACCCTCTCTCTTTCTTTATCCATATTTTTGATCCACCTATTCAAAACCAAAGTTATCTTTGACATTATGATGGGTGTTGAGCTTACACTTTAGCAGTCAAAGTATGACTCTCAGTGCTAACAGGGTGCAAACATAGTTGTCGATAATTTCTATCTTCGAGATGGGTTGTTGTGTCGTCTGGACCATATATATGTTCCATCAAGAAAGAAAGAGATGATGATTCGGGAATCCCACTACAGTCAGGTGGTAGGACACTTCTGCGTCGAAAATACAGTGTCGATGCTAAAGAAACATTTCTACTGGTCAAAACTCCGACAGGAGGTCAGCAAGTATATCAGGTCCTGCACTGCCTGTGCTATTGCCAAACCAACCACTAAGAAACGAGGTCTATACACGCCTCTTCCTACTCCTGACAGGCCATGGGAATCCATCTCAATGGACTACATGTCAGGCCTCCCATCCACCAAGTGGGGAAATGACTGTGTTTTTGTGGTTGTTGACCTCTTTTCTAAGATGGCGATTATGGTTGCCTGCAAGAAGAGCATCACAGTAGAGGCCACTGCCAAGATCTTATTTGAAAGGGTCTGGGTACATTTTGGACTCCCACAAACCATTGTCTCAGATAGGGACAGTCGATTTCTCAGCATATTTTGGTCGAGCCTCTGGTCACTGCTGGACACCAAGCTAACAAAATCCACAGCCTTCCACCCCCATAAAGATGGCCAAATCAAGGTCTTAATTGAATGGTTTTGTATATCCTTCGCATGTATAATTCAAAGCACCCTTGCACATGGGATGAGAGCCTTCCCTATGTCCACCATAGCTAAAACCGAGCCCTGCATAGCTCAACCGGCCACAACCCCTTTCATGTGGGGTTGGGATTCCAACCATTGGGTCCCATAGATGTTTCACTTCCTCTTGCGGTCACCTCGACTGACTCATATCCTATTCCAACTGAAGCTGAAAAATCCACTCAGTTCATTGAGCAGATCCAACACATCCGTTAACAATTTCGAGATATCCTACAAAATTCCAATGACAAGTACAAACAGTGCCATGATCAACATCGGGTGCCACATAAGTTTAAGGTGGGAGACAAAGTTTGGTTTCGCTTGCAAAAAGAACTCCTTACAGGACCCCATGAGAAGATTCTCCCACTCCGTTATGGGTCGTACACCATCACCAAGGCCATGGGGGATAATTATTTTGAGCTGAACATTCCTCCTTTCCTTGGCCTGTACCCAGTGTTCAACATGGATCTCCCTCACCCTTATTTCCCACCATTATTGGATACCTCAGACGTAGCAGAACAGCTGACACCAATAGATCTCAACCTTGACTGCATCCAACAGGCATCTAGCAATCATATTTTGGACACACATATCAAGGGAACTCGATAGCAAAGGATCCAACTTTATCGAGTCGTCAAAGCAGGGCAGCTTCTGCACCAAGGCAAGTGGCTCACCCAGGGCCAAATTCAGCAGAAATTTCCTCATATGATGGGGGAAATCAACACAATGGAGACCATTTCTTCTTAAGGAGGGAGGATTGATCCATATGGATATCGGTGGCCACCCACCTTTTCCAACTGACTCAAAACAGTTTTCTGGCAATTTTGGCAATTTACTATTTTTAGCAGTTTTCACTTACGGAGCCATTTTGAGGGCCTAAATGAAGGTTTTTCATGAATGTCCCAACTCAATGATAGCAAAAGGCATGATTGAGGTCCCAAAATGAATTTCCTCGATGATATCTTTCCAACAGGCTATCATACGCCTAAAACAGAGATCGTATGCAAAACTTACGACCCCGAGAAGTTAATGTACTAATTTACCCAAAAGGGGCCCACATGACTTTTGGCGCTTCATCTCCTAGGGTTAGGTTTTTGGATGTCTAGAGTTTTTGGCATTATTGTTTATTGTAAAAGGCCTTCAGAGACTCATTGTAATCATCTTCTTGCGGATGATCACAGCCGTCACATCTCTTCTCAGAGATAAGCCGCCACCATTCCAGCAAGCTTGTTTCCGCTGCATTTTACAGTTTCAACTTATTTCATTATTGAATAGAAAACCAGTTTTACTGTATCTCTGTTATTTTGTGTTAAGAATCTGTTAATAATCTATATTCATTTCATTCTACTCATAAAATCTAGATTAGTGGTATCAGGGCGGTCTGTTCCTTGTCGTCTTAATGAATGTCCCCAACGAGGTCAGAGTACAAAGAGTTGGGTCTTGAGCTTGTTTCTCTTGAGGAAAAAAGATCTCGCATGCCCAAGCGACCACTCATGTCAGGAGAAAATAAATATGATGGGATAGGAGATCCTTTCAAACTGTTGATTGAGGAATCCCTCACACAACAGAGGAACAAGATGATGGATAGTTTCACGCAAATCCTTCAGCGGCTAGCAATAGGCGACGCATCTTCTTCGAGCGGAGGTGACACCCCCTTCAAGGTACAAATAAAATTTGATATTCCTATATTTGAAGGTAAGATAGACGCAGATTTTGTAGACAAGTGGTTTAATCTACTAGAAGGATATTTTTCTGTCCATAACTTCTCGAATACAGAAAAGATTACTTTTGCTCTCCTCAAATCCATCCCCCATGTCAAAGATTGGTGGGAAACGCTCTGTGAGCAAAAGGAAACAGAGGAACCCTCATTATTTATAGTCACATCCACCTGGGATTCCTTCAAGGATTCTATTAAGGAACAATACTACCCTGTCGGAATTTACGATGACTTATATACCAAATGGACCACACTACGGCAAGAAAGAGACCAAGCAGTGCGATTTCACAAATATCTTCCATACCTTGCGCACCAAGCTGGGTATCAATGATTCGGAGTGACATCTAGTTCTCAAGTATCATGGTGCTCTACATAGATACATCCATACTGAAATGGAATTTTTAGACATCTCATCCTTGGGCGCGACCTACCGATATGTCGTCAAAATCGAGCATAATCTCAAACAAAAGATGCAACAATTTGGTCCAAGGAACCCCTCACAACAAAATCCAGGAAAGGGCGGCCCCAACCCACAGAACAAAGGACAGACAAAAGATGGATAGTATCAGGACAACCAATCCAAGCCGTAATAAAGGTATTCTTCATCAAGGCATTTTTGAATGGTTGGTCATGCCCTTTGGTTTGACAAATGCTCTGGCCAGTTTCATGAGGATGATGGACGATATCCTGCAACCATTCACCAATAATTTTGTAGTGGTGTATCTGGATGACATTCTCATTTACATCAAGACTTGGGCCGAACACTTGCAGCATATTCAGTAGGTTCTGCACACCCTACGGCAACACAATCTATACGCCAACTTGGAAAAATTCTCCTTCGGCATGGACAGGGTCCATTGCCTGAGCTACATCATTGATCAGCATGGTGTACATGTGGATCCAGCCAAGATCCAAGTCATCTGTGACTAGCCATCCGCAACCACACTCACTGAGATTTGGAGCTTCTTGGGCCTTGTCAATTTCTACCATAGGTTTGTGTTTTGATTCTCCCATATTTCATGGGCCCTCAGCCAAATCACCAGGGGTGGTGGTAAGGCAAAATTTGCATGGGATCGGTTCCAAAAAAAAGCATTCGATGATTTGAAGCAGCGCTTGTGCTCATCCCCAGTACTTTCACTACTAAACCTGCAAAATCCCTTTGAGATCGAGATAGATTCATCATACCTTGTTGTGGGCATCATTCTCACTCAGCATAGCCACCCCGTGGCCTATCATAGTGAGGCACTATTCGATGTTGTCCGTAAGTACCCTACTTACGACAAAGAAATGTACTCCATTGTCCAAGTCTGCCGCCAGTGGAGAAATTACATTCTTGGGATGATACAGATTTTATGAGTAGAATGAAATGGATACAGATTATTAACAGTTTCTTAACACAAAATAACATAGATACAGTAAAACTGGTTTTCTACTCAATAACGAAATAAGTTGAAACTGTAAAATGCAGCGGAAACAAGCTTGTTGGAATGGTGGCGGCTTATCTCTTAGAAGAGATGTGACAGCAATGCGCATTCGCTAGAAGAAGGTTACAATGAGGCTCTAAAGGCCTTTTTACAATAAGAAATAACGCCAAAAACCCTAGACATCCAAAAACCTAACCCTAGGAGATGAAGCGCCAAAAGTCATGTGGGCCCCGTTTGGGTAAGTTAGTACATCAACTTCCCGGGGTCGTAACTTTTGCATACGATCTCCATTTTAAGCGTGTGATAGCCCATTGGAAAGGTATCATCGAGGAGATTCATTTAGGTGGATCAATCATGCCTTTGGATATCATTTAAGAGATCGATCCCGAAAAACCTTCATTTAGGCCCTCAAAATGGCCCCAGAAGTTAAAACTGCTAAAAAAAGTAAATTGCCAAAATTGTCATAAAATTGTTTTGAGCCAGTTGGAAAAGGTGGGTGGCCATTGATATCCATTTGGATCAATCCTCCCTCCTTAGGAATAAATGGTCTCCATTGCGTTGAGGTCCCCCATCATATGAGGAACTTTCTACTGAATTTGGCCTGGTTGAGCCACTTGCCTTGGTGCAGGAGTTGCCCTGCTTTGACGACTCGATAAAGCTGGATCCTTTGTTGTCGAGTGCCCTTGATCTGTCCATCCATAATTTGATCATTGGATTCCTGTTGTAGGCATTCGGGGTTGAGCTCTGTTGGTGTCAGTTGTTCTGCTACTTTTGAGGTGTCCAATAATGGTGGGAAATAAGGGCGAAGGAGATCCACGTTGAACACTGGGTGCAGACCAAGGAAAGGAGGAATGTTGAGCTCAAAATAATTATCCCCTGCGGCCTTGGTGATAGTGTATGGCCCATAAAGAAGTGGGCGAAGCTTCTGATGGAGTCATGTAAGGCGTTCTTTCTGCAAGTGCAACCAAACTTTTTCGCCCACCTGAAACTTATGCGGCACCCGATGTTGATCATGGCATTGTTTGTACTTGTCATTGGACTTATGTAGGATATCCTAAACTTGTTGGTGGATGTGATGGATCTGCTCAATGAATCAGGTGGATTTTTCAGCTTCAGTTGGAGCAGGAGATGAGTCGGTCGAGGTGACCGCAAGGGGAAGTGCAACATCTATGGGTCCCAATGGTTGGAATCCCAACCCCACTTGAAAAGGGTTTTGGTCGTTTGAGCTATGTAGGGATCAGTTGTAGCTATTTTGGACATAGGGAAGGCTCTCATCCCATGTGTGAGGGTGCTTTGAATTATACATGCGAAGGATATGCACAATCATTCGATTTACAACCTCGGTTTGGCCATCTGTCTGGGGGTGGAAGGCTATGGATTTGGTGAGCTTGGTGTCCAGCAGTGACCAGAGGCTCAACCAGAATGTGTTGAGAAATTGACTATCCCAATCTGAGACAATGGTTTCTGGGATTCCAAAATGTACCCAGACTTGTTCAACGAAGAGCTTGGTAGTGGCCTCTGCTGTGATGCTCTTCTTGCAGGCAACCAAAATCACCATCTTAGAAAAGTGATCAACAACCACAAAACCACAGTCATTTCCCCACTTAGTGGATGGGAGGCCTGACATGTAGTCCATTGATATGGATTCCCATGGCCTGTCAGAGAGGGGTGTATAGGCCATGTTTCTTAGTGGTCGGTTTTGCAATAGCATAGATAGTGCAGGACCTGATATACTTGCTGACCTCCTATCGAAGTTTCGGCCAGTATAAATGTTTATGTAGCATCACCATTGTCTTTTCAACGCTGAAGTGTCCTGCCACCTGACTGTAGTGGGATTCCCAGATCATCTTCGCTCGCTCACTTGATGGAACACAGATATGGCCCAAATGACACAACAACCCATTCTGAAGATGGAAATTATAGACAATTGCATTTGCACGCAACATTTGGTAGGTGGTGGTGAAGTCAGGGTCTGTCTCATAGAGTTGGGGCCATCCAGATGTCTCATGGCCGCAAGAGTCTAGCACCGTGGTGAGTGTCATGACTGGTGGTCTGTTGAGGCAATCAGTGACGCGATTGGTGCTTCCTGTTTTATACTTGCTGTTGAGGTGAAATTGTTGCAAGTATGTGGACCACTTTTGATGGTGGTCATTCTGCAATTTTCCCTGTGTATGCATGAACTGCAGTGGCTTATGATCAGTGTGGATGATTGTCTCCTTCCCAAGAATGTAATGTCTCCATTGGAGGCATGCTTGCACAATGGAGTACATTTTTTGTCATAAGTAGGGTACTTACGGACAGTATATGACAGTGTCTCACTATGATAGGCCACAGAGTGGTCGTGCTGAGTGAGAACGGTGCCCACAGCATAGTCTGAAGCATCTGTATCGATCTCAAAAGGATGTTGCAGGTTTAGTAGTGAAATTATTGGGGCTGAGCACAAGCGCTGCTTCAAACCATCGAACGCTTTTTGTTCGGACCAGCCCCACCCAAATTTTTCCTTACCACCACCCCTGTTTATTTGGCTGAGGGCCCATGCAATATGGGAGAAACCCAACACGAACCTGCGGTAGAAATTGGCAAGGCCCAAGAAGATATGAAACTTAGTGAGTGTTTTTGGGGCTAGCCAGTCATAGATGACTTGGATCTTGGCTGGATCCACATGTACACCATGTTTATCAATGATGTAGCCTAGGTAATGACCCTATCCATGCCGAAGGAGAATTTTTCCAAGTTGGCGTATAGCTTGTGTTGCCACAGGGTGTGCAAAACCTGTTGAATATGCTGCAAGTGTTCGGCCCAAGTCTTGTTGTAAATTAGAATGCCATCCAGATACACCACTACAAAAGTATTGGTGAATGGTCACACGATATCATCCATCATCCTCATGAAAGTGGCCAGAGCATTTGTCAAACCAAAGGGCATGACCAACCATTCAAAAAGGCCTTCCTTTGACTTGAAGGCGGTCTTGCATACATCTGTCTGTTCTATCGTGACTTGTTGATAGTCAGACTTCAGATCAATCTTATTGAAGTATTTGGCCCCCATGAGTTGATCAAGGAGGTCACCGATTCGAGGAATCAGGTACTAGTTTCTGACTGTGATTTTCTTCAAAGCCCGATAATCAATACAGAGTCGTCAGGTTCCATATTTCTATTGTACCAGCACGATTGGGCTCCCGCAAGGTGATGAGCTGGGGCAGATGTGCCCCTTGTGGAGAAGTTCTTGGATCTGTTGCTTGATCTCCTCATTCTCTAACAAAGAGCAATGATAGACTAGCCCATTGGGTAGCGGTGAGTCGGGGGTCATATCGATGGGGTGCTTGACCTAGCAGTGTAGAGGTACCCCTGTAGGTGAGGAGAAGATATCTGAATATTCTTCCATGACCTTATCTACTTGCTTCTGTTGTGTGGAGAGGTCGACCGCAGAGACCCTGGATGTGGTTGTGATATTTCACTTATTCTGAGAGCGAATCATGAAGAAGACAAACTTCCCCGTCTGAGAGATGACCTTCCTGGATTTCTTAGCAGAGATCAAGGAAATATCACTAGGTGGGACTGCCTCGGGTATCCTGTACAATTTCCTGTTCAAAGTAATAATAACACTACGAGGCCTAGACTCATATATAGCATGACGTTTCCATAAATAAGGTTGGCCCAAAATAACATCAAAAACTTTTAGAGGAGAAACATCACACAATACCTCAACTTTGAAGGGCTTTATGCCATATGATAGTCGGCACTGTTGGTTGACGCAGAGATCGCTTCCTTGGCGGAGCCATCCAATGGTGTACGGTTGTGGGTGTGGCGTTGTTGGCAGGGCCAGACTATCATTGAGGAGACTCATTTTTGGGGCTCAATCATGCCTTCGGCTATCATTGAGGATCTTGATCCCGAAAAACATTCATTTAGGCCCTCAAAATGGCCCCAGAAGTTAAAACTGCTAAAAATAGTAAATTGTCAAAATTGTCAGAAAATTGTTTTGAGCCTGTTGGAAAAGGTGGGTGGCCACCGATATCCATCTAGATCATGGGAAGGATACAATCATCCACACTGATCATAATCCACTGCAATTTAAGCAGACACAAGGAAAATTGCAGAATGACCACCATCAAAAGTGGTCCACATACTTGCAGCAATTCCACCTCAACATCAAGTATAAAATAGGAAGCACCAATCACGTCGTTGATTGCCTCAACAGAACACCAGTCATGGCACTCACTACGGTTCTATATTCTTGTGGCCATGAGACCTCTGGATGGCCCCAACTCTATGATATAGACCCGGACTTCGCCACCACCTACCAAATGTTGGGTGCAAACATAGTTGTCGATAATTTCTATCTTCAGGATGGGTTGTTCTGTTGTCTGGGATGTATATGTGTTTCATCAAATGAGAGAGAGAAGATGATATGGGAAGCCCACTACAGTCGGGTGGCAGGCCACTTTGGCATCGAAAATATAGTGGCGATGCTACAGAAACATTTCTACTGGTCGAAACTTCGACAGGAGGTCAGCAAGTATAGTAGGTCCTGCACTGCCTGCGCTATTGCCAAACCAACCACTAAGAAACAGGGCTTGTACACCCATCTTCCTACTCCTAACAAGCCATGGGAATCCATCTCAATGGACTACATGTCGGGCCTCCCATCCACCAAGCGTGGAAATGAATGTGTTTTTGTGGTTGTTGACCGCTTTTCTAAGATGGCGATTATGGTTGCCTGCAAGAAGAGCATCACAGCAGAGGCCACTATCAAGCTCTTCTTTGAATGGGTATAGGTACATTTTGTACTCCCACAAACAATTGTCTCATATAGGGACAGTCGATTTCTCATCATATTCTGGTCAGTGCTGGAGTAGCATGACCACTGTTGGTCGAGCCTCTGGTCACTAACGAAAGTGTTCCCTAGAGTAGCATGGCCTGGCCTGATGGCTGGGAATGTTACTGACTGGCGTCAAAGCATGAGTGGTTTCTCTAGAGTAGCGTACCCCGGACTTAGGTTGGTCGGGGGGATCATTACAGTATGGTATCAGAGCCTCAGTTCAACACTAAGATTGTATGGACCAGAAGGGTGCAATCGAAGTGAATATTCATAGAAAAGTACCTTGGAAGTGACCAGGATTGTAGTCATAGAATGTCCTTGGAAAACCTTGTCATACTGGCACGCGTGGTAAATTTGTCACCACGCGGGAAACCGTGGCATGCCAGTGTGCGCGGTAAATTGTGGTGCCACGCAGAAGATTATTATGTGTAGATTCACGTGCTGAAATTAGCCTTACGCGGTAAGCACACACATAGTAAGGTGCACATGGGGTGTGCAAGTATTTCTTAATAAAGAGGAGTTTTGTTGGTACGCGCATAAGTACGAGTATAATTTTTTTCACAACGGTGTATTCAGTAGTGTGCGTAGATATTTGAACGTGAAGGAATATGTTAAACTTGACATGGTGCATGCATAGGATAAAAATGCATGTGGAATATCGGTGTGCAGTATCGAAACTGTGTGCAGTGGATATTGGCGCACAATGCCAGAGTAGTGCGCGTAAGAAGTCGGTACGACGAAGAATAAATGCACAGTATATTTAGGTGTGTGGAGAAGCGTTTATCTTGTAATATTGCTATGCCCGATAATATAAATGAACAGGTCAAGTTAATGCGCATAAAGTCGCTTGGAAGGCGAGGAGTCTAAGTTTAAATTGTATAATAATAAAAGAAAAATAAACACATAACCGCATTGAAGCATTAATTAAAAAGAATTCCGAATTTTAATTTCTTTCGATTTAGACAGATGAAAATAAAATATAAGATTACAAGAAAAAATTATTATAAAAGAAAACAAGAGTCATAACATCACCAAATAGAAATTGCAATAAAATAGTCTAAAATTCGTTTTTGTATATATATAATCATATTAATCACAAAATTACAAAAGAGTGATGACAGCAGTTAGCCTGTTGTAAAAAGGGTCATTGAAGAACAAGACTATCATCTCTTATACTTTTTAACTCCGCTACTGGTTGTTCAAAATTTGTTGAGAAATGATTATCTTAGTTGAAGACTTACTTCAACTTAGCAATCTTCGCCTTTAAAGAAGAGTCCAACCAGACCGGTTGATTTTCTCCAACACTTTCGGTCGCTTTAACTGTAGACTCCTCCTTCTTATGCCGCTTACTCCTTTTCTTCTTAGTGGCTGGCCTGTTGATGACTAAATCCTTTATAATGGGATTCAGCTTGACTTCCGATCATGAGTCTATAACCGGCTCTGTGTGGAACTTAGTTGCTAGAAGGTGCGCAAGGACCCTTTCCTCCTTATTCGCAGGAAAGCCTAGCATGTTGTTCAAATAACTAGTCTCACTCAACTTAGCTTTGTCCATGTATCTCAGGTTGGGGATACCGAAATGTGTCTTTACAGAGAGTGGGAAGTCAAGTAGCTTGAAGATTACTACGGTTATGGATATGCAGATATCTTCATACTTGGGGAGTGGTAATTATAAAACTCCATTTATGAAGCGCAGATAGATTACGTACAAATAGCGTTGGGTTTCCATGCTCGGCCAATCCATTTTGAATGATTATCTTTTGAGTTTGTTACATGGTGGCGTTCAGCTAATGTCACATGGCTGCGAAGTACCAAACGAATGAAGCAGGGTGATCTGACTAGCCGTCTCTCACTCCACGAGTGGTGGATTTGACATGTTGAGACAAGTAATACCACATATTGGCGAAAGTGGTTTTGACAAAACCACCTTCTTGCACAAGTGTATCTCAGAAGGCACTACGTGTTAGCGTTCTCAAGACTTGGGTATTATCTAGAATTGTCGTGGTGATAACACCAAGAAACCGGGAGTGATAATGTTGATGTGTATGTTGAATCGAAATAGTGCATATTCTCATGAATTGTTGATTTGTTAGTCTGATTAGTTTTGATGGCTGGACGTTTTGCATAATTAACAACAACTCGGCCAGGTCAAACCAGTGTAGATTCCATAGGAATGGAAGAGGCACATGGGAATTACAATCATCCAGAAAAGAGCAAAGGGATGGATTTCCATTTGGGCATGGAAGGAACGAACTCCAACGAACATGGAGAAGAAAGGAATGAAGATATGAATATGGCTGAGACCATTAAGAATTTGCAGAAGGATGTCCAAAGCCATAAAGCTGATAATGAAAGGCTTATAAAATCCAAAGAGCAGCAAGATGACTTCAACATGAATCTATTGGAAGGTTTGAACATAATAGAGAATAAATTGGTTAAGGAGAGTAACTCAAGTAGATCTGAGAGTCACAAATCTTCAGAGGAGAAGGGAGAAGTAAAAAGTGCTAGTAGACATCACCATCATCCCCATAGGCATTCCCATAAGAGAGTAGGCAACAGCTCAAGTCTATCCCATGTCAGAAGGTATAAGAGATCTGGGATGGATGAGGTACGAGGAGAAATGAAAAAAATCAAACCTCCTACATTTGATGGTGATCACAAGAAGGATGAAGATGCTGAAACATGGTTGCTAGGCATGAGGAAGTATTTTCAATTGCATAAGTATTCTTCTCATGCTGAAGGAAAAATCGTTATCTATCAACTCAAAGGAAAGGCCTCCATGTGGTGGGATCAACTTGTGCAGATACAACACATTTTAGAGAAAAGTGTTACTTGGAGAGAATTCAAGAAGTATTTTGAGAAGTACTTGACCAAGAGATACTATGACGAGAAAATGAAAGAGTTCTTTGAACTCAAGCTTAGAAGTACGACCATAGATGAATATGAGAGAAGGTTTCTGGAACTATAGAATTATGTCTCTTTCATTAAGGATGAGACAGTCAAGATTCAACGGTACTTAAGTGGATTGTCATCATTCATCATTGACAAAATACAGTATGATGATCCAAAGACATTAGAAGAGACCATAAGGAGAGCTAAATGCTTATATGACCAGTTGAAAGCAAGACCAGCTTTCCAAAAGGCTTGGGAAGACAATAAGAAATTCAAGATGGATCAAAGGAAGAAGGGAGCTAAGCCACTATTCTTCAGAAATAATCCACAATGGCAGCAAACGCATAAGGAAACCAGAGTGATTGACACAGGGAGTCAAGGGCCAAGACAACCACCTATGCAATGTTGGGGTTGTAAAGGAGACCATAGGTTCATAGATTGTCCTCACAGAGGATAAAAAGGTAGGGTTGTTCACAATGTACAACGAGCTGATACAGTAGAGGACATGGGCATAAATGTGCCAAGGATTTATGCAGCCCTGGACAACAAGCAAGAAGAGTATTAGTCCCACATGATTGAAGTGGAAGGTATGATCAACAACCAAACCCTTTCTATTTTAATTGATTCAGGAGCTATCCATAGTTATATAGACCCTAAGATGGTGGAAAGTTTGCAATTACCAAGAAGCAAGCATGGGAAATCCTGGTTGGTGAAACTGGCTACAGGAGCCAGAAGAAAAGTTAATGAGATGGTTAAGTTTTGCCTCATAGACATGAATGGACTAAATAACAGGGAAGATTTGAACATCTTACCCTTAGGTTCCTATGACTGTTTAATTGGGATGGATTGGTTGGACCCACATAATGCTCTATTGGATTGTCATAACAAAGCATTCACTTGCTTGGATGAAGAAGGTAACCAAAGGAAAGTGCAGGGAATTCCCAGGCAGTAACCATTAAAGAAATTTCTGCATTGCAGTTGAAGAAATGTTATAGAAGAGGATGTCAAATATTTGCAGCTCATATGGAGGAGACACCTAAAGAAAAGGTGCCAAATTTGGAAAATTATGCAGTCCTGAAAGAGTTTGAAGATGTATTCAAGAATGTACCGGGACTACCCCCAAGGAGAGACATTGATTTCTCTATAGATTTGATGCCTGGAGCAGCGCCAGTATCAAAGACTCCTTACAGAATGAGTACACCGGAATTGAAGGAGTTGCAAATGCAACTTGAAGAACTTCTGAAGAAGGGGTATATACGACCAAGTGTATCACCTTGGGGTGCCCCAGTATTTTTTGTGAAAAAGATATATGGAATGTTAAGATTGTGCATTGACTTCAGACAATTGAATAAAGTGACTGTTAAGAACAAATGTCCTCTACCAAGGATTGATGACCTCTTTGATCAATTGAAGGATGCAAGGATATTTTCAAAGATAGATCTCAGATAAGGATACCATCAGGTAAGAATTAAAGAAGAAGATATTAGCAAGACCACCTTCAAGACAAGGTATGGTCATTATGAGTTCACAGTGGTACCATTTGGATTGTCAAATGCACCAGTTGTTTTCATGTTCTTAATGAATGGTGTTTTCCGAGAGTATTTGGACAAGTTTGTCATTGTCTTTTTGGATGACATTCTTATATATTCCAAGTCAGAGG
>JZKD02S1694441.1:19866-32946 GCA_000966675.3 Picea glauca | reverse complement strand
GTTCTTTTGGGCCAACCTTATTTATGGAAACGTCATGTTGTATATGAGTCTAGGCCTCATAGTGTTATTATTACTTTGAATAGGAAATTGTACAGGATACCTGAGGCAGTCCCACTTAGTGTTATTTCCTTGATCTCTGATAAGCAATGCACGAAGGTCATCTCTAAGATGGGGAAGTTTGTCTTCTTCATGATTCTCTCTCAGAATAAGAAAAAGATCACAGCCACATCCAGGGTCTCTGTGGCCGACCTCTCCACACAGTAGAAGAAAGTATATAAGGTCATGGAAGAATAATCGGATATCTTCTCCTCACCTACCGGGGTACCTTTGCACTGCCAGGACAAGCATCCCATCGATCTTACCCCTGATGCACTACTTCCCAATGGGCCAGTCTATCGTCACTCTCTATTAGAGAATGAGGAGATCAAGCAACAAATCCAATTACTGCTCCACAAGAGGCACATCCGTCCCAGCTCATCACATTGCGGGAGCCCAATCATGCTGGTACAGATGAAAGATGGAACTTGGCGACTCTGCATTGATTAACGGATTTGAATAAAATCACAGTCAGAAACCCGTACCTGATTTCCCAAATTGACGACCTCCTTGATCAACTCACAGGGGATAAATGCTTCAGTAAGATTGATCTGAAGTCTGGCTACCACCGGGCCCCAATAGAACAGACAGATGTATTGAACACCGCCTTTAAGTCAAAGGAAGGCCTTTTTGAATGGTTGTTCATCCCCTCTGGTTTAATAAATGCTCCGACCACTTTCATGAGGATGATGGACAATATCCTGCGACCATTCACCAATAATTTTGTAGTGGTGTATCTGGATGACATTATCATTTACAGCAAGACTTGGGCCGAACACTTGCAGCATATTCAGCAGGTTCTGCACACCCTGCGGCAGCACAAGCTATACGCCAACTTGGAAAAATTCTCTTTCAGCATGGATAGGGTCCATTACCTAGGCTACATCATTGATCAACATGGTGTACATGTGGATCCAGCCAAGATCGAAGTCATCCGTGACTGGCTAGCCCCAACCACACTCACTGAGCTTTGGAGCTTCTTGGGCCTAGCCAATTTCTACCGCAAGTTTGTGTTGGGATTCTCCCATATTGCATGGGCCCTCAACTAAATCACCAAAGGTGGTTGTAAGGAAAACTTTATGTGGGGTCGGTCCCAACAACAAGCATTCAATGATTCGAAGCAGCGCTTATGATCATCCCCGGTACTTTCACTACCAGACCTGCAACATCCCTTTGAGATCGAGACAGATGCTTCAGACTATGTTGTGGGCGTCGTTCTCACTCAGCACATCCACCATGTGGCCTATCATAGTGAGACACTATCTGATGTTGTCCATAAGTACCCTACTTATGACAAAGAAATGTACTCCATTGTGCAAGCCTGCCGCCAATGGAGACATTCATCCACACTGATCATAAGCCACTACAGTTTATGCAAACACAAGGAAAATTGCAAAATGACCACCATAAAAAGTGATCCACATACTAGCAGCAATTCCACCTCAACATCAAGTATAAAACAGGACGCACGAATCGCGTCAGTGATTGCCTCAGCAGACCACCAGTCATGGCACTCACCATGGTTCTAGACTCTTGTGGCCATGAGACCTCTGGATGGTCCCAACTCTATGAGACAGACCCAGACTTCGCCACCACCTACCAAATGTTGGGTGCAAACATATTTTGGTTGCACTTGCAGAAAGAATGCCTTACAGGACCCCATCGGAAGCTTCGCCCACTCCATTATGGGTCGTACAACTTCACCAAGGTTGTGGGGGATAATTTTTTTGAGTTCAACATTCCTTCTTTCCTTGGCCTACACCCAGTGTTCAACGTGGATCTCCTTCGCCCTTATTTCCCACCATTATTGGACACCTCAGACGTAGCAGAACAGATGACACCAAAAAATATCAACCCCGACTGCATCATCCATAAATCATATTGTGGGCACACTGATCAGGGGAACTCGACATCAAAGGATCTAGCTTTATCGAGTCGTCAAAGCAGGGCAGCTCCTGCACCAAGGCAAGTGGCTTACCCGAGGCCAAATTCAGAAGAAATTTTCTCATCTAATGGGGGAAGTCAATGCAATGGAGAACATTGCTTCCTAAGGAGTGAGGATTGATCCATATGGATATCGGTGGCAACCCACCTTTTCCAACTGGCTCAAAATAGTTTTCTGGCAATTTTGGCAATTTACTATTTCTAGCAGTTTTCACTTCCGGGGCCATTTTGAGGGCTTAAATGAAGGTTTTTCAGGATCATCTCAACTCCATGGTGGATGAAGGCACGATTGAGGCCCCAAAATAAATCTCCTCAACGATACCTTTCCAACGGGCTATCATACGCCTAAAATGGAGATCGTATGCAAAAGTTACGACCCCGGGAAGTTAATGTACTAACTTACCCAAACGGGGTCCACATGACTTTTGGCGCTTCATATCCTAGGGTTAGGTTTTTTTATGTCTAGGGTTTTTGGAATTTCTGTTTATTGACAAAAGGCCTTCAGATCCTCATTGTAATCATCTTCTCGTGAATGAGCGCAATCGTCACATATCTTCTCAGAGATAAGCTGCCACCATTCTGGCAAGCTTGTTTCCGCTGCATTTTACAGTTTCATCTTATTTCATTATTGAATAGAAAACCAGTTTTATTGTATCTCTGTTATTTTGTGTTAAGAATTTGTTAATAATTTGTATTCATTTCATTCTGCTCATAAAATCTGGACCAATGGTATCATAACAGTCTTCTCCTTGTCGTCTTAATGCATGTCCCCAACGAGGTCAGAGTACAAAGAGTTGGGTCTTGAGCTTGTTTCTCTTGAGGAAAAAATCTCTCACATGCCCAAGCAACCTCTCATGGTAGGAGAAAATAAAGATGATGGGATAGGATATCCTTTCAAACTATTGATTGAGGAAGCTCTCATGCAACAGAGGAACTAGATGATGGATAGTTTTGTACAAATCCTTCAGCAGCTACCAACAGGCGACGCATCTTCTTCGAGCGAAGGTGCCACCCCCTTCAAGGTACAAATAAACTTCGATATTCCTATATTTGAAGGTCAGATAGACGCATATGCTGTAGACAATTGGTTGAATCTGCTAGAAGGGTATTTTTTTGTCCATAACTTCTCCAATAGAGAAAAGATTACTTTTGTGCTCCTCAAAGCCGTCCCTCATGTCAAAGATTGGTGGGAAACGTTATGTGAGCAAAATGAAATAGAGGAACCCTCATTATTTACAGTCACAACCACCTGGGATTCGTTCAGAGATTCTATTAAGGAACAATACTACCCTGTCGGAAGTTACGACGACTAATATACCAAATGGACCACACTGCGGCAAGAAAGAGATCAAACAGTGCCAAATTTCACAAATATCTTCCATACCTTGCGCACCAAGTTGGGTATCAAATATTCGGAGCGACATCTGGTGCTCAAGTATTACAGTGCTTTGCATAGATACATGAAGACCAAAATGGAATTTCTAGACATCTCATCCTTGGGCGCGGCCTACCGATATGCCGTCAAAATTGAGCAGAAGCTCAAACAAAAGACGCAGCAGTTTGGGCCTGGGAACCCCTCACAAAAAAAGCCAGGAAAGGGTGGCCCCAACCCACAGAACAAGGGACAGAGAAAATATGGACAGTATCAGGACAACTAGTCCAAGCCGCAATCAAATAAGGACACTAGAAAGACAAAGAAAGATACCGGGAAGTGGTGCGACTTCCATAAGATCCCTTAGCATAACATTGTTGATTGTCACTCAAAGCAGTCGTTGGTGGCCGAAGTGAAAGCTTCTTAATCAGATGTGGATTCTGACTCTAAGCTAGAACCAGAAAGGGGAAGACGGATCATTGACGCAGAACCCAATGCCACCATTTCTACCACCAAGCTCCAGCCTGGTGAACCAGACGATCCAGAAGAAGGAGAGTGCCTCTTCGATTCACAAATGTGGGTAAAAGGCACCCCACTGCACTTCATCATTGATAGAGGTAGCCAGAAGAAACTCATCTCTGCAGAGGTCATCAAGCGGTTGGCCCTCCCACAATGCCTCACCCACAACCCTACACCATTGGATGGCTCCGCCAAGGAAGTGATCTTCGCATTAGCCAATAGTGTCGACTGTCATATGACATAAATCCCTTCAAAGACGAGGTATTGTGTGATGTTTCTCCTCTCGAAGTTTGTGATGTTCTTTTGGGCCAACCTTATTTATAGAAACGTCATATTGTATATGAGTCTAGGCCTCGTAGTGTTATTATTACTTTGAACAAGAAATTGTACAAGATACCTGAGGCAGCCCCACCTAGTGCTATTTCCTTGATCTCTGCTAAGCAATGCAGGAAGGTCATCTCTTAGACGGGGAAGTTTGTCTTCTTCGTGATTCGCTCTCAGAATAAGAAAAATATCATAGCCACATCCAGGGTCTCTGTGGCCAACCTCTCCACATAGCAGAAGCAAGTAGATAAGGTGGTGGAAGAATAATCAGATATCTTCTCCTCACCTACTGAGGTACCTCTGCACTGCCAGGTCAAGTACCCCATTGATCTGACCCCCATTGCACTACTGCCCAATGGGCCAGTCTATCATCTCTCTATGTTAGAGAATGAGGAGATCACGCAACAAATCCAAGAAGTGATCCACAAGGGGCACATCCGGCCCAACTCATCAAGTTTCGAGAGCCCAATCATGTTGATACAGAAGAAAGATGGAACCTGGCGACTCTGCATTGATTACTGGGCTCTGAATAAAATCACAGTCAGAAAACGGTACCCGATTTCCCGAATCGATGACCTCCTTGATCAACTCACGGGGGATAAATACTTCATTAAGATTGATCTGAAGTCTGGCTACCACCAAGTCTCAATAAAACAGATAGATGTATGGAAGACCGCCTTAAAATCAAAGGAAGGCCTTTTTGAATGGTTGTTCATGCCCTTTGGTTTGACAAATGTTCTGGCCACGTTCATGAGGATGATGGACAATCTCCTACGACCATTCACCAATAATTTTGTAGTGGTGTATCTGGATGACATTCTCATTTACAGCAAGACTTGGGCCAAACACTTGCAGCATATTCAGTAGGTTCTGCACACCCTGTGGTAGCAAAAGCTATACGCCAACTTGGAAAAATGCTCCTTCGGCATGGACAGGGTCCATTACCTTGGCTACATCATTCATCAGCATGGTGTACATGTGGATCCAGCCAAGATCCATGTCATTCATGACTGGCCAACCCCAACCACACTCACTGAGCTTCAGAGCTTCTTGGGCCTTTCCAATTTCTACCGCATGTTTGTGTTGGGATTCTCCCATATTGCATGGGCCATTAGCCAAGTCACCAGGGGTGGTGGTAAGAAAAAAATTGCGTGGGGTCGGTCCCAACAACAAGCGTTCGATGATTTGAAGCAATGCTTGTGCTCATCCCCAGTACTTTCACTACCATACCTACAACATCCCTTTGAGATCAAGACAGATGCTTTAGACTATGTTGTGGGCACCGTTCTCACTCAGCATAGCCACCCTGTGGCCTATCATAGTGAGACACTATCCGATGTTGTCCGTAAGTACCCTACTTATGAAAAAGAAATGTACTCCATTGTGAAATCCTACCACCAGTGGAGACATTAAATTCTTGGGAAGGAGACAGTCATCCACACTGATCATAAGCCACTGTAGTTTATGCACACATAGGGAAAATTACAGAGTGACCGCCATCAAAAGTGGTCCACATACTTGCAGCAATTCCACCTCAACATCATGTATAAAACAGGAAGCACCAATTGCAGTGTTGATTGCCTCAATAGACCACTAGTCTCAGCACTCACCACGGTTCTAGACTCTTGCGGCCATGATACCTTTGGATGGCCCCAACTCTGTGAGACAGACTCGGACTTCGCCACCACCTACCAAATGTCGGGTGCGAACATAGTTGTCGATAATTTCTATCTTCAGGATGGGTTGTTGTGTCATCTGGACCATATTTGTGTTCCATCAAGCGAGTGAGTGAAGATGATCTGGGAATCCCACTACAGTCGAGTGGCAAGACACTTCATCATCGAAAAGACAATGGCGATGCTACAGAAACATTTCTACTGGGTGAAACTTCGACAGGAGGTCAGCAAGTATATCAGGTCCTGCACTGCCTGCGTTATTGACAAACCAACCACTAAGAAATGGGGCCTATACACCCCTCTTCCTACTCCTGACAGGCCATGGGAATCCATCTCAATGGACTACATGCCGGGCCTCCCATCCACCAAGCAGGGAAACGACTGTGTTTTTGTTTTTGTTGACCTCTTTTCTAAGATGGCGATTCTGGTTGCCTGCAAGAAGAGCATCACAGTAGAGGCCACTACCAAGCTCTTCTTTGAACAGGTCTAGGTACATTTTGGAATCCCACAAACCATTGTCTCATATAGGGACAGTCGATTTCTCAACACATTCTAGTTGAGCCTCTGGTCACTGTTGGACACCAAGCTAACCAAATCCATGGCCTTCCACCCCCAGAAAGATGGCCAAACCGAGGTCGTAAATCGAATGGTTGTGCATATCCTTCGCATGTATAATTCAAAGCACCCTCACACATGGGATGAGAGCCTTCCCTATGTCTAACCTCAATACAATCGAGCCCTACATCGCCCAACCAGCCACAGCCCCTTTCAGGTGAGGTTGGGATTCCAACCATTGGGTCCCATAGATGTTTCACTTCCCCTTGCGTTCACCTTGACCGACTCATATCCTGTTCCAACTGAAGCTAACAAAGCCACCTGGTTCATTGAGTGGATCCAGCACATCCCCCAACATGTTCAGGATATCCTACAGAATTCCAATGACAAGTACAAACAGCGCCATGATCAACATCGGGTGCCACATAATTTTTAGGTGGGCGACAAAGTTTGGTTGCACTTGCAGAAAGAACGCCTTATAGGACCCCATCAAAAGCTTCTCCCATTCCTTTATGGGTCGTACACCATCACCAAGGTCATGGGGGATAATTCTTTTGATCTCAACATTCCTCCTTTCCTTAGCCTACACCCAGTGTTCAACGTGGATCTCATTCGCCCTTATTTCCCACCATTATTGGACACCTGTGATGTAGCAGAACACTTGAAACCAATAGAGCTCAACCCCAACTGCATCCAACAGACATCCAACGATCATATTGTGGACACACAGATCAAGGGAACTCAATAACAAAGGATCCAGCTTTATCGAGTCATCAAAGCAGGGCAGCTCCTGCACCAAGGCAAGTGGCTCACCCGGGGCCAAATTCAGCAGAAATTTCCTCATCTGATGGGGGAACTCAACGCAATGGATACCATTTCTTCCTAAGGAGGGAGGATTGATCCATATGGATATCGGTAGCCACCCACCTTTTCCAACTGGATCAAAACAGTTTTCTGGTAATTTTGGCAATCTACTATTTCTAGCAGTTTTCACTTCCGGGGCCATTTTTTAGGGGCTATTATCGCACAGTTTGTAGCTAGAACAAAGGCTATAAGATAGAAGGCCAAACTGGTGTAACATGAACCAATCCCACCCAATGTCACCACAATGGGATGGTTCTTTCTATTTAGGGAGGTTAGGCCCAGGGGAGACATCCCCGGTGACCTGGTGTTTTGAAGAGGCAAAAGGCTAATAAGACCAAGATAAGGTTTCCCCCTTCACAAGTCACCACCCAAACATATAGTCTGGCCAAAGGCCAATAATGAAACAAAACCCCCAAAGAAGTGTACCTACCTGGAACAAAGCAACAACAAATTGATATTTTCAAGCAATTCAATGGGTTAATACTTCATAAGGCTATCTGATAAATATATAAGCAATATGGCAATAAATGTTAACAAAGTCAATGTTTATCAATAGCAATGGAAATTTATAACACTTCACCAATAAATATTAGAACAATGTAGCATTCAATATAACTAATCAACACCTTATTCAATTAATGCTTAAACCATCATTCAATTGCTTTTAAAACCAAACGTTGTTTCTTTAAAGATGAAATAACCAATGATGACATCAGCAACTAGGGTTAGAGTAGTTAGGGTTTGAAATTCAAAGAGTTTTGAGAGTGTTGTGATTAATTTTTCACTTCAATGTTGGAGGACTCTAGATCAGTGCCTTAGGGTTTAATGGAGTCAAAGGTGAAGGACGCAAGAGTTGAAGGATGGAAAATTTCAAGGACTAGAGGGAAGAGTTTTGAGGTGTTGCTCAAGCAAGGCCTCAAAATCAAAACCCTAGGAGAGAGAGGCTCACTCCAGTGTTTCTACAGAAAGGCCTCGTGCTCTCTCCTCCCTCACGGCAAAACGGCTAGCTCAAGAATAAAGTATATAACCAAAACAAGAGGGCTTGATGAGATAAGTTGTTGCTACAGCAAGGCCTTTCAAAAAACCCTAGAAAGAGTACGGCCCTAGTGTAGTAAACCTAGGGCAGGGACATCTCACTCTTCTTGGCTTCAAAATAGCATGGCTAGCAAAGAGGAAGAGGAAATAGGAGTGTAGCTATGGCTAAGCTCTTTCTTTCCTCAACAATGGTTAAAGATTTCTCTATCAGGGGACATGAGACAATGACCTACTTGTGTGCTTGTCCCCTAAGGTTTTGATTCAACAATATTCATAAACATATGCAATAAATTAAACTACAACCATTCAATCAAGAAGTTTTGCAGAAAAATACTTACAATTCACCAAGAAATAACCATGCAAACCCTAGTTGTAACACCTTCCTTCAAGAGAAACACCATAGAATGCCAAAAAAATGTCTTCCTTCAACAAGTGCACCTCACTTAATCAGCTAAATACCCAATATAGGGCACAAATTGCAGACGTCCTTATGGAGTGGATGAGTAATGATGAAAAAATGAGAGTCAAAATCCCTCATTTATACAAAACCTTGACCTAATTATACATTTTAGGTCAGGTAAAAAGGCCAACAAGGCCATAATATCAAATCATACTGTTTTACATTAAATTGTCAATCTAAAACCCCAATCAAGCAAAAAGGTAAGGCATCACCCCTTTCTAGGGTGACGTTAGCCCCTATTAGGGAAAGTGCAGCCTCCAAAAGCAAGACGTTAGCCCTTTTTGGGCTCCTCCAAGCTGCCACACATGCCAACTATCCTGTCCATCTACCAACATGCTCATGATAATGTCATTAGCCTCCTGGTGATTTCCTAGGCCATATAGAGCCAACATCCCACTAAAAATGGGTCAATCCCCCTAGGTCCAGCTGTGTCGGGGTGCCTATAGTGGAACATTCTCTTCTTCTCTGGTGCAAAGTCTCTAATCAACCTTTGTCCTGTCTCTACCCCCTGATGGGGTCTCAACATCCATCTGGTGGGATCTTCAGCCCCATGGAGGTCCGAACTGATCATGTCCCCATGTGTACTGGTCTAAATGGTACCTATCCGTCGAGAATGGTACTACACATCAAAGGATACGCCCTCCATGGGCTCATCAATCAAGGGATCATAGAAATTTCAATCACAGGGATCATAGAAATGTCAATCACATGTCATCATCAATATTATTAAACATATGCACAAAATCCATAATACATCAATCAATAGCTCAAAGACATTTACACAAGCTTGCAATACAAGTCTGAAGAAAGAAATAAGGAGTCATATTGGGCTAGTGTCCACAAGAAAAGGAAAGTTCCCGAAAAGACCTCATCCAAGCCATGTAAGTGGGTGATGTGGTCAGGGGATGTCCAAGCATGTGGATGCAGTGAAGGCTAAGGATGCAAAAGTGTTACCTGTGGTTGCCTTTGTAGAAGGTGAGTTGTACCTGTCACAGATGCATTTTTTCCAAGATCATTCTTGCCTTTATTATTTTTATTATTTTTTGTTTTTTGTTTTTTTTGTTCAACAGATAATCAAGGGACACTGCCTTGGCATGGTGACCAGAGCTAACAACGTTACCCACAATTACTTTCACAGAGATGAGAAGGTTGGCTCATGATGAGACCCCCTTTCCCTTGGCCATGCAACCAAGAGTCACTACCCTAGCGTGGTAACCAGTTGGTGGCAATGTCATACTGTTAGGTACCCATGGTCCTAATAGGCTGGCTCGTGATGAGACCCCCTATTCTCTGGTTAGGTATTGTCTTATTAATTTTTAGAGTCCCTCTTGTTTCTTGTTGAGAAGCCTTTTATTGCTTTCTTGGGGATCCATGGGCGAAGCATCTCGAGGTTTTATTCTTAGGCTTTTATCTTTTACCAGCTTACTTTTACCTTCTGGGCCTTTAGCCCCTTCTTCCCACGAGGTAAGGTGCAGTCCTGAAAATAGGTCAACCCAATGCCTGGACAAGGGGAAAGGGATAAGTGAGCAGGAAGTAAGATGAAAAGGTGGTGATATGATGGGAGCAGACGATGGCTTTTCATAAATCCCCCAGTGGCAAACCAAAACCTATAGATACAGGCTTGCTAGGGCACCCTATCAATCCCCCCAAACATGGTCAAGTGGGAAAATGTAAGATCCAAGTAGTTGTTATAAATAAAAGGAATCAGATGCATACATTTAAAGGTTTTAATGATCAAATGTGACACATACCATGATACCTAGAATAATTACCTCATGAAGCAAGAACCTCTTTTGATACAGGACCAAACCGATGGTGATGGATGTTGTTGTTGCTGAAAAGATAAATACGAAGGAATAAGAAAAGGTGGGCCATGCTCATGTCAATCCTGCTCTCGGTACACCATGTCTAGGGCATGTGGGCCTCGAGACATGATCTCCTAGTTATCCCTGATAAGTGGGGATAACAGGGCCTAAATGAAATTTTTTCAGGATTGTCCCAACTCAATTATAGATGAAGGAATGATTGAGGCCCCAAAATGAATCTCCTCGACGATGCCTTTCCAACGGGCTATCATACGCCTAAAACGGAGATCGTATGCAAAAGTTACGACCCCGGGAAGTTAATGTACTAACTTACCCAATCGATGCCCACATGACTTTTTGCTCTTCATCTCCTAGGGTTGGGTTTTTGGATGTCTAGGGTTTTTTTCATTCCTGTTTATTGTAAAAGGCCTTTAGAGCCTCATTGTAATCATCTTCTTGCGAATGAGCGCAACCATCACATCTCTTCTCATAGATAAGCCGCCACCATTCCAGCAAGCTTGTTTCCGTTGCATTTTACAGTTTCAGCTTATTTCATTATTGAATAGAAAAATAGTTTTACTGTATCTCTGTTATTTTGTTTAAGAATATGTTAATAATCTGTATTCATTTCATTCTACTCATAAAATCCAGATCACCTGCGAAGTAGATGAAGTCTCACCTGAGGTAGAGGCAGGGGGATTGCTGGAATCAAGTGTCTACAACCTAGCTGGGACACAGATCTATGATTACAACAGCTTAACAGAACACTTAGCCAACAATATGCATTAAGTTCTGATTCTTATTCACATCACAGATTAACCCTAAGTGTAGATCAACACAATAGTAATCAAGATTAAGCACATCTAATCATTTTGCACATAACATCAGAACAGATCTAGAATTTATTCATATATCAAGCACTAAGCATCAATGGATCTACCTATCACACATCAAGAACAATGCACTAAGAAAATATAACATAAACATCATGAACGCATTGCACAAAGCACAATAACACAGGATATACGTGGTTCACCCCAGTGTGGGGCTACGTCCACCAACTCTTCTTCTTCTTTATTATTCTCTTCCAATCTTCTTACATGTATCAAGCCACAGAGCCAACTCCGCAAAGGACAGGAGATCTGCGCACACCTCGCCAGATCCTCCTTCCTCGAATTGGATCAAAGCACAAAGCCTTACACAGCCTGTCACTTGCACTAAGTCGATTCTAGTAACTATAACTACTTCTTACATTCTTAGCTACTTGTTTATACATTACAAAAAGGGCCTAGACATGGGTAAACCCATGGCCTGATATCCCATACTCGTTACATAAACCCTAAAAGCCCAAAAAACCCGCAAAATAGGTGAGATCCCACGATCTTCGCTTCGCCTGGGCGCTCCGTCTTCGACCAGCCTATCGAAGTCCCAAAAATGGTCAAACATGACCAGCGTTTCCTCCAAACTTAGTCAAGGGCCAACATCTACCATGTTGGAACTTTGGTCTCTTCTTGCTAGTCTCTAAGATTTGCTAGACTCCTTTGAAATTGGGTCTCTCTTTGCCAATAGGCCAGGCTTAGGCTCACCTTACATGGGCTTGTGGGTGGTAGACTTTTTTCTTGGTTAGAAAGAGCCCACAATGTAAAGAGACAAGGAGTTTGGGATTTTGGATTTAATATTGGTACAGTGTAGGGGAAGTTCAAAGAAATGCAAGGAATTTGTCGACCTAGGCTTGAGGCATTTAAATAATGGAGTGATGTCCTCAGTGATGATATCGGCGGTAGAATACAACAATATATTCTCTACAGTGGTCAAGAAATAAGTGGAAGAAATAGAAAATAGGGTAAGGGAGAAACGTGGTAGGACATTTGGTGACAAAGTGGATTAGGAGGTAATGTCATGGGTTCTAGACATGATTTTTTTAAGAAGCAGAGATACAAAATATCTCAAGCTAGTTAGCATGTACTGGTACATGAAGACCTTCATAGCCATGACTATTGAAGTAAGGCACATTTAGCATAAGGAAATCTTTAACAAACTCGAGCAATTGGACCAAAAATATGAGAGTTTAATCAAGGCTATGTGGGGGTCTAAGGTAGAAAGTGAGAACCCATAAGAGGATGGATGAATTGTTATGGCCAAGGAAGAAGTGCAAGGCAAAACAAGAGTGGGTGGTATCCCAATATGAGGAAGTTATTGGAGTTAATTAAGGAAGGGATACCCCACCGACCTTTATCAACATTACTTCGAGCTCAAACTCCGATGATTAACCTAGACAATTTCAAGTTAAGCGAGATCATGTTCTCTTTTTATATATTAACATTGTTGGTAACTCTTCTAATTTACCTTGAACTTAAACTTAATAATCATGCTACTACTTTTTTTTATTTTATAAATATCTTGTTAAAATTCTTATATAGAAAAAGATAT
>JZKD02S1694430.1:122055-133310 GCA_000966675.3 Picea glauca | reverse complement strand
AAAATGGTACTCTTGTTGTTTCAACTGAGAACTGAAATGTTGTTGGAGCTGCTAGTTGCTCTCACTGATATCAATGTTGAATGTAGGTAACTCAGCCTTTGTTGCAGATCTAGAACTGTCACACACTAACTTAAAAATATGATCATCATCTTTGTCCCCATATCTATTGTGATTTCCCTTGATCTGTAAATCTGAAATTTGATGGCTGCCTACATTGGTTGTAAGTTCTATTTGACTAATAGGCAGTGGATCCGTATGGTTTGTAATTGGAATAATTAAATTTTCAGATGTACAATAGTGAGAAGATGATGAAGCAGAAAAACTTTCATCTTTATCATATAACATAAATTCTTCACAACAATGTTCAAGAAGAAATTCCTGAGAGAAAAACCTTTCGCATTGATGATGAAATGTTGTATGATTTTTTTTTAAAGAAGATATACTAGAAAAAGGTAAACATCTATACCATTCGCGAGCATCACCTTCCAACAAATACATAAACATATTCATAAGCACATCTTCATCATGAATATTTAACTGAACCATGCATTGATGAAATCTGATGAGATGATCTGAAGGATTGTCTTCTTTCTTTTCTGCAAATATTGGAAGATGATCTCCCCAAATATCTATAGAAGGAACTGGATGTGGGAAACCAGGAACTTTTGAGAAGTCAAGAGGTGCAAACTCCGAGCCAAAATAGCTGCAAACGCCTTTGAATATTGTGGAGTCGCCACTGAATCCGTCCTTCATGGAGTCGCCAGATAGATGATTACAACCAAGAAAATTTCCATACTTTGTCTATCATCAAAGTTGGATCTATGTCGTCTCCCAGGGAAGTTATCTTCAACTTTAGTCTTCTGTTCCCCGGCAACGACGCCAATTTGTTGTCACTCCAAGAAACTCTTTGAGGTTGTAAGACAAAGATGCTTGGTAACTTAAAGTAAACTTGTTTTTTATTTTTGTATGTGTGTATCAATGGGATAACTCAATTACAGCATGGTATTCAGACAGTCAAAATGAGAATCAAATGAACCAGTGCTCTCAAGGATCAATAATCAGATGATAGTTTTTAAGTGTGTGAGAAAAAAATGCTTATAAACCAAATACAAATGTAAGGTTTAATAAACAATGATAAGCAACTATTAATCAAGTTATGAGCTAACCAATGATATGACAGTCATTCTGCAGCTAAAACAACTTGAATAAGAGTACAGAAGGAAAGATGAGAATCTGACATCAATAGAGAGAGAAAACTGTGATTTGTATTATCATATGGAAAAGTTTGTTTTCAATATAGTATATTCTGTATCCAAAATCGAACCCTTTGCCTCTTAAATCTATGAGCTTAAATAATCTTTACAAATTATTTTCAAGATCCTCAAAAGATGGATCTGATATCCTCTTTTCTTATCTCAAATTTGAAATTGTGATGTGGCTGGAAGAGATAGAAATTTCTGGAAAAACGCTGCTCTAAGATTCACCTATATCCTCCAAATCACAATAGATCTTGGGAAACGGAGAGAGGTTATTGAAGAGCAGTCCGTTCTTATGAAAAACCTCCTTCAGTTTCTAAAAATAGTATTCCGACTCATCATAATCTATTCTTAAAGACAATGATTAAAATAGGAAAAACAAAGTATTTAATTTCTGGAAATATGGTGCTCAAAGATTGACCTATATTTCACAAATCACAATAGATATTGGAAAACTAAGAGAGGTTATTGAAGAACCGCCCGTGCTTATGAAAAACCTCCTTTGGTTTCAAACAATACTCTTCTAGATGATCAAAATCTGTCTCCCAAGAAGGTGACTAAAACAGGAAAATCCGTCATATCCCTACATTTTATGATTTGATCTCTAGAATATTTCTATTGATCAAATGAAGTGCCACCTGCACTCATGGATGAGATTTGATAATATATATTATTAGTCATCATCGTCTACTCCTTAATAAACTCAACCAAGTCGAATTTGACCTTTTGACCAAAATAATACATTTTGGAAAATTTATGAAAATGATGCCTCATCTTGTGGGGAACTTTTGATTTCCTTCTCGAGCTCTAAATGAAGATATGAAAGTACCATTGGAAAGATTAGGATGTCTAGTTGTCAAGAAACTATTTGAGCGTGTAAAAAAAACTCTCCACGGCTCATAAAATTGATTTTTCCAAGGTAGTTTATCAGTTGAAAAATCTGCACTTTCACCAGCTCACTACACTGTGAAAACAATCATTTCGCTGGTGAAAAGGGAGACTTTCACCAGCTTACTACACTGTGAAAAAATCATTTAGCTGGTGAAAGATAAAATTTGTTTTTTGGTATATTTTGAGATGCCACATCATTTTTTCATTGGATAATATGATTTAAAGCGAATCTTATATACTTTAAAAACTTAAAGATTTATAAATAAATCTTTACCTTATTATCATCTTATGATATGATATCAAAATAAATTGCAAGGCATTTTTTATCGGTAACATAAGGTCTCCTGCTCTGCTCGGGGGTGACACTTGAGGATGCCTATGGTTGGGTGGCAATGGAAGAGCATTTCCTATGGAAAAAACGAGCATACCCATTTTTGTTTTTTGTAATCTGTGCTTGGTTAATCTTCTTGATATCCTGGTTATTTATTGTTGTTGTAAACTAGTCTAACATTCAAAAATTCAACAGATTGGATGATGTTTTTAGTTGGAAATTGTGATATGGAGATATTGTTTTTGGAAGAAAAGAACTCTGCGTTTTTCTTGAACAATATTCATTTGTTGGTTCTCACCCATGCTACCATTTTTCATTCATTATAAAGACTCTCATATTCCCAATGACCCTATCATTCCATGTTCAATTGCAGTTGATTATTAAATTCAATATTTGGTGGGTTGTGTCAATGGATGGATTGCATATGCTTTTGTTGTGAATTTTAGAGCCAACATCTCAATTTTATTTATGTAGAGTATTAGTGAATGGATTGTTAAAATTTTTCATATTATAATTGGAATATTGCTTCAGAATGAGTTTCTTTAGTAGGGGCAACAATGGCAGAGGTGCAAACAGAGTTAGAGAAAATAATTGGCAAAGAGGCCATAGAAGGGCACATTTTTCAACACATTTTGGCATTGATCCGCAAGAATTATATCAACTTTTTCAGGATGGGTTTTAATCTAGTTGGCTAAGGAATTATGCCACCTAGACCCGAGAGGCCTCATTTCCAACCACATAAAAATTTCTCTGGTATCCATGTTTCCCCTCATGTTTCTATGCAGCCACAACCACCTGACAATTATGGCTAGGAAGAGATTGTCCATTAGTCTGTTGCACATCATAATGGTTGGCCTCCATTCAACCCAAATGCCTAAGATGATCGTGTTGCATCACCAGTACAGTCCTCTCATGTAAGAAAAAGATTAAAAATTGTCACTCCTGAGCCATAATTAGATAAAGGAAAAGAAGTGGCTAATCCCTCTCGGTCTTCCAAGGACTCCTTTGAAGCAGTGTCCTCTCATCTCCACCTCAAATATAGTTTCTCCCATGTCATCAGTGAAATCCATCCACAAGGTTCCAATCAATTGAAGGTTGTTGCATAGGACAAATCAGAAAAGGGATCAAGAGAAGGCAACAGTGAAAATAAACAAAACGATTCTCACAACAAATATGGTTTTCAATGCTTTTAATGTTATTTTCTTTTGAGGACATTTTTTATTGGTATGAAAGAATGTTTGGACAACACACATTTAAACAAAATGTTTTGGACATCATGGATATGATTCTATTTTTTACTATAGTCATGTTTTATTTTTATACTAAAATATTTGACTATTTATATGAGGATGGGAGTTACAAGGTGAATATTTGAGTTAATTTTTTGGGTACTATATTTCACATTTTTATGATCATTAAAGAAATGAAAATTGGAGTGACAAGGGGTCCCACCTATTTATTTATTATTTAAATAGACCCTTATTTATGTATTATTATTATTTTGTCTCAGCGAATTAGTTAAGCTAATCAAGCTTAACAAAAGAAAGGTAGTTGAACTACCATAACTTATTAGGAAAGAATAAAATCTTAATCAAAAGAAGTGACAAAGGGAGATAGAACAGAAGGAGAAATTTTAATATAAGGTATGATTTGTACTTGTGAGATACTTATTTTCTTCATTCGTTTTGAGTTTACTAGAAAGATTAACTATCTTGATAACAACAGGGTCTTATTGAAGGTAAAAGGATTCAACACTGAATCATATCTTTCAACAGTTTGTTTCTAAAGGTGTATGTCTATCATTTATAGTCTGTGTGTTCTTGTTTGTTTATGAATTAGATTTCATGACTGGTAAAGAATATTTTGCCAAGTCAAGTGACAACATTTTTATGGCAAGTTGATCTAGATCTTTAGCTTCAGTTTTCTTTTGTTGTCGGAGTCTTTTTGTATGGTGTCTATCGGAGACTTCTAAATGCGACTTTGGTCCCCACCCTTGTAGGGGCTTGTAAAGAAAATTATTCTTTGTATCTCAGAATGAAGTTAATAAAAAAATAAGATTTCTTATTTTAGTCTCACATGTGTATCTTAATGATATTTTTCAGATTTGGATTTTATCCTTATCTCCTATCCATGTACACACATATGTATATTTCTGCTTTCTTTCTTTTGCACAGTTACATATAAATATAAAATCAGCCTTGGTCCCTTGTACATATTACCTTTGGATTAAGTGATTGTTTTGAAGATAAGGCTATAAACTTCAGGTAACATTCCCAACTATCTTTCCTTAGCCTAACAAGATCTGAATTTTTTCGAGTAAGGTCCTTTGTACCTTTTCCTCAACATTGGGCACACCATCTTACATGTACATAGTATTGCTAGAGAGCACACATCGGATTAATTGTTGATGGGGCGATTTCACCATCTATATGGTTGACTTCATCACCTACAAGACTGATATTCTCCTCTGCACCTTATTGTCCCATATTGTCATTTACAGGTTGATTACTTTGGTATTCTGGCAGAGGCAATACACAACCATATACCAGGTTCTTGTTTATCATTTATTGTTTGGTTTGCTAAAGATTTCCCAATGTATTTTGCAGTGGTCATGAAAATAATACAATCAGTCCATCTGAGTTATGAAATGGGTGTTACCTTGTAAATTGTTAGTGGAAATTGAAATCATAAGTAAACAATTGTTAGAATGTGTTATTCGCATATGTGAGTGAATATTAGCAGTGAATAATTTATTTCTTGAAGAATTTTGTATCATATTAAATACTAGTTCACAAACTGTTTGTGAAAAGTACCAACAAGAACTCCCAAAAAAAAACACCAAAAATAGTAGCTGGAATATTACAAATCCCATGCTTGTCTATGAATATTTAAAGGAAAAGGGACTTGTTCAATAAAATGAAAACAAAAGAAAAAGGCAAAAGGGGTAGTAAGAAACAATGTCGAGGAAAGGACTCAATGCTAAAGCTCCCTCTTAAAGGCTCCTATATAAAATCCTAGCTCTTGAAAGCTACTTGAATAAAATTGCAAGACCTATGCAACATATAAAATGACTTTGAGGGTCATCAAATGAATTTTTCACTTTTCCCTTCCATAATTATTCATCACATCACCTACCTTTTACCTANAAAATGGTACTCTTGTTGTTTCAACTGAGAACTGAAATGTTGTTGGAGCTGCTAGTTGCTCTCACTGATATCAATGTTGAATGTAGGTAACTCAGCCTTTGTTGCAGATCTAGAACTGTCACACACTAACTTAAAAATATGATCATCATCTTTGTCCCCATATCTATTGTGATTTCCCTTGATCTGTAAATCTGAAATTTGATGGCTGCCTACATTGGTTGTAAGTTCTATTTGACTAATAGGCAGTGGATCCGTATGGTTTGTAATTGGAATAATTAAATTTTCAGATGTACAATAGTGAGAAGATGATGAAGCAGAAAAACTTTCATCTTTATCATATAACATAAATTCTTCACAACAATGTTCAAGAAGAAATTCCTGAGAGAAAAACCTTTCGCATTGATGATGAAATGTTGTATGATTTTTTTTTAAAGAAGATATACTAGAAAAAGGTAAACATCTATACCATTCGCGAGCATCACCTTCCAACAAATACATAAACATATTCATAAGCACATCTTCATCATGAATATTTAACTGAACCATGCATTGATGAAATCTGATGAGATGATCTGAAGGATTGTCTTCTTTCTTTTCTGCAAATCTTGGAAGATGATCTCCCCAAATATCTATAGAAGGAACTGGATGTGGGAAACTAGGAACTGTTGAGAAGTCAAGAGGTGCAAACCTCTGAGCCAAAATAGCTGCAAACGCCTTTGACATTTGAATATTGTGGAGTCGCCATTGAATCCGTCCTTCATGGAGTCGCCAGATAGATGATTACAACCAAGAAAATTTTCATACTTTGTCTATCATCAAAGTTGGATCCATGTCGTCTCCCAGGGAATTTATCTTCAACTTTAGTCTTCTGTTCCCCGACAACGACGCCAATTTGTTATCACTCCAAGAAACTCTTTGAGGTTGTAAGACAAAGATGCTTGGTAACTTAAAGTAAACTTGTTTTTTATTTTTGTATGTGTGTATCAATGGGATAACTCAATTACAATATGGTATTTAGACAGTCAAAATGAGAATCAAATGAACCAGTGCTCTCAAGGATCAATAATCAGATGATAGTTTTTAAGTGTGTGAGAAAAAAATGCTTATAAACCAAATACAAATGTAAGGTTTAATAAACAATGATAAGCAACTATTAATCAAGTTATGAGCTAACCAATGATATGACAGTCATTCTGCAGCTAAAACAACTTGAATAAGAGTACAGAAGGAAAGATGAGAATCTGACATCAATAGAGAGAGAAAACTGTGATTTGTATTATCATATGGAAAAGTTTGTTTTCAATATAGTATATTCTGTATCCAAAATCGAACCCTTTGCCTCTTAAATCTATGAGCTTAAATAATCTTTACAAATTATTTTCAAGATCCTCAAAAGATGGATCTGATATCCTCTTTTCTTATCTCAAATTTGAAATTGTGATGTGGCTGGAAGAGATAGAAATTTCTGGAAAAACGCTGCTCTAAGATTCACCTATATCCTCCAAATCACAATAGATCTTGGGAAACGGAGAGAGGTTATTGAAGAGCAGTCCGTTCTTATGAAAAACCTCCTTCAGTTTCTAAAAATAGTATTCCGACTCATCATAATCTATTCTTAAAGACAATGATTAAAATAGGAAAAACAAAGTATTTAATTTCTGGAAATATGGTGCTCAAAGATTGACCTATATTTCACAAATCACAATAGATATTGGAAAACTAAGAGAGGTTATTGAAGAACCGCCCGTGCTTATGAAAAACCTCCTTTGGTTTCAAACAATACTCTTCTAGATGATCAAAATCTGTCTCCCAAGAAGGTGACTAAAACAGGAAAATCCGTCATATCCCTACATTTTATGATTTGATCTCTAGAATATTTCTATTGATCAAATGAAGTGCCACCTGCACTCATGGATGAGATTTGATAATATATATTATTAGTCATCATCGTCTACTCCTTAATAAACTCAACCAAGTCGAATTTGACCTTTTGACCAAAATAATACATTTTGGAAAATTTATGAAAATGATGCCTCATCTTGTGGGGAACTTTTGATTTCCTTCTCGAGCTCTAAATGAAGATATGAAAGTACCATTGGAAAGATTAGGATGTCTAGTTGTCAAGAAACTATTTGAGCGTGTAAAAAAAACTCTCCACGGCTCATAAAATTGATTTTTCCAAGGTAGTTTATCAGTTGAAAAATCTGCACTTTCACCAGCTCACTACACTGTGAAAACAATCATTTCGCTGGTGAAAAGGGAGACTTTCACCAGCTTACTACACTGTGAAAAAATCATTTAGCTGGTGAAAGATAAAATTTGTTTTTTGGTATATTTTGAGATGCCACATCATTTTTTCATTGGATAATATGATTTAAAGCGAATCTTATATACTTTAAAAACTTAAAGATTTATAAATAAATCTTTACCTTATTATCATCTTATGATATGATATCAAAATAAATTGCAAGGCATTTTTTATCGGTAACATAAGGTCTCCTGCTCTGCTCGGGGGTGACACTTGAGGATGCCTATGGTTGGGTGGCAATGGAAGAGCATTTCCTATGGAAAAAACGAGCATACCCATTTTTGTTTTTTGTAATCTGTGCTTGGTTAATCTTCTTGATATCCTGGTTATTTATTGTTGTTGTAAACTAGTCTAACATTCAAAAATTCAACAGATTGGATGATGTTTTTAGTTGGAAATTGTGATATGGAGATATTGTTTTTGGAAGAAAAGAACTCTGCGTTTTTCTTGAACAATATTCATTTGTTGGTTCTCACCCATGCTACCATTTTTCATTCATTATAAAGACTCTCATATTCCCAATGACCCTATCATTCCATGTTCAATTGCAGTTGATTATTAAATTCAATATTTGGTGGGTTGTGTCAATGGATGGATTGCATATGCTTTTGTTGTGAATTTTAGAGCCAACATCTCAATTTTATTTATGTAGAGTATTAGTGAATGGATTGTTAAAATTTTTCATATTATAATTGGAATATTGCTTCAGAATGAGTTTCTTTAGTAGGGGCAACAATGGCAGAGGTGCAAACAGAGTTAGAGAAAATAATTGGCAAAGAGGCCATAGAAGGGCACATTTTTCAACACATTTTGGCATTGATCCGCAAGAATTATATCAACTTTTTCAGGATGGGTTTTAATCTAGTTGGCTAAGGAATTATGCCACCTAGACCCGAGAGGCCTCATTTCCAACCACATAAAAATTTCTCTGGTATCCATGTTTCCCCTCATGTTTCTATGCAGCCACAACCACCTGACAATTATGGCTAGGAAGAGATTGTCCATTAGTCTGTTGCACATCATAATGGTTGGCCTCCATTCAACCCAAATGCCTAAGATGATCGTGTTGCATCACCAGTACAGTCCTCTCATGTAAGAAAAAGATTAAAAATTGTCACTCCTGAGCCATAATTAGATAAAGGAAAAGAAGTGGCTAATCCCTCTCGGTCTTCCAAGGACTCCTTTGAAGCAGTGTCCTCTCATCTCCACCTCAAATATAGTTTCTCCCATGTCATCAGTGAAATCCATCCACAAGGTTCCAATCAATTGAAGGTTGTTGCATAGGACAAATCAGAAAAGGGATCAAGAGAAGGCAACAGTGAAAATAAACAAAACGATTCTCACAACAAATATGGTTTTCAATGCTTTTAATGTTATTTTCTTTTGAGGACATTTTTTATTGGTATGAAAGAATGTTTGGACAACACACATTTAAACAAAATGTTTTGGACATCATGGATATGATTCTATTTTTTACTATAGTCATGTTTTATTTTTATACTAAAATATTTGACTATTTATATGAGGATGGGAGTTACAAGGTGAATATTTGAGTTAATTTTTTGGGTACTATATTTCACATTTTTATGATCATTAAAGAAATGAAAATTGGAGTGACAAGGGGTCCCACCTATTTATTTATTATTTAAATAGACCCTTATTTATGTATTATTATTATTTTGTCTCAGCGAATTAGTTAAGCTAATCAAGCTTAACAAAAGAAAGGTAGTTGAACTACCATAACTTATTAGGAAAGAATAAAATCTTAATCAAAAGAAGTGACAAAGGGAGATAGAACAGAAGGAGAAATTTTAATATAAGGTATGATTTGTACTTGTGAGATACTTATTTTCTTCATTCGTTTTGAGTTTACTAGAAAGATTAACTATCTTGATAACAACAGGGTCTTATTGAAGGTAAAAGGATTCAACACTGAATCATATCTTTCAACAGTTTGTTTCTAAAGGTGTATGTCTATCATTTATAGTCTGTGTGTTCTTGTTTGTTTATGAATTAGATTTCATGACTGGTAAAGAATATTTTGCCAAGTCAAGTGACAACATTTTTATGGCAAGTTGATCTAGATCTTTAGCTTCAGTTTTCTTTTGTTGTCGGAGTCTTTTTGTATGGTGTCTATCGGAGACTTCTAAATGCGACTTTGGTCCCCACCCTTGTAGGGGCTTGTAAAGAAAATTATTCTTTGTATCTCAGAATGAAGTTAATAAAAAAATAAGATTTCTTATTTTAGTCTCACATGTGTATCTTAATGATATTTTTCAGATTTGGATTTTATCCTTATCTCCTATCCATGTACACACATATGTATATTTCTGCTTTCTTTCTTTTGCACAGTTACATATAAATATAAAATCAGCCTTGGTCCCTTGTACATATTACCTTTGGATTAAGTGATTGTTTTGAAGATAAGGCTATAAACTTCAGGTAACATTCCCAACTATCTTTCCTTAGCCTAACAAGATCTGAATTTTTTCGAGTAAGGTCCTTTGTACCTTTTCCTCAACATTGGGCACACCATCTTACATGTACATAGTATTGCTAGAGAGCACACATCGGATTAATTGTTGATGGGGCGATTTCACCATCTATATGGTTGACTTCATCACCTACAAGACTGATATTCTCCTCTGCACCTTATTGTCCCATATTGTCATTTACAGGTTGATTACTTTGGTATTCTGGCAGAGGCAATACACAACCATATACCAGGTTCTTGTTTATCATTTATTGTTTGGTTTGCTAAAGATTTCCCAATGTATTTTGCAGTGGTCATGAAAATAATACAATCAGTCCATCTGAGTTATGAAATGGGTGTTACCTTGTAAATTGTTAGTGGAAATTGAAATCATAAGTAAACAATTGTTAGAATGTGTTATTCGCATATGTGAGTGAATATTAGCAGTGAATAATTTATTTCTTGAAGAATTTTGTATCATATTAAATACTAGTTCACAAACTGTTTGTGAAAAGTACCAACAAGAACTCCCAAAAAAAAACACCAAAAATAGTAGCTGGAATATTACAAATCCCATGCTTGTCTATGAATATTTAAAGGAAAAGGGACTTGTTCAATAAAATGAAAACAAAAGAAAAAGGCAAAAGGGGTAGTAAGAAACAATGTCGAGGAAAGGACTCAATGCTAAAGCTCCCTCTTAAAGGCTCCTATATAAAATCCTAGCTCTTGAAAGCTACTTGAATAAAATTGCAAGACCTATGCAACATATAAAATGACTTTGAGGGTCATCAAATGAATTTTTCACTTTTCCCTTCCATAATTATTCATCACATCACCTACCTTTTACCTA
>JZKD02S1694430.1:88501-111559 GCA_000966675.3 Picea glauca | reverse complement strand
CGAAGTGGGTAAAGATGTCTTCATAAATAAATTCGACAACAGATTTTTTTGTAGCCTTAAATAGGAATTTTTCCTCTACCCACTTGGTGACATAATCTGTACAAACCAAAATATAATTTTTCTTACGAAACATGGGTGAAATTGGTCCTACAAAGTCAAGGGCCCATTTATCGAAAGGTTCTATCATAACTTGGGCACGTAAGGGCATTTCATCAACTGACGTGGGTCTTCCTATCCTTTGACAACTATCACAACTCCTTACATACTTGGAAGCATCCTTGAAAATGCTAGGCCAATAGTAACCTGAATGTAACACCTTATATGATGTACGCTTGTCAGAAAAATGACCACCACATGGTCCATCATGACAACTTCGTATTATTTTTGGTATCTCATCTTCTAGGACACATCTACAAATAATCAAATTAGGACCTGTACGAAAAAGGTCATGGCCAACCCAAGAGTAATTGGCACTTTGCGTAATAATTCTACACTTTTCATGAGATGACAAATGAGATGGTAACTTCCTAGTAGCCAAATAGTTTACCATATATGCAAACCACGGGGTTTTTAGAGAGAGGGAAAAAAGGTGCTCATCAGGGAAACTATCATCAATGGGAATATCATCATCATCACTTTTTATGGGTAAAATAAAATCAACTACCAAATTCTCCTTTCTAGGTCGGTCAAGCACGATGATATTAAAATCTTGCAATAGCAGGAGCCACCTAGTCACTCGGCCATTAGTTATGGGTTTATTCATGAGAAATATAATGGCAGAATGATCTGTGTGTACAAATACTTCATAACCTGTGATGTAGTGGAAAAACTTATTGATAGCATGAACTACTGCCAAGAATTCCTTCTCGGTAACTGTATAGTTTAACTCTGCAGGGGAAAACTTCTTGCTCACAAAATAAATGGCATAGGGCTTCTTGTCTTCTTTATGCCCTAATACTCCTCCTATTGTAGTGTTAGATGCATCAGTGGATATATGAAATGGTAGATCCCAATTGGGACCTCTAAGAACTGGTGCCACAAACAACTTAGCTTTCAGGGTTTCAAAGGCAGTTTGACACTGCTTAGTCCAAACAAAATCAACATCCTTTATTAACAATCCAAACATAGGTGCAACAATCTTTGTGAATTTTTCAATAAATTGTCAGTAATATCCAGCATGTCCAAGACAGATTCTCACCTCTTTCTGAGTCTTGGGGGATGGAATTCTGACGATGACCTCAATCTTAGCAGGATCAACTTTAATCCCTTCAGATGAAACACGATTTCCTAGAAGCACTCCTTCAGTCAACAACATTTTTCATTTTTCATGACTTAAAGACATGTTCATTTCTTGGCATCTGATAAGGACTTTTTCAAGTTATCTAAGGCTTTCTGGTAAGTATTTCCATATACTGTGAAGTCATCCATGTATACCTCCACACAATCATGACTAATATTAGCAAATATCCCTAGTATTTCTCGTTGAAATGTGGCAGGAGCATTACACAATCCAAATGGTAAGACCATATAGGCATAGGTGCCCCAAGGAAAAGTAACAGTATTCTTGTCCTGATCCTCGGGTGCTATGAGAATTTGATTGCACCCGCTATATCCATCTAAAAAGGAGAAATATTTCTTTCTAGATAGGGTATCCAAAACTTGATCAATGAAAGGAAGGGGAAAATAATTCTTCAGAGTGGCCTTGTTAAGCTCCCGGAAATCAACAAAAATTCTCCATTTCCTAGTCACTTTATTTGGAACCACTACAAGTGGGGATATCCATTTACTGTTGGAGATGGGATAAATAAATATGACATTTAATAACTTTTAGATCTCCTCTTTTACTATATCTTTGAGTGTTGGGTTCATCCTTCTTTGGGGTTGCCTAATAGGTGTTACTTCCCCCTGGGTATATATGCGATGAATGCATGTGTCAGGGTGTATACCCTTCATGTCAGTGTATTCCCAGGTGAATTCCCTTGATTTTTATTTAAGGATACTTACTAACTATTTTTGTTGGTCTGCATCTAGCCCAAAGTTTATATGTAGAATTTTTTCTGGGCTAATATCGTAGGGCATGGTATAAGATGTGGCAGAATCGTCTATATCGAAGATAAAATATGTTGGAGATGAAATCGATGGGTCCAACTGTTCCTGAAATTCTTCCCCAAACATGTACTAAAAATGGGGAAACGATTGTGGAAAATCAACACACGTGATAGCAGAAATAAACTGGTTTAGCACATTCTCTGTTATGTGCTTTTGAAGTGCCCATGAATGATCACTTGGAAACACGGGTTCTTCCTAGTCCTCATTCTTGTATGGACATTCAAGCCACCATAGATTCTCCATGATAGGTTGGGATGGTGGATATATGGTGAGATTCTGGATAGAGAATCCATTCGATATGGTCATTTCTCCCTCTCTACATTCGATAAATGCATTGGTTGTGGCTAACCAAGGTCTTCCCAAAATAACGAGATTGCCTTTGGTAGGATCCTTTGAGTGGATGACTAGAAATTCTACTAGGTACTCCCATGAGGCTAAAGTAACTATGATATCATCCAAAATTCCTTCAGGTATAACCCTAGTCTTATCTGCTAATTCCAAAATGGTTGGGGTAGGTCTAAGAAGAGGTTTTAACTCTAATTTCTCCAAGGTAGTGATGCAGGAGCATCGCCAACACATCAAGTGAGCCAGCGCGGGGCAAAAGATAGCTGGACACACGTCAGCACAAATTTTGAAATCTTCTTGAAGTTGTTGTGTGATCTTAAATGAGCCATTAAGATGAAGCACACTTGTATGATGTAATCAGACCTTGAGGAGCTCGCTCTCGTCCTTAGTAGGTAGGAGGCATTTAAAGTAGCTATTGCGGGTAGATAGAATTTAATTCTAGATTAGACAGTTTTAGAGCGCAAGAGGGAAACAGGATATAGACACCCTCATTGTGCATTGTAACATTATTCTAAAGAAGGAAGAGCAAGAGCATGCAGAGAGCTGTGTAAGAACACCCATGTACATATATTTGGATTAATAGAAAGAATTGGTTCAAATTCATGGTTTGTGTTGTTCTCTGTGTATTGATGTTATGCTCATGAATGTTTGCTTCCTGTTATACATTTTCTTTGATATGCTGTGTATATGATTTCACATTCTAAGTTGAAGTCTGAAAGGAAGAGGGAATGCGTTTCAATTGTTTCTCTATCTGAGCAAGAATTCCTGCAAGGAGTGTAGCCGAAGTGTTTGCAAGGAGTGCGTTGACAGAGGGTTCAGATAGGTAGCATTTGTTCTCATTTCCGCAGAATTTCAGTTGGGCACAGGAGCCGTGCAAGGAGTGCGCAGGCGAAGTAAGGTCTCAGGGTTGCGAACCTGAGTAAGGTGTGAGAGACTGCTGCTGCAGGAGTGTGCATAGTCGAAGGTATTCAACACTTGGAAGTGTCCGAGAGTTGTCACAAGGAGTGCGTGCAAAGATCCTCTTTGAGACTTTGAGTTGGGAGAAAGCTCAGGAGGGATAAAGCCTTCTAATCCATTTAATGATAGTGCAGAGAAGTTGCAACTAGAAGTGTTAAGAAAGGCGTTGTAATTTTGCGCGTGGCGGATAAGTTTGTGAAGGAACACTCAGATCATTTGTAGAAATCATCAAAGGGAAGAGACCGACGGTCAGAAATCTGTGGGGAGGATTGGCGAAATCCCGCCAGCCGTTAGATCTGCCAGAGAAGTGAGGAGGTTACGGTTGTGTCTGGAGTTCAAGCTTAGGAGATTGTGGACCGTAGGATTTTCACGTAGAATACCCGTCATCTGTTGGATTGACCAGGATTTGCACAGAGTTTAAGCTTTGTGAATAGGAGGAGGAAAGTTCTGATGAGGGGTGTGGCCATCGAAATTTCGGCGTTCGCGAAATCAGAAGTTCTGCGAGCAAGAGATCGGGAAAATCCATGTTGGGAATCCCGTAAATGATCGGCCCGTCCATCAGTTGGGACACGTGCACGAGATCGGAAGCCCCATCGACATTTTGTTCATCGAGACTCGCATAGGTAAGTGTATTGGGTTTATATAATTGGCGAAACCCGAGGGTTGATCTGAACCGTCCATCCACTTGGGACGCATGTCAGAAATCCGAAGAAAGTTGGTGATCGACATTTTGTGAGTCCTGGAGACAAGGAGTACTTGCATTTCGAAATCGTGAAGTCCGATTCTCCGAAAGGAAAGAGAGTTCCGTGTGGGACCCAATTGACATCATCTCATCAGAACGAGGTATCGGGAATTTTCACGGTGAAAACCCCGAAGTGGCGAGGGACCATCCATCCTTGAGGACGCGTGGTCGAGATCGAAGCTTTCGAGAAATTTCCCAAAAGAAATAGTCCTTAATCGGGAAACCGAGAATCGAGAAATCGGGGATCTCGTGGACAAGAGGTTTAGTTCATTTCGACATTCGAAACCCTGAACCCCGATAGAAGGTATGACTACGGTCATATAAAGGCAGGTCACATGACTAGGGGCATAGCCAGGAGGGGCTAAAGTCCAAAAAGGAGCGCATTGGGATACCGGAGATCGAGAATTTGAGGAAGCAAGTGTTTGTGACATCAAGGATTGCGAAACCTCGAAACCCGATTGTGATTTTCTGTTCGGAACAGAGAAAGAACTGGACCTAAAGGCTGTAAGGTGCCGAAAAAGGCCTGTGGGTCAAATTCAAATAAATATTCCAGGGAAGAATCGAAGGAGCCACTTCGGCTCGAGGGTAAAATTATAACGATCCTTAAGACCGGGAGGTTAGCGCAGGGGCCTTTGCTGAGGAAAAGGGTGCGGTCTGCGTCAGTTTGGTATCAGAGCTTAGAAAAGCTTCTTTTCTTTCTGTAGCAGGAAGCAGGAAGATTCACCATGCCGCCGAGGAGAAGAGATAGACAATCACCCGATCCAGAGGAGGAGAGGGAGACATCTAGAGGAAGGGGTAGACAGGTGCAGAATCCAGAAATAGAAAGAGATCTGCATAACATACGCGCCGGACTTGTGGACATGGAGATAAGACAAAAGTGCACAACTGATGTAGGAGATATCAGTGAGTTCGAAAATGAAGATGATGCTGGACATGGAGAAGAAGAAGTCACAACAGAAGATGCAACAAATGAACACTTGCTTAAAGCTGTTGCAAGGATGGGTGCAAAGGCGAAGATGGAAATTCCAGTTTATGAAGGAAACCTGGATGCTGAATAACTTCTAGATTGGATTAGAGCTTTAGACACCTACTTTGACTATGAAGATGTCGAAGAGGACAAGAAGGTCAAGCATGTTGTCATGAGATTAAGAGGACATGCAACATTGTGGTGGGATGAACTACAAGAGGATAGGCATTGCCAAGGCAAGCAAAAAATTAAGAGTTGGGATAGGATGATTGCAAAGATGAAATAAAAATTCATCCCCAGGGATTACCAGATTACTCTGTTCAGGAGAATGCAGAACCTGAGACAGAAGCTGATGTCAATAAAGGAATATACTGAGGAATTTTACAGGTTGAATATCAGGGCAGGTCATCGTGAAAGAAATGATGAAAAAGTAGCTAGGTATATGAATGGCCTGAGATATGAAATTCAGGATGAGATGAGCATGGTAACCATCCGGACGGTGGAAGATTCTTATCAGATGGCTCTGAAAGCATAAGAGAAGCTGAGCCGAAAACAAAGTTAGAGGGGCCGAGGCAGGAGTTAGCCCAGAGGCAAATCAGTTGCCCAAGATAGATATCAGAAGCCCAAGGAGGACTGGAAGAAACCTCAGACATGGACAGAGAGAGGTGGAACCTCACAGCGAGGGAAACAATATGTTGAACAGAGAAGGAAACATACTGAGCAGAGAGGAGATTATGTTGATAATAATACTTTTCCTCGTACTAGAGGTAGAGGAAGAGGAAGAGGTGGAGTAATCACATGCTTCACATGTGGAAATAATGGGCACAAATCTTACGAGTGTCCAGATAAAAAGAAGGAAGGGGGAGAAACTCACATCGCTGAGGCATAGAGGCAATATGTTGAGGCAGAAGACATTGAAGGCGGAAGATCGTTGATGATGCGAAAATTCCTTTTGACACCAGAGAAAGAGGTGGAAAGTTCATTCCAAAGGACCAGACTTTTTAGGACTACTTGCAAGACCAAGGACAGGGTATGCAAGGTCATTGTAGACAGTGCTAGCATGGACAATCTCGTTTCAACCGAAATGGTAGAGAAGATGGAGCTGGAGACGACTAATCATCCAAGCCCATACAGATTTTCGTGGCTACATAAAGGACATCAGGTAAATGCCACTAAACAGTTTTTAGTTGAGTTTAAGATAAGAGGATATAATGATAAGATATTATGTGATGTCATTCCTATGGATGTGTGTCATCTATTGCTAGGAAGACCATGGCAATATGACAGGAATGTGATTCATGATGGGTGAATGAACACATACACCCTAGAGAAGAATGGGAGGACACACATGTTTCTTCCAATCAAGGATAAAGAGGTGAATCCGGAAGTAAGAAACACAGTACTTCTCATGAGTGGAAAGGAACTTCTTACAGAGGTGAAGAAGAAGGAAGATCCATAGTTCTTTGTGGTCAGAAAACCAAAGATTGTTTTGACTAGCACAAGAGTGGATGATTTACCAGAGGAGGTTCAGGAACTGCTGGAAGAGTTCGCTGAAATTGTAGTAGACGAATTACCTCATTCGTTGCCATCGATCAGAAGTGTGAGTCATCATATTGATCTCATACCAGGAGCCAGTTTTCCAAACAAAGCCGCATACAGATTGACGCCGCAGGAGAATGAAGAAGTTAAGAGGCAAGTCCAGGATTTGTTGGACAAAGGTTTAGTCAGGGAAAGCTTGAGTCCATGTGTTGTTCCAACAATACTCAGTCCGAAGAAAGACGGAGGCTGGAGGATGTGTACTAATTCAAGAGCCATTAATAAGATAACTATCAGGTACAAATTTCCATTTCCGAGGATGGATGATTTGATGGATTTCTTAAGTAGAGCAAAGTACTTTTCAAAGATTGATTTGAAAAGCGGTTATCACCAGATTCGCATGAGGGAAGGTGATGAATGGAAAACAACCTTCAAAACCAATGAAGGGTTGTATGAATGGCTTGTTATGCCGTTTGGATTAAGAAATGCGCCAAGTACCTTTATGAGATTGATGTTCAAATTTCTGAGGGAGTTCATCGAGAAATTTGTCATTGTGTATTTAGATGACATACTGGTCTACAGTAAGACAGTGGCAGAGCATCTGAAGCATTTGGCTACAATGATGTAGAAAATACAGGAGGAGAAGCTGTTGATAAACATGAAGAAGTCCTCATTCATGAAAACAGAGCTCATTTACTTGGGATTTGTTATTTCTGCAGACAATTTGAGGATGGATCCGGATAAGGTGGAAGTAATTAAGAACTGGCCATCACCGAAGAATATTTTCGAGGTGAGAAGTTTTCATGGGTTAGCTAGTTTCTACCGGAAGTTCATCAGGAATTTCAGTGGAATTAGTGCAGCGATGATGGATACAGTGAAGAAAAGACATAAATCTTTTCATTGGACAGAAGAGGCTGAGAAGAGTTTTATTCTGTTAAAGGAGAAAATCACGGAACAACCAGTTCTGGTGTTGCCGGATTTCCAAAAGACATTTCAGGTGAAATGCGATGCAAGCAGATTTGCAATCGGAGTAGTCTTGGGTCAGGAAGACATGCCGATAGTGTATTTCAGCGAGAAGCTGAATGAGGCAAAAGTGAAGTACTCCACTTATGACAAGGAGTTTTACGCTATCATACATGCACTGAAGAAATGGAGGCATTACTTGATACTAAAAGAGTTTGTCTTGTACAGTGACAATCATGCACTGCAGTTTGTGACTCAACAAGAAAAGTTGAATCAGAAACATGTCAAATGGGTTGACTATATGAAGAATTTCACTTTTGTGATAAAACATATTTCTGGTATTGCTAACAAAGTTGTTGATTCTTTGAGCAGGAAGTGTTTATTGTTGCAGGAGTTCAGAGTCAAAACATTGGGTTTTGATGATCTCAGGAACATGTATGCTGATGATTAGGATTTTAAGGAGGCGTATGAAGCAACTGAGAATCCCATTCTCAGAAATAGAAGCCCGTGGATAGAGTATATGATCTAGGAAGGATTACTGTTCAGAGGTAATCAACTGTGTATTCCAAAATGCTCCATGAGGGAGAATCTGCTAAAGGAGAAACAAAATGGAGGATTGGCAGGACACTTTGGTCATGAAAAGACGTTCGCAAAGATGAATGAATCATATTTTTGGCCAGGAATGTGAGCAGACGTCAAAATATTTATGGACATGTGTAGAATTTGTCAGCATTCGAAGGGGAAGAGGCAGAATGCAGGGTTTTTATCAACCATTACCCATACCAAGAAAACCGTGGGATGAAATTAGCATGGATTTTGTATTGGGGTTTCCAAGAACACAAAGAGGTGTTGATTCAATCTTTGTGGTGGTGGATAGATTTTCTAAAATGGCACACTTCATCCCATGTCAGAAAACCAGTGACGCAACTCACATTGTGAACCTGTTTTTCAAAGAAGTTGTTCGACTTCATGGCTTACCAAGAAGCATAGTTTCGGATCGAGACACAAAATTCATAGGGCATTTTTGGAGGACCCTATGGAAGAAGCTGGGAACTAACTTGTCGTTTAGTTCATCTTATCATCCTCAGACGAATGGACAAACAAAAGTGGTAAACAGGAGTCTGGGAGACTTGCTGAGAAGCTTGGTGACAGAGCACCATAGCCAGTGGGACCATATATTGATGCAGGCAGAGTTTGCTTATAATGACTCGGTGAATAGGAGCACAGGGAAAAGTCCATTTCAGATTGTCTATGGCATGCAGCCGAGAGGAATTTCTGAATTGAGAGATTCTGAATAGAATGCGACTAGAAGTGCTAGTGCAGAAGATTTTGCAGAGGCAATGAAAGAACTTCACAGCCAGGTGAAGGAGCGATTGCAGAATTCAAGTCAGAAGTATAAGCGAAGAGCAGATCAGCATAGAAGACAACTTCAGTTTGAGGTTGGTGATCTGGTTCTGGCACATTTGAGAAAAGAAAGGTTCCCGAGAGGAACATATAATAAGTTGAAGATGAAGAAAATCGGGCCATGTAAGGTCTTAAAGAAATTTGGGGCAAATGCTTATGAGATTGAATTACCCGATGGGATCGGAATTTCTCCGATATTCAATGTCTTAGATTTATACCCATACAAAGATGAGGAAGCAGGAACAAGTGATGAACAGTCAGAGGTTCAGTGGAAAAAGCAGATTCCAGTTGCAGAGAAGCCATAGATGGAACGCATACTGGATAAAAGAATTGGCAAGAGGACCAGGCGAAAGAAATACTTTGAGTATCTGGTCAAATGGAAGAACCATCCAGTTGAATATGCCAGCTGGGAGAATGAAGCGGAGATACATAAGCATGGACAGACTGTCCAGGAGCTCATGGACAGGAGCCCATGAAAGTTTTCAAGCGAGGGAGTATGATGCAGGAGCATGTCCAACACATCAAGCGAGCCAACGCAGGGAAAAAGACAGCTGGACACACGCCAGCACAAATTTTGAAATCTTCTTGAAGTTGTTGCGCGATCTTAAATGAGCCATTAAGATGAAGCGCACTTGTATGATGTAATCGGACCTTGAGCAACTCGCTCTCGTCCTTAGTAGGTAGGAGGCATTTAAAGTAGTTGATGCAGGTAGATAGAATTTAATTCTAGATTAGACAGTTTTAGAGCGCAAGAGGGAAACAGGATATAGACACCCTCATTGTGCATTATAACATTATTTTGAAGAAGGAAGAGCAAGATCATGCAGAGAGCTGTGTAAAAACACCCATGTATAGATATTTGGATTAATAGAAAGAATTGGTTCAAATTCATGGTTTGTGTTGTTCTCTGTGTATTGATGTTATGCTCATGAATGTTTGCTTCCTGTTATACATTTGCTTTGATATGCTGTGTATATGATTTCACATTCTAAGTTGAAGTCTGAAAGGAAGAGGGAATGATTTTCAATTGTTTCTTTATCTAAGAAAGAATTCTTGCAAGGAGTGTAGTCAAAGTGTCTGCAAGGAGTGCGTTGACAGAGGGTTCAGATAGGTAGCATTTGTTCTCATTTCCGCAAAAGTGCAGTTGGGCAAAGGAGCCGTGCAAGGAGTGCGCAGGCGAAGTAAGGTATCCGTGTTGTGAACCTGAGTAAGGTGTGAGAGACTATTGCTGTAGGAGTGCGCAGAGTCGAAGGTATTCATCACTTGGAAGTGTCTGAGAGTTTCCACAAGGAGTGCATACAAAGATCCTCTTTGAGACTTTGAGTTGGGAGAAAGCTCAGGAGGGATAAGGCCTTCTAATCCATTTAAGGATAGTGCAGAGAAGTTGCAACTGGAAGTGTTAAGAAAGGCGTCGTAAGTTTGCGCATGGTAGATAAGTTTGTGAAGGAACACTTAGATCATTCGTAGAAATCATCAAAGGGAAGAGACAGACGGTCATAAATCTGTGGGGAGGATTGGCGAAATCCTGCCAACCGTCAGATCTGCCAGAGAAGTGAGGAGGTTACGGTTGTGTCCAGAGTTCAAGCTCAGGAGATTGTGGACCGTAGGATTTTCACATAGAATACCCGTCAGCCGTTGGATTGACTAGGAGTTGCACAGAGTTTAATCTTCGTGAACAGGAGGAGGAAAGTTCTGACGAGGGGCGTGGCCATCAGAATTTTGACATTCGCGAAATCGAAAGTTTTGCAAGAAAGAGATCGGGAAAATCCATGTTGGGAATCCTGTAAACGATTGGGTCGTCCATCAGTTGGGACACGTGGACGAGATCGGAAGCCCCATCGACATTTTGGTCATTGGGACTCGCATAGGTAAGTGGATTGGGTTTATATAATTGGCAAAACCTGAGGGTTGATCTGAACCATCCATCCACTTGGGACGCATTTCAGAAATCCAAAGAAAGTCGAGGATCGACATTTCGTGAGTCCTGGAGACAAGGAGTACTTGCATTTCGAAATCGCAAAGTCCGATTCTCATAAAGGAAAGAGAGTTCTGTGTGGGACCCAGTTGACATCATCTCATCAGAATGAGGTATCGGGAATTTTCACGGTGAAAACCCCAAAGTGGCGTGGGACCGTCCATCCTTGAGGACGCTTGGCCGAGATCGAAGCTTTCGGGAAATTTCCCAAAATAAATAGTCCTTAATCGGGAAACCAAGAATCGGGAAATCGGGGATCCTGTGTACAAGAGGTTTAGTGCATTTCGACATTCAAAACCCTGAACCCTGATAGAAGGTATTACTGCGGTCATATAAAGGCAGGTCACATGACTAGGGGCATAGCCAGGAGGGGATAAAGTCAAAAAAGGAGCGCATCGGGATATCGGAGATCGAGAATTCGAGGAAGCAAGTGTTTGTGACATCGAGGATTGCGAAACCCCGAAACCCGATTGTGATTTTCTGTTGGGAACAGAGAAAGAACTGGGCCTAAAGGCTGTAAGGTGCCGAAAAAGGCCCGTGGGTCAAATTCAAATAAAGATTCTAGGGCAGAATCGAAGGAGCCACTCTTGCTCAAGGGTAAAATTAGAATGATCCTTAAGACTGGGAGGTCAACGTAGGGGCCTTTGCTGAGGCAGAGGGTGCGGTCTGCGTCAGTTCCAACCGACGCAGACTGCACCCTCTGCCTCAGGTAGTAACGGTCATAACATTGATGGCTGCTCCTAGGTCTATGAGAGTGTTCCCAATGGAAACCTCATTAATGGTTATGGTCACTACGAGGTTTCTTGGGTTCCCATATTTTTCTACCTTAGGTTTCTCTGATATGTACTTAGAAAGTTATCCTATCAAATGTATTGTTGGAGAATCCTTCTGCTTCCTCCCTGGCTTCTTAATACACAATTCTTTGACCACCTTACTGTAGATTGGAATATCCTTAATGGCTTGAAGAAAGGGAATTTCGACACAAATATTCTTCAATTCATTCAAGATGTCAAATTCTAGTTAGGTGGTAGGATTATCGATTACCAATCTTTCTGGATAAGGAGGGGCCTACCTTAGGTTGCTCTGATATGTACTTAGAAAGTTATCCTATCAAATGTATTGTTGGAGAATCCTTCTGCTTCCTCCCTGGCTTCTTAATACACAATTCTTTGACCACCTTACTGTAGATTGGAATATCCTTAATGGCTTGAAGAAAGGGAATTTCGACACAAATATTCTTCAATTCATTCAAGATGTCAAATTCTAGTTAGGTGGTAGGCTTATCGATTACTAATCTTTCTGGATAAGGAGGGGCCTTCGTAATTTGTGAAGGTTCATTTTGGGGAATCTTGGGTTCTTGGTCCTTAGGAATAATAACATCTTCCCACCTAGTGTCATCCATAGGTTTTTTGGTGGTTTCCTCTTCTTCTTCATCATGGATGACTACTAAAGGTCTCTGCCTGTCTTGAACTTTTCCCGACCTTAGTTGAATCTCCTGCAATGGAATAGGAGAAATAACATATGTCGGGAAGGCCTGCATCTCAACATTGTGAAGAGTTCGGGTGGCCTTATTATTGGGATTGGGCACTGGTTTTTCTGGTAATAATGTTGGTCTTGGGGAGCTTGCATTTTGATATTGTTGCAGTTGTTGTGGAATAGGAGGTAAAGGTGGTCGAACAAAACCTGGCAGAAGTTATGGAATGTTTGGTGGAAACTGAGGGTAAGGATGGTTGGGCATAGGGACAGGTGGAGCTTGAGGGTTCCCTTGGTTATTCCCTCCTCTCCATCCTTGAAGCCAAGGATGTTGGTAATGTGTAGACCAATTTTTCCAACTTGGTGCGTTCCACTATTGTGGTTGTTGATAATAGGGTGGAACTTGAGGCTGTGGATCTGAGTATGCAGGTTGATTCCTAGGCTTCCATGGCCCCCTAAGTGCATAAGAGGATTCCCCAGGATCTCCACTTCTATAGATGGCTAATAGACCGGGCAATGATGGATATTTCACAGTTGAGTGGTCTTCCGTACAGAAGACACAAACTAAAATGTTATCTAATGGACATTCCCTTGAGGAATGATTCCTCCATCTTGGGCAAAATATGCTCATTGTTTCATTTTCCTCCTCCTGTTTCCTTTTAATATTTAGGGTGTCCAACTGGGAACCTATTGTTCTTAATATATCTATTTTAAAATTCTCTAAAAGGTTTTCTATCTCTACTCTCATGATACCACCTGAACTAACTGATTTTAAGTTTCTACTGTAAGGATCCTGAACATTCTTCCCTGTTTTAGCTCTAATCCTTGAGTAATTCTTCCACATTTCATAGATTTTGGAAAATGGTTTATGGGAGATGTCACCTGATGCCACTAGGTTAAGTATCTTTAGATATTCCTCTAAAATTCCCTTAAGGAAAAAGGCCCTAACTGCATCATCTGGAAGGTCATCGTATTTTGAGTTTTGGGAGATATAAGCAAACCGTTCCATATAATCCTTGCGATTCTCGTCTTCTAACTATTGGACTTTGAAAATATCATTACGAGACTCCTTGGTCTTGAAATAGTCTTGGTACTTCTTAAGCAATATATCTTTCATGGATTCCCAAGACCTAATACTGGACTCTCCCAACCTCATGAACCATCTTAGTGCAGAGTCCTTGAGGGTGGCAGGAAATCATTTTAGTTTCTGGGCATCTTGTAAGTAGTTGTAGCTCCTACACAAGATGTCAAAATCAAATAGGAAGGTATCCAGATCTTCATTTCTTTTACCGTAAAAGGTGGGCAGTGCTGAGAGGGGAATATTTTTCTTATTGGCATTCAGTGTGGTGTCTAAAATTGGAAACTCGAAGGTAGTTTCGGTTTGGTTTCCAACTTCTTCTCCCTCCTCGTGTCTTACATTATTGTGATCCTCCTGATCATCCATAATGGTTTGGTTTCCAAAAAGAGAATACTTAGGTGGTTTTATCCTTGAAGAGAACAAGGTATCCCAAGGTTCTTTTCTAGGAAAGGTATATGCTTGCATGTTTGGGACTTTACTCGAGCCGGTTGAGATTATTGGTGCCAAAATTTATGTTTCAATTTGGGAAATAATGATGTTGGTTGAACTACCAAGCAAAGTATTCACCTGTTCAGGGTCTATGATGTCTATAAAATTAGGATCTCCTGGTGGTGGTAAGAAAACAACAGTTGTATTGTTTGGTTCTGCGGAAGGCTCGAGTGGTCTTGCCTCATGTCCCACTATTACTAATTCTTCAACTTTTTGTTCTATAATTCTCCCTTTTTTAGTCTCTTCGGAGACTTCCTTAGCTCTTTGGGTTGAGCTAGCTCCTGTTTTTCAGTATCAGTCTGTGGAGTTTATGAGTGGAATGTTCCTTCCCTCGAAAAGATCAGAAGGAACCTTGGTTGAAAGGTCTGATTTGGATTTAACGTATCTACCTTTTGGGTCCCTATGTCTGTTCATGAAAGAAAACAAAAACAAAAAGAAAAACTACCATTGGGTTTGGGAGAACCTGCTATAATAGATATGCAGGTTCTTACCTCTTATCTTAAAGTTCCCCCGCCACCAAACTAATGCTAAGGTTCAGAAATGATCTATCTCCTAACTATTTCCTACCTTAAGACAACTCCCCATCAATGGTGCCAAAAATGATGGGTAGTCTATATGCACTAAATCCATCAATTAAATTGTCAATCCGAGGTAAGTAAACTTAGAGTTGTAGCACTATATGTGCCAAGGAAGAAAAGCTAGAGGAAGTGTAGTTTAACTAAGGAGATGGTCTATCTAAGGGCTAACCTACTTAAGAAAAGAATATCAATGAGAAAATCCTATCAATGAACTTAAACTATTTACCCTAAGTAACTTTTAAACAATGTATCGATGGATTGTCCTAAAGAAGTAAATGAAAACCCTAATTTGAACAAGTTAACTTAATCAATCTAACAAGCAAAGAAAGTCATCTATTTAATCTATTCATCTTAATGATCAATAAAAACAACAAACTAACCTAATCAATCTATTCAAATTAATGATCATCAACAAGTAAACACATAAACAATTTAATAACTAACATATGGAAACTTCTTCAACAAGAAAACTAATCAAAACTACTCAATAGGCAACTAATCAAACTAATAAGCAAGTGAACTCTATTCTTAAGATAAAATCTATAATTACTTCTAATCTACAAAAGGAAATCTTAACCTATTGAATTACAAACATCATGACAATATTCAAAGATTAATCAACAATTACTCTTAATCTACAATAACAAGAAACTTCAAATATAATGATGATGATTATGTCTTCGGTGTCTTATGACATCACGATGGCATCTAACAATTAGTGATAGATCAAGAGGAATAAGTTCAATATTAACTTCTATAGCGAAATGAAAGGTATGTATCAAGCAATCAAATGGTAGCTTAGCCATCATAGAAGAAATATCAACTATCCTGAGAATTCAAAATGCTCTCGCATTGTTGTAAATACAGTCCACATGTTGTAAATGAATTTATTTGATATAATAAATTCGAGTTAATTTTTTTTGGAAAAAAAAAAAAACTATCCTGAGAATCCATGTGATCTTTCAATTTATGCATTAATCATCAACAATAAGAAAACACTATTCTATTTAATTCAAATGTAATATTATGTTAAGGTAAGAAAATTCACACAATTAAAGACTTATAACTAAAAACTAAACTCAAACTCAAACTTCTATTTAGAATTGCAATTTAATTCTAGAATGAATTTCACGAAATAAACTAAACTAACCCTATTATTAATAATTCAAATTGCAAGCTAAAATGTGTATAAAAACATAACTTAAATTCTACTTCTACCTTAACATAAATAAGAAAACTAATTCTAATTCTAATTGATAAGAAAACTAAATAAATTCTAATTCTAATTGATAAGCAAACTAAATAAGAAAACTAGATAAGCAAACAAAGAATTAAAATCAAAGCTATCAACTATTCATCCATTGAAACCTTGCCAAAGAAACTCTATATTCTGCATTAACTCAAGACTATGTTTTAATCATTCTACTTCAATCTGCAGAAACTCAAACTATCATTTAATCACACAACGAGGTTAGTAGCTAAGATTGCAATCTATTACTAATTAATTAAAAAGACATAGCATATTAACACTATCCTTCACAAGCAACCTACAAAAAGGAAATTGAAACAATTAAGCTATGAACAACAAACACACATGTAAAATGAAAAAAATGCATATAAGAAAAAAATGAAAGAAATGGCAATTGCACAACTCGAATACACAAGCTAACTAGCTAAATATTTACCCAAACCACTAGTGGGACCCCCAACAGGTCGTGGCTACTCCTCAACAACGAATCACGAGTTCAAGAAACACGATTTTGGCATTTAAATTAAAAACACAGTCTAGCACAAGTTTATGGAAATGTCTTGAATTACACAACAAAAACAATTTTAGCTTCACAATTCTTAACTTAACACTTGTCTGACCACTACTGTGGTATTTATAGCAGTTGCAATTTGAGAGGTCGACCACTGGAAGGGTCGACCTCCTCTAAAAACAAAACATTACATTAAATGTGCTAAGACTGCCTGTGGCTTCTAGAAACCAAATGAGACACTCAACGCTCAACATAACAATGCAATCTGTGATGTCAAGAGATCAGTAGTTGGAGGCCACGAGTGTGAGAAAAACCCATGTTGTTGATTCACCTAGCACAGGCCGTCGATATAACAACCGCCAATTTGCCTACGATTTTAGTGTTGGATGGAGTGTCGAATGGAGTACCAGATGCAGTGTCGGATGAGCTGCGGGATGGAAAAACGCCATGCGATTTTTCCCTGTGACACACAGATCGCACATTAGCTCCTTGTAATCATTAAATCATGTTGAATTAAACTTAAAACCAACACAAAACATCAATTATACGTACCTGGTATAAGCTATGACGATTTTATATAAGAATCCTTAAAAAAAAAATCAAAATAGTAAAATACACATATAATACTGGTAAAAAAGGATCTAATCATCATCATTAATTTAACCAAATCACAAGCCCAACAACTGCTGAGAGTTGTTGACAAATATTGTAATTTGTTGTTGGATTTTATTGTTATCTTGTTGAAGAAGAGAAGAAGTGGAGAGTTGTAAGAATCTATGTAAATGTTTATGAATGAATATAATAGAGGAGAATTGCTTTCAGTGTTAGATTTTGTAGCTCGGGAGGTACTCTGTATGTTTTGTCTTGTTTGTGGATGTAAGCTTATGTTTACACTACTAGACACTTGACTTTGTAAATGGGTTGTTATAAAGTTGTGATAAAGTGGTTCTTTTATTAAAGTGAATTTTTAATAAAGTGTACCTTCTAATATTAAAGTGACTTTATCTCATAAAATGCACTTATGTTATAAAGTGAAAATGTACTTTAATATTTTAAAGTGATTTATTTTGGAGGGAATGAATCATGATCATTGATCTTGTAAAGACAAGATTAGATATTGGCCATTAGATATAGGGTTGGAGAAGGTGATTTTAGAGTATAAGAGAATGCATTGGGTAGTGTACAAGACACATTGAGAAGAGTTTAAGAGATTTTTGAGATAGCCTGAGAGAGGAAAGTGATGGAAGCAAGGAGGACACATTTACAAAGAGAGAGTGGGCACGTTTCCTAAGAAATTTCTGAAGTGAATATTGTTGTAGTTGATGTCTGGAAAATAGGGTCGTACTTTACAATCCGTACAACAGGTTGGGAGGGCATGAAAATCGAGGCAACATTGCTACACGAAAATCGAGGTAGATTTTTCAGTATTTTCTGTTGGTGAAGAGGATGGTTCTGGTGTTATTAGTATAGTACATATTTGGCACTATTTTTGGGTGTTGTTCAGTTGGGATATACAGATCGTACAACCATTCCTGGGCACATTTTCCAAGGCATAAATTTGGGATAGTTTTAGCGATGTAAGGCATTTTTCTCTTGTTGGAAATTGTATTGTTCTTGCTGATATGTACTTTCCTGAAGCTATATAAATCTCTCTCTCTCATTGGGTTTTACCACATTGGGGTTTTCCCTAGCATTGCCTAAATTTCTGAGTATTTATTTTGTTGCAAAATTGCTTAGCAACGTGTATTTATGCTTATGGTAATTTCTGAATGTGGGTTTAGACATTTCAGAGTTCATAGAAGACAATTATCTCTAGGTTTCTAAGTGTATGACAAAATATAGTATTGTTGATTTTTTCATTTAGAATTTCTACATGGTATCAGAGCTTGGGCTCTGAGTGACAGTGAGCAGTGAGAATTTTGGGCAAGTTTGAAGGGGGAAATATGTAACACCCTGTTTCCCCTAGTTTGTAAATATAACTATATGGGTCAAGGAACTATGCAAAACTTAAAAGTGTGAATATTTGATTTAATGGACCTTGTGTAGAAGTTCGACAAATGTAAATTCTGTTATTTTAATAGAAAATGATTACGTGTTGCATGACTTCTGAAAGAGGGGATGTGCTAAGAAAGACCACGAAATGTTGTGAAAGGTGGTGGAGGGGACCAGGAATGGTTGCGTTAACCTCCACCAAACCAGTACCATGTTGGAATTAATTTTCTTAGATCAGAACAACCCCCTGACCCATGAATTAATTATAGTCGGGTTGGTAGGTGGGAAGGCCTCCTCAAGAGTTAATGAGGGGACGGGGCAGACCACCCATACGTAAGGCTTCCAGACCTGACCATAGACTATAAATTCAAGCCACATGCAATCTTGCGGAAAAAGGCAAGAAAGGGAGTGTGGTGGGCAGGGGGAGAGTTGCGAATAAAAATGCAAAGACGAGAGAGGAAACTCTCAGGTCCGAGGAAGGACTGAAAGAGGAACAATGAGTTCTGGTCACAAAAAATAGAGATTGAACCAAGAGATGGAGAGTAACCTTCGTCCTTATCTATTTTCTGTATTGGGAGAAGCAGAGTAACCTTCGTCCTTATCTATTTTCTATATTGGGAGAAGGAGAGTAACCTTCGTCCCTAACTTCCATTGAGATGGAAGTAAGAGATTGAATCTCAAAGCATTGTGGCTTAAGCTCGGGGGTGGCCAGTGATAAATCCATTGGGAGTGACTGAGCCTATGGTTGGGTGGAAACGAGCACCCCTTTCAACAATCACATCACACTCTATGGTTTTGATAAGGGTTTTCTTGCCTTATGTTTTGAATTGCAAATAATGGATGCATGAGAGTATTTACATGTCTATAAAGGTTTCTTTCTATGTATTAAATGATTAAGTTATGAGTATGCATTCATTTCCTTGAGAACCTATAATTATGTTTGAATTTTCGTACTCCACAGTTTAATCACTCGAAGGCGTTTTCCCCAGGAATTTACATCGTCGTTTCGTAGTCAGAGTAAGCCTCTGGGCATATCCACCGATTTGGTAGACTCACAAGTTACCTTGCCTTGATTCAGAGCTTAAAGATCTGTGAGTTAGGAAGGTGTTCCCTTCAAAACAATAGTCTAGGAGACTCTGAACTTGCGCTTATTTCCTTAACCAAAAATCTGACTAAGAGCGAGGATCATAGCCCCCGAGTTTTATGAAGATCCACGTGACCTTGGTCTAGGAACTTTGGAGTTTTAGGCTCTGAGATGTCAAGTTGTACGAAGGTTAAATTAAAACCCACAATTGATATGCATCGTTGATCTATGAATGAATATTGAGGGTGGGGCATCACTGCGGAGCACGAAGGTGAAAATAATGGACACGCTAGTTCGCAGCCCGCAATTCACCCTTGTCATTGATCTCGACAGGCTAAAGGATCAACGATCCTGGTTATACTAGAATCGAGCTATCACTTTCCAGATTGCGGAGGTCGAACTCCCTGGTAAAGAACCCACATATTAGGACCCCACAATTCCTGTGCACCGTCGATTGTCGTTGACCTTCAATCTGAGTTTGAAGCGATCCCTGAAATGAAAGGAGTGTGTGGGACGGTGAAAACCTTCAAAGGGATGAAGCTAAGAAGAGATAGAGCTTTCAAGAGCGCAGACAAAATCTAGGATACGGGCTCGTAGGAGGAGCAAAGGTCGAATCCTTTGAGCACTTAGAAAACCTTCTAAGTCGAAGTAAGTTAGAAGCCTAGGAGGAGGAGAGACAATAGTCATTGGATCACATCACAAAGGCTCGACAACCGTATGATCTAAACAAGGTGCACAAACCTTAGTACCTTTCACATGAAGGAGAAGAGGACTTACCAAAGTTCTAAAGTTTCGAAGTAGTTTGGACTGTTATCGCTCAGTTTGTAGTTTAGGTCAGATGGCTAAAGGATAAAGGTCAAACTGGAGAAACAGGAACCTTCCCCGGCAACGGCGCTAAAATGTTATCGCTCAGTTTGTAGTTTAGGTCAGATGGCTAAAGGATAAAGGTCAAACTGGCGAAATAAGAACCTTCCCCACCCAATGTCACCACAATGGGGAGGTTCTTTCTATTTAGGGAAGTTAGCCCAGGGGAGACATCCCCGATAACCTGGGGTTTTGAAGAGGCTGAGATATAAGGTCAAAGTTAAAGTTTCCCCTTCACAGGTTACCACCAAAAACATAAGGTCCGGCTAATCAACCAATAATGAAGTATAGTCCCAAATGAGAACACCTTCCTGTAACAAAGAAACAATAGAAAAATATATGCAGGCTATATACAAAGGGTTAGCACTTCATATAACCATCTGATATAATTTAAGAAATGTAAAGTAATAGATATCAATGATATCAACGTTTTGTCAATTATATATGGAAAGAGCATTAACTCATCAATAACTATCAAGATGATCTAAAGAAATTATTGATCGAAGTGTTGATTGAATACATTATTGGCTTTGTCATCTTGATAGTTATTGATGAGTTAATGCTCTTTCCATAGATAATTGACAAAAAGTTGATCTCATTGATATCTATTACTTTACATTGCTTAAATTATATTAGATGGTCATATGAAGTGCTAACCCTTTGTATATAGCCTGGATATATTTTTCTATTGTTGCTTTGTTACAGGCAGGTGTTCTCATTTGGGACTATACTTCATTATTGGCTGATTAGTCGGACCTTCTGTTTTTGGTGGTAACCTGTGAAGGGGAAACTTTAACTCTAACCTTATATCTCAAGCCTCTTCAAAACCCCAGGTTATTGAGGACGTCTCCCCTGGGCTAACCTCCCTAAATAGAAAGAACCTCCCCATTGTGGTGACATTGGGTGGGGAAGGTTCCTTTTTCGCCAGTTTAACCTTTATCCTTTAGCCATCTGACCTAAACTACAAACTGAATGATAACATGGATCGTCCATCGTTAAGAGGGACACGTGGCGACAGATCGTGGACTCCAAAAAAATTTGTTTGAGGGTTTTTGGTTAAAAGTTGAAATTCCCGAACCCCAAAGACTTGAAGTGAATCTGGACCACTCAATCCAGAGGGACACATGGTGAAAGATCGTCGACTCCAGAGGAATCTGTTCGAGAGGAGGCAAGTTTGAGAGCTATAATTCTAAAGTAAATCTCACCCATCCGATCAGCCAGAGTGAATATGAATCATCAGATTGCCCGAAGTAAATCTCAGGTGTTAGATCACCCGAAGTGGATCTAGGCCGTCAGAGTTCAGTAGAGACGTGGCATAGATCTATGAGCTCTGGGTAAAGTCCTGAAGTAATTCATAGCTTTCAGGTCCAGAGGGACACATGGCTGCAGATCGTAGACTTCGGATAAATCACCTTTATATTTTCATATTGAGAGTTGAAACTCCCGAAGCCTGAAAATCCGAAGAGCCGAAGGGTCGAAATAGATATGGACCGTCAGATCCAGAGGACAAGTGGCGTGAATTTGTGGGTTATGGGAAAACACCCGAAGTAAACGTCGACCATCGCATCATCCGAAGTAGATCCGAACCATCAGATCTGGAGAACACGTGGTGTGAGTCTATGGACTCCAGGTAAATACCTGAAGTAATCCTTGATCGTTAGATCCAGTGGACACACGTCGATGGATCATAACCTTCGGATAAAACTCGTTGGGAAAAAAGGTGAAGTTTGAGATTTGAGATCTCATAAGTTCGAAGACCCGAAAGAGATCTCAACCATTGATCGAGAAGAGGACCACCAAACCGTTGATCTAGTTTAAAGGTCAAACACCCAAAGTAGAAGCAGGGTCGTTGATTTAGGAGGATGGTTGTCCATAGTTTTCCAACTCTGGAAGATTGATGTATGGAGGAAAGTAGGGTTTGATAATTGAAAAGCCCGAAGTCCGGAATCACGAAGGAGATCGCATTTGTTGATTTAGAGGGGGGCATATCTGGTCCATGGATTTGAAAAGGGAAGATCTAAACCGTTAGTTTCCGACAGTACCGTCAAGATCGAGAGATCGATGGTCCCATAACATTGTGGAGATCAGAGGCGCACGAGCTTTAAAAATTTGACGGTGGGCCGCAATCCAAACCCCAGTTTGGAGAAAGGACACATGGAGGCTCGAGGGGGATTCCGAGCTGAAAAGTAGTTTGGTTTCAAACCACCTTTGTCTGCGCCCACAATTGTGTGTTTGGGCGAGGTCATTGCCCAAGGTCACATCCGAGGAAGGGTCAAGAAAAAAGGGCGAATGCCAACTTCAAGCCTTTGCTGAAGCTCAAAGGGGAAGGTCGCGGGTATTGTATGACCTATACCATAAGACGAAAGGGCCTGTGTTTGATTAGGAGGTGATACTATCAAGTGTCGAAGTCTTGTTTGACTTTGAGAATAGAAGAACCTTGACTGGAGAGTCAGGCTGAGTCCCAAACTTACCAAATTAGGAATCGTAGAGGGAAAGGATCTGTTCTTGTAAGGAGGACAATTTTTTTCTTTTTATTTTTCCCCATCGTGGGTGTGTGACAAATTGGTATCAGAGCATGGTTACAAAACTTTGTTTGCTTGGGCTCATGGACGAGTCACTTAAAAAACTTTATTTGGAGTACCTTTAAAAGAGTGACACTCTACCTTACCTCTTTCTTAAAAGTCTGGTTAAAAATGTTATTAAAGAAAAGAATGAAACTTTCTACTGTGTGTATGCATTTAA